>CM028364.1:44213391-44554493 GCA_016624345.1 Platycodon grandiflorus
AAAGAAATTGAGCGGCTAGGAAGGACAAACAAGTCGATGTGAGTCCCGTGGATAGCACCAAAGACTAACACCAAGACACAAAGCAATGAATAAAGAAAACTTAAATCGAGAACAACACAAATATAACACTTTATCTACAAAGAACGTGTCAGACAATAAACCTTCTTATAAACTGGTTATGAATCCAAGTACAAAACGATGTAAAGAGAAGAACAAAATAACCAAATATGCTCTCACAAAAACACTCTTGATCTTATGATAAACTTGCTGAAAACTAGAGCTAAAAACTTATTATTACAAAGACTATCTAGCTAGTATATATGCATAGAGTCCTCTTGAATCATGGAAGTCGTCTTGCTTTAGGATTCCTCTTTTAGATGGTCTTTGACTTTCCTTAAGCAATCCAAGGTAATCCTTCCTTGATATGGAATCCTTTCCTTGACATGAAAGCCTTCCTTGTTGTGGACTCTTTCCTTTTTGTGAGAGACCTACAAAATTACCAAAAGTAATACTAAACAAATCCAATATTGGTTAGGAAGTTAGTTAAATAAAATAACCTAATTACATAAAATACAATATTTACCAATTAACTAAAATAAGAAAATAAACTAAAAATATATGAAAGTGACAAATCTCAAACACGCACACTTTCAATCTCCCCGATTTGTCGCTTCGGATCAAAACACAACTAAGCCAAGATCACATAAAAAAAATTAAGCATCTAAAAATAAACTCCCTAAATCAAACATCTAGCATGAGATGAGAAAAACAAATCGCTTTAGAATAAAACAAAATAAAGCATAAGCAAATAAAATATTGTTCCAAATCAAAAATCAAATGTCCAAATTGTCCAAATTTTCCCATCATTGATTGGTCCATCCTCAATTGTTGGCCCAGCTTTATCCATTTCTTCCCGAGTCTTCCGAGTAATTCCATCGAAAATTTTGACTTATGTCTTCAAAAACTTGGTTGGAACTAGCCGCCGTGGTGCTCCCCTTTTGATCCGAAAGATTTGCCAAGGCAAACAAGAACTGCTCTCGCGGTAGCCATCTCCTTGAACCTGCACTCTAGCCTCAAGCATAGATTTCTCAAGGAATTTGATTTCTTCAAGATAAATGGCAGCAGATCAATCTGGAGGTGGAGGAGATGCACATCATCACCAACATCGCCAGCCTCATCGTCTTCTTCTTCAGAATAGAATCGGAGGATCATCTGGAAAGGTGACTGGAAGATCAATAGTGCGCTTGGTGCACTCCAGTACAGGTTGAATCCCAAAAGATTCAATTTTCTCCCATAGCCTGTCAGATTGAAGAATATCTACGCCTTGTTTGATACAAATGCCAGAGATTAAGCAGGGAAAAGGAAGATCAGAGGGAAGCTCTTTTTCAGCAACCTGAATAATACATCCAAACACAATCTCACCAAGATTAAACTCCACACCCTTGAATATTCTGTAGATAAGATCAGCGTGGGCTGTGGTGATCTATTAGAGGTAGGCTTCCAATTCAAAGTGGCTATTTTAAACAAAACCACAAAGGGATGTCAACATAGTGCACTTGTACCGATTATGCCATATGGGGTCAAGACCATTCGAAATTGTATTGGCAATATCATTCTTGGAGCCATAGGAGGTATGTGTTGAGGAGAGGGGGTTTGAAGAAAAGAATTGATAAAAATAGAGAGAACACAATTGTTTTACCCCGACACACACTTTTTCAAAACTATCGACCTTGATCTTGAATGGATTGAAGGAGACCGGCATAAAATTCAAACAAGAGAGGGATAAAAGCTCGAGGGATAAGAAACAATAAAGAAGACCTTTTCCTGGAGATATCGAAGTCGACCCATTTCATCAAAAGTTTTGTCCAAAACCCTTTCAACTATAAAACCTTTCATCCTAAAGAATTCAAACCTTTGTTTTGCATCTTTATTCATGAATTTTTTCTGAGGATGTGAACTTACGCTTGTTTAGAGGGTTTGGCTCGTGATGAACGCCTAGGCAAAGTGCGTGGAACCGTAGGTTGGGTCTTCCTTGAGCTTTTCTTCTCGGTGTGGGCGGTGTGCTCACATCGCCAGCCACATCTTCCTTTTCACCTCTAAGTCCTCTCTTCCCAGTTTGAAGGTTTCATCTTCTCTCATCATCATCATCGATCCCAATAAGGGGACCTCGTCAAAGAATTGACACTGCCTTCTTCTTGGACTTCCGTGCAATTTTTGCCCTTCTTTAGATCAATGAGGGCTTGAATGGGTATGTCATCGTGTCCTCGCCTCATCAATGTTTTCACTTACAGTGGGAAGAGGATCGCCCGGGTGTTACCGAGGTGGTAGCAACGGAGTAGCACGCCCGGAAACAACCTCAAAATCCTCGCTGAGGCCCTTCCAGTCAGCTGGACTCGCTTGGAATAATGTACTTTCTCGCGTCTGGGCGTACAAGGCCGGAGGGTTTGGGTTGTGATACTGAACCGATGCAGCTTGATGAACATCGGCGGAGGAGGATGTCTTCCTCTTCCGTTGATTCCACGGCCGGAACAAAATCTTCATCATCATTACCTTCCAAAAATCTGGGTCAACCATACTTGGCCTAACCCTAGGCGAGAAGGTCTCCATATTTGGCGAGAACCCTTTCTCGTCTTAGGACCAATTTGGGCCTTTTCCATGCCGTGAGAAGCACCAACGGCTTCAAATCACCTGGATTTTCCACTTCAATGATGTCGGGGCTCCGGCAAGGATACGAGATAGAGGTCCTCTCATCAACAAACATTCAATAGCACCTTCGTTTGGAGCGATTGGTGACAATGGAGGAGACACCGTAGGCTGGAAGTGGCGGATCGAGCGGAAGCCATGAGCGAAGCTTGAAGAAAGCAGAGAGAGAGAGAAACAGAGAGAAGAGATTTTGGCGAGTAGTTTGAGAGAGAGAGAGAGATAGTGCACAAAGGATTTTGAAAAATTTGGTCAGGATATTTAAGATGTGATAGCACAAAGTAGAGACCTAATAGGAAAAGGACACCTAGCCCAATCCTAAATTAGAGGGAAACCAAATTAGGCAAGGATTACAAAAAGAGTTTTGAAAATTCACAACTTCTATAGAATCCTTTGATGAAAAGGAAACATAGGCTCGTTTAGAACAAAATTTGAAAACTTTTCCACTTTGTGAATGATTTACTTGCCATAAACAACACAAAAAATCCACATAAAATATACTCTAAAGACATGGACATTAGCAATATAAAATCCCTAACTTGAGCATGAAATCGTTTGTACTTGAGGAAAAATAGGGAGGAAAAAATTGAGCACTAATTTTCACCAATGACCAAGTTGACCTAACCGATGTCTAGAGAATGATGCAAAATGTACACACAAGTGGAGGATAAATCTCAAGATAGGTGTGGCATGGGATGTAATCACATCGGGGACACATCTCCTCTAAGAAAGTCAATGAATTGTCTTCTTGTCTTGCTTGGCCTCTAGAATGCACCCACCCATTTTTTATTTGTGGGGAAAGAATTTTGGGTAGCTTTCACTCTACTTTACCTTCATGGATAGCCCTCTTCCAGATAAATTAGTCACTTTGTGACTTTTTTTTTTTTTTTTTTTTTAACACTGAATGACTTCATACCATGAATGGAGCAGCTGTTTCCTTATAATAAGCACCCACCAAGAGACATCCATTAGGATAAATATGTGTCAACTTTGTTTGACACTATTTAAGAAGAATTCACAATTCGAGAAGAGTCATGTCGAGAAGTGATACAAGTGACCACACCGAGATATATCGTGCAATGCATTTTTTTTTTTTTTTTTATACAAAAACTATACTATATAGTGTAGGTTCGATGTGATCACACAAAGGATCACATCATCGATGACACACAAACTTCCTTAGGGTAGAAAATCTCGAAAATCAAGGGCTTTGGTGAAAATATCACCAATTGTTTTTCGCCTATAGATTCCAAGTTAATGATTTTTGCTCAACAAGATCACGAATAAAATGATGTCTAATGTCAATGTGTTTAGTCCGTGAGTGTTGAACAGATTTTTTGATATTTCTATGGCACTTAAATTATCACAAAAGACAGTTAAAACATCGCTTGAGCCCATAATCCTTAATCATCTCGATTCATCCACAAGTTGAGAACAACAACTTCCAACAAGAACATATTCGCACTCGGCAAGGGAGAGAGAGACACGCTTTGTTTTCGATCGTACCATGACACTAAGTTGTTTCCAAGATAAAAACAACCTCCGCTTGTGCTCTTCTATCATCAACATTGCCGCCCAATCGAATCATCGAACCCTACCAAATTTGTATTTGTGTCTCGAGTGTAGCTAAGCCCTAAGTTAACAGCCCCCAACATATCTAATTATCCTTTGACAAATTTTGAGATGAGAGAGTTTTGGACTAGCTTGGTATCTCGCACATAGACACACACTAAACATGATATCGTCGACTACTTGCCAAAGGTACAACAAGCTTCCAATCATACTTCTATATAAGGTAGGATCAACATCTTCACCATCCTCATCCTTGCACAACTTTTGGGTAGATCCCATAGGAGTCTTGAGATGAGAGGAGTTATCAAGAGAAAATTTTTTGACTAAATTCCTAGCATACTTACTTTGTGAAATAAATATTCCTTCCTTACTTTGTTTTATTTGAAGTCCTAGGAAATAGTTCAATTCACCTACCATGCTCATCTCAAAGGTGGTGGACATACTAGTGACAAAGTAGTCTAACATGTTCTTGGATGAAGATCCAAAAACAATGTCATCTACATAGATTTGAGCCACCAAAAACCCTCTTTGTTTTTCAAGATGAATAAAGTTTTGTCTACCTCACCTCTCTTGAAACCCATTTGTATGAGATGCTCAGTGAGCCTCCCATACCAAGCCCTAGGGGCTTGTTTTAAGCCATACAAAGCTTTCTTAAGCTTATAAACATGGTCAGGATAATGAGGATCAGTGAATCCCTTTGGTTGCTCAACATAGGCTTCTTCATTAAGGACACCATTCAAGAAAGCACTCTTTACATCCATTTGATGTAAAGTGATGTCTAAATAACATGCAATGGCAAGAAGGAGCCTAATTGATTCTATTCTAGCAACTGGGCAAAAGTTTCTTCAAAGTCAATCCCTTCAACTTGGGTGTAGCCTTGAGCTACAAGCCTAGCTTTGTTCCTAGTTATTTGCCCATTTTCATCTGTTTTATTTTTAAAAATCCACTTGGTTCCTATCACATTCCCACCTTTTGGTCTAGGAACCAAGACCCACACATCATTTTTCTCAAATTGAGATAATTCATCTTGCATTGCCATAATCCAATTTTCATCTTTCAATGCCTCTATAACATTCTTAGGTTCAATATTAGAAACAAAACAACAGAACTTACCTTGTTTACTCGTGAGCTTACACAGTCAATCCACCTCTCGTAGTTAACCCTTGGCTTCTCCCTTGTGCTCACTTTGTCATTCACATTCCCAACCACCGTGTAACAGGTGGTTCTTCGAATCTTGCTTGGTATGTCCTCGGTCCCGTCCGCATTTTCATCTTCACCGTCGAACTTTTCGGGTCTGATGTAGAGTCATTTTGTCCCGATGTAGGTGCCGATGTGTTCACATGACCTGCATCGTCTTCTCTCAGCCTCCGTTCGTCGCTTGTTCATCGCATTTTGGGTATCTCCCAATGTTTCCACACAACCCGAGACATCATCTTCAAGAGTTTTGAGATTTAAATCAGCAGATCATCAAAAGTGACATTGATAGATTCCATCACGCTTTAGTTCTAAGATTGTAAACTCTATAAGCACGGCTGTTTGTGGAATACCCTAGGAATACGCTTTGTCACTCTTAGAGTCAAATTTTGACAAATAATCTCTATCATTCAGACATAACATATGCAACCAAAAACATGAAAGTACTTAAGAGTAGGTTTTTACCAAGAAGAATTTCATAAGGAGTCATGGTTGACCCAACTCTTAAGAAGACTCTATTTCCTATGTGACATGCTGTGTTGAGAGCCTCAGCCCAGAATCGTTTAGAGATGTTTTTAGAACTAAGCATGACACGTGCCATCTCTTGCAAAGTACGATTCTTTCTTTCAGCCACCCCATTTTGTTGAGGTGTTTTAGGGCTGAAAAGTTATGGGTTATTCCTTTGGAGTCACAAAATTTAGAGAACAAAGTGTTCTCATATTCGGCCCATGATCGGATCGAATTTTGATAACTTTCTTACCATACAAGTTCTTTACTTTCTTATACCAAACTTTAAAAACTTCAAGAGCTTCAGATTTTTCTTTCAAGTATAGGACCCATGTGTACCTAGAAAAATCATCTACACACACAAAAGAGTATTTCTTTTTACTTAAGCTTTCAACCTCAATGGGTCCCATAAGGTCAGTGTGGATTAATTCAAAGATCTCGGATGTGGAACTTTGATCAATCTTTTTGTGTGAAGCTTTGGTTTGCTTGCCTTTTTGACAAGGACCACACACACTTGCTTGTTTGAAGTCAAGTTTGGGTAAGTGTTTGACAGCATCAAATCTTACTAATTCTTCTATTTTCCTAAAACTTGCATGACCTAACTTTTGATGCCAAATATCAAGGTCATTTATTTTGGAGCTAAGGCAAGATAAGTTGTCACCAAATTTGTAACAATTATCTTGAGACCTTACTCCAGTGAACAAGCACTGATTAGTGTCATCAAATACTTTGCATTCATGCTTATCAAACTTAACATGCAAATTGTCATCACATAGTTGGCTTATACTAATGAGATTAGCTTTTAAGCCTTCCACATGATAGACATTTTTCAATTTTGGCATATGATCAACACATAAAGTACCTTTACCAATGATCTTACCTTGGGCTCCTCCCCCATAGTTCACGTTTCCACCTTTAACTTCAATGTAATCAGTGAGAAACTCTATGTTACCTGTCATGTGCCTTGAGCACCCGCTGTCGAAGTACCATGAGCCAGCTACGCTGCTTTTGAGTGAGGTGAATATCACTTTGCATTCCTCACTTTTCTTTTCCATCCACACAAACTTCCCAGTTTTCTGCTGATGTGAGTGGTGATGTGAGTACATCCGGGGCTCATCGAGGAGCGGCTCTTCCAAGATCATGAATCCTTTTGTAGAAAGGGTCGATGTGACCTGGAGCAAAACAAGAGTGGCATACAAACCTCTTTTTCTTAGGATTAGCTTTTGTTTAGAAACTTTGTTAGAGGAACTCTCTCCTTCTTTCACAAAAGTGGATTCATAGCCAAGACCGTTTTTAAATTGTTCCTAAATTCAAAACTTCATCAAGTTTGGCCTTTCCAAGATTTAATTTTGTAAAAGTTCCATTGGCCTTTTCAAGTTCTCGTTTGGTCTTCTCGAGTTCAATATCACGTTTAGTGAGCATGACCTCGAGTTTGGCTATGGCATCCTTTTGATTACTATTTTCGGTGACTTTTTCAAGATCACCTTTCAAAGTAACAATTTCGAAGAGAGTTTCTCATTAACCTTTTCAAAAACAACTATTTTTCTACACGTTTTCCCAATCGGCAAATAAATCAAGATAAGCATCAAGAAGTTCTTGGTAACTAGCATCACCATCTTCTTCATTCTCTGTTTTCTCGATAGGGAGAAATAAGACAAAACCTCGAGTCGAAGATGTGATGGTTGGTGTGACCGCATCCGAAGCTACATCGCCGATGTTTGTGACTAGTGGGCGATTTTTCCATGATTGCTAAGTTTAGCATCTCATCTTCCTCCTCACTATCACTAAGGGTCGCACACAAGCTCATTCCCTTTTTCTTGAGTATTGGCACACTCATTGGCATAGTGTCCAAAACCTTTGCAAGCTCTACATTGAACAGTTTCGATTTTTCTTAGCAAAACTAGTAGGTTTCTTGAAACTACTCTCGTATCCTTTTTGATTTTTCAAACGAGTTTTGAAATTTAGAAGGAAACTTGTTGGCCCGTTTATTTTTAAGAAAGATGTAAACTTTTTGGTCAAAAGGGCAACATCTTCGTTTCCAAATTTGAAGTGTCAATTTCTTTAGAGATTTCTTCAATCTCTTTTGGCACTTTGGATACATTAGAGAGAGCAGCTTGCAAGAGCAATATTATCGGCTTTATGTTGTTGTTGAATTGACAAGTTCATCTCAAACATGGTTAGAATACCTACAAGAGTATCTAAGCCCATGGTTGTAGTATCATGTGCCTCTTCAACGGAGCAATTTTGATATTGAATTTTTCAAGAATCCTTAACATCTTACTTACCATTCTAGCATTTGATATAGGTTCACCTAGGGAAAGACATTCATTTGAGATTTCTCTCAATTTGGCGAATAACTTTTTATATCCTCGTCTCATTCATCCTCAAGTTCTCAAACTTGGTCATGAGAATTCTTAACCTAGTAGCTTTAACACTAGCATCACCTTCACGTGACTTTGCGAATATCCCAGTCGTTTTTGCTACGTTTTGATTTATAACAAGACGAAACATATGTTCATCCACATGACTTGATATAGCACCAAGAGCCTTGGAATTATAGTTAGCAAGAGTGACTTCGGTAGTCCATTCTTCCTCGGGTTTGAGTTTGTAAATTTTTCGAGGATTCACCGGGACTCTTACTTTCTACCTTAGGAGGAGACCATGGAACAATAATACTAAGCCACGCCCTTTCATCAATTGCTTTGATGAAAAGTCGCATCTTAGCTTTCCAAATAGCGTAATTAGTTCTATCGAACACAGGAGGACGGTACTGATTCAAATTTCCTTCCATAATGACAGCTCTTACAAGGATCAACACTCAGTGTAATCGAGTGATCGCTCTGATACCAATTGAAAGAAATTGAGTGGCTAGGAAGGACAAACAAGTCTGATGTGAGTCCTGGTGGGATAGCACCAGCACTAACACCAGTACACAAAGCGGAATAAAGAAAACTTAAATCGAGAACAACACAAATTTAACACTTTATCTACAAAGAACTTTGTAGACAATAAACCTTCTCTTATAAACTGGGTTATGAATCCAAGTACAAAACGATGTAAAGAGAAGAACAAAATAACCAAATATGCTCTCACAAAAACACTCTTGATCTTATGATAAACTTGCTGGAAAACTAGAGCTAAAAACTTATTATTACAAAGACTATCTAGCTAGTATATATATGCATAGAGTCCTCTTGAATCATGGAAGTCGTCTTGCTTTAGGATTCCTCTTTTTAGATGGTCTTTGACTTTCCTTAAGCAATCCAAGATAATCCTTCCTTGATATGGAATCCTTTCCTTGACATGAAAGCCTTCCTTGTTGTGGACTCTTTCCTTTTTGAGAGACCTACAAAATTACCAAAAGTAATACTAAACAAATCCAATATTGGTTAGGAAGTTAGTTAAATAAAATAACCTAATTACATAAAATACAATATTTACCAATAAACTAAAATAAGAAAATAAACTAAAAAATATATGAAAGTGACAAATCTCAAACACGCACACTTTCAATGTCTTTGTGTCTCCTTCCGTGATGTAATTTGCAATTAGGTAGTCATGAGTAACCCCTGCGTAATGGTGCATAAGAATCTTCCTTTGTACTTGGGAATTGCTTTGGATATTCCTATTCTACTCTAATTACTGAAAGAAGGTGGTTGTCAGTAAGTGACATGTCCAGAAAATCCTCGTCCAGGTGGTGGTCATTCGATTAATTTCGGACACAGGCCTGTTGTCACTGTTTCTTATAGATTGCGTTTGAATGTCGAGAAGCAGAAAAGGAAGGGAAAAAGGACAACATTATGTTTTGGATGTTATGGATAGATTGTGAGGCCTACCATAACCATTTTCATCTAGCTAAAAACTCTTATGGATCTTCCATTAATTCAAACCGATTCATTGTTTTAAAGGGAAAAAATAAATCTGTGGGTTATGGATTTGCATAGCATTAGGACTTAGAAGTCCAGCTCAAGCAGTTAATGACCGGATCACAGCCTATTCCACCGCATTGAGAGTGTTTTTGTGCATTAATTATGATTTTCAGTTATTTTCTATTTGTTGATTTTTAACAAATGCCCTAACACAGAAAAAAGGAAAAAATACATAAAATGTTCAGCTTAAAGGCAGTGGTTTGTTGAGACAGCTACCTCAAGTGGGAATCCAGTCATGAACCTTACACATTCCCATTTCTTGGAAACTGGATTCAATTCCTTGCCTCTAAAATTTAAGTTTTCCTCAACTCCATCCTATTGGCTTGACACTGACAAATATGCACCATTTGAATAATGGTATATGCCAAATCTACTCATTTGACTCATTGACAGCTGTCAGCCCCCCTTCTTATGGTACTATTGTAATTTAAGACCGAGGTATTTACAAATGATCACGTTTACTATTTACAAGAATAATTATGAGAAGCTCACAACTAAGGAATATATTGGACATCCTTATCCAATTTCCATACCATGTATTATTATTATTCATTCCCTTTAAACAATAAAAAACATTCATGTTTTTTTTTTTAAATTAAAAAAATATTAAAATCTTCCTTCCATAGTTGATAGCTTTACTACTAATTGTTTATGCTTTCCCCAAATTTAATGCAATGAGAATAGACTTCTTTTTGGTACTTGATATGAGGTATTGGGTGACTCATTTATTTAAGTGATCACCTAGTTATGAAGATGAAATAGTAGTATATCTAAACTGGGTCTGCATTGTATGAATACAGTTTCCTGGAAATTCTAACTATGTTGAAATAGCCTTTATTATGAAGTCCTTTAGGCTTAGGCATAAATTTATGGGCGAGTGTTTGGTTTTGTGTTATGTCTAATTGTTTTTATTTTGGAAAAGGCATGAGATTCTTATTGTTTCTTAAGTTGTCTACTCGTATGGCTTCTCTCACTTTTACTCAAAGAGTGAAATACTTATCAATGGTTGCTGACGAATGGTTGCTTTGGTTTATGTAGTCTTTTTGTCGTGGACACTATGCATAAAATAAATGTTGGGATATCCGATGTTTTATTTGATTTTGACCTGTTCCACTTAGAACCCTTATAATTCATGTGCATTGATTTTTTGATATTGAGTTTTCCGCTTCTTAGCACTAAAATTGTTCTAAGTCTTTTTTTTTTCTTTTACTTGTTTCTAGAACATGGATTGTTCTTTCCCCGTTGGGTACAAGAAAGTGATTAGCATAATGGTTTGAAACATAGAAACTATCGGTAGCTTTATTTAGATGATGATGATGCCAAGATGTGTATGAATATTTTGAACTTGAAATTGCACTTCCTTTAATGAGAAAAACATATTACTCCCTCCGTCATAATGAGTGTTCATTTTTGTTCAAGATCTTGACAAAAATGTACACTCATTTTGAGACAGAGAGAGTTCTTTGTAAATTTTGTTCTTCAGGTAATCTTTAGAAATTATTAAGTTTGAGCATCCTATATACTTTTGTTCTTTTAGTCTTTTTGCTACTAGACGTGAATCAAATTGCTAAACTAATGATTAGGAACAATAGTGGCCAATGTTTTGGAATGCTTGAATAGAAAACCAATTTGCTTGTAAAGTAGAGCATTTGATAACTTAGGTTAGGACTTGTCATTGTGTAGAGGTTCCCTAGAACTTGTATTTTGTTATCATGAAGAACTACCAGTTTGTTGTGTGATCATTTTAAAGAGAATATGAAGAGGATATTATTCTTAAAAGCTATTTTGGCATGCGGTTGGAGTGAAGGCGATCGATAGGATTGAGCTACTTCTATCTCAAGTTAAGGAAAAGGACATAACAGAGCTTATTGCAGTTGGGCGAGAGAAGTTGGCATCAGTTCCATATGGTGGTGGTCTTTGTTGCGATATCGTATCCGTGGTGGTGGTCTGCTCGCTTCTAGTGCTGCCTAAAGCCAAGAAAGAGGAAAAAGTCGAGGAGAAAGCAAGATCAAATGATGTAAGTGCTTGTTTTCTTTTTGAATGACTTCCCCGGACTCTCGAGTTGTCAATTATCTCTTCAATTGCTCATCCTACCTTGTATTTGTTGATTTACTGTATGTGTTACTAATTCTATTCCCTTCGAATTTTGGTGCAGGACATGGGCTTCAGTTTATTTGACTAAGTAGTGGAGATGTAAGTCTGTATGAAGAGCTTTTTCTTTTCTAAGCTATCATTAGATGTCAAAGGTTTTGTTATGAAGAGTAATTGCAGCTTTTGTTTTTTCTTTTAATCAGATTTAGAATCATTTGGACAAGCTAAATGGAGCAGAGTGTTCTATAAGTGGTATTTATATACTCTATTATCATGATGCATTTTGTTTACAATTGATATGCAGGGTTTGATTGGTAAAACCATCCTTATCCCTCTATAGTAATCATGGGTGCTGTCACTTGATTTGTACAAATTTGGGTGTTCAATCTGTGTTGTTTAAACAACGTTGAATGTGATATTTGTTTGTTATTTTCTTTTGTCCAATTACTTAGTACCAGTTTATTTTGTGCCCCCGTGGAAAGCTGCATTGCAATTTGATGAGTGTTAGATGGCTACTTTTTAAAACTTATGAGCAGCTGGGTGGTTGATACACCGCATGCATTAACCTTGTTTGTATTGAGAATTGAATTGTTCCTTTGGATTGTGTTTTTGTGGACTTATCGTGATGATGCATGTTATAGCGTGGACTGAATTGAGTATGTTGGTTTGTCTATGCTGGTCTAGCTTGGATTTTGATCCTAACAAACGAGCTGATTTCAATAGCTTTAAAGAACTAGAAATGTATTTAGTTTTTACTTGTTTATTAGCTGATTTTCAGCCATACCTTGTTCCTGGTAACAACCCCACCCATATACCAAAGTCCATCCCTTGTTCTCCATTTTGCACTTGGTAGGCAACTCGAAAATCAGCTACTGCCTTTTTTGCCTCTGTTCCATGAACCTGTACATCCTCTTGTTTCTTTGAGAATTCTCTTGGAAGGTATCTTTTTGTCGGCATCTTACAGGTTGCAAGAAGCTTTTCTCCTCCATTGCTAGAGCCTACGGACTGGTAGTCCCTTAAGGCATTGATTCATCGAAGAAGCTTGAGGTATAGCAGGTAATGCATAATCCTTCTCTTAGCGAGCTATAGCCTTTGTAATACTCCCATCATTTTTACCCAAAGAGTTTACATTTAAAAAGTCTAATAATTAAGAGATATATAAGTATCATAAGAATTTAGGCTTAAATCGCAATTTGGTCACTCTATTTTGACAGAAAATTCATTAAGCTCACTCTACAAATTTTTTTCTCAATTTCATCACTATACTTGGCATATTGAGTCAATAAACTCACCGCGCTTGACTTCCGTTTGTTTTGTTGGATGGAGGACTGTAAAAAGACCAAAATGCCCTTTACCTTAAATCGCTATTTAGTCACCCTACTTTGACAGAAAATGCATTAAGATTAATAGTATAAAATTTTGTATATAAAATATTTAAAATAATCAAGTCAGTTAAATAAGTTATTTCAAATATAATAAAATAACATAATTTCAGACTAATTATTAAAAATTAGGTTAACTTATCAGAATTCTTAATCAAAATTAATAAAAGATTATGTTGGTCTTTTCTAAAGCAATAAATTCTTTAGCTTGACTTTTTTATATATATATAAAACTAATTATATTAAACAAATACGTTAAATTAATATAAGATAGTTATTATTGTAGAATAAACTAATTGTATTAGTTATTATTATAGTTATAATTGTATTAAATAAAGCTTGTGAGAGACTTGTAGTAATGCGTTGTAAAAAATTCTCTCTCTAAACGCCATGCAATATTTTTGACGCCCTAGCTAGGGTTCCTCCGGCGGCTATGGCCGCGCCAGAATCTGCCGAGGCACCGCCTTCACTTTCTAAATCCTATGTAGCTGCTCTTACCGCTAATGCCCAGTCTTCCAACAACTCTTCAAAGAACTCGTCTTCTCTCTTCATCCAACCGTCATCCTACAAAGGAGAACCTGCCTTGAAACTCTCGGATGATGAAGTTCAACAATTGTCTCAACCTTTCTCGCTATCCCTGGTAGGTAAATTCTCTCATGGCCGACCTTCAATGGAAACGATTCGTAAAGAATTCCACACTTTTGGCCTCAAAGCTGCGGTTTCTGTCAACCACTTAGATGCGAAACATGTTCTTATTCAAACAAATCACAATGAAGATTACCAACGTTTATGGATCAAAGACCAATGGTATCTAGGACGATTTCCTATGCGAGTCTTTAAATGGACTCCAGATTTCAGACCCGATGTTGAGAGTTCCATCGTTCCGGTTTGGTTTTCATTACCGAACCTTCCCATCTTTCTGTTCAATAAGGCAGCTCTCTTTTCTATTGCCAACTTGTTTGGAAAACCTCTTCTCATGGATCAACCAACCCAACACCTTACGAGACCGAGTGTAGCGCGTATTTGCGTCGAGGTGGACCTTCTGAAATCTCCTCCAAAACGAATCTGGATTGAAAGCGGAACGAAGTATCCAGGATTTTGGCAACCAATTGAAGCGGAAAATCTGATGCGTTATTGTACTTTCTGTAGCAGACAAGGTCATTCCGAAGAGTTTTGTAAGATTAAAAACCCCATGGATCCAAAGCCTCACCAGCGAAATCAGACCACAATTGCTGGCCCTTCCGTTGGTCCCTCAACTCGCTGGACTCCTAAAAAAGTTGATAATGGTAAGGCTTTAATTGATGATGATATTACTGCTGCTAATGTCCCAAATTCTGCAGGCCAAACTATTCATATAACAGAAGACAATATTCCTGTGAATTCTGGAGAGACTTCAGATAAAGATCTTCATGAGACATCCCACACTGTTGAGGACGCAACTGTTAAACAAACTGGCGAGGATAATATTTTGAAAGGCAATGATGCTCGTGGTTGCCCGCCTATTGAAGATTATATGGAAGACGAGCAGAACATTGGTTTTAATCTGAACAGTCCCATTCTGGCTGATGCACAGAATATTGCAGCAATTTCAGAAGCCATGTTGATTGAACAGGCCAAAGATTCAGAAACCATTCTTCATGGGTCTCTCACGCTGGGTTCTTCTAAGGGAGAAATAATTCTCAATGATGCTGATATGCCTATCTCTCCTAATCGTTTTGCAACTTTGGAAACTTGTGAGGATTTGGAGGACTCCCCTAATCATCTAGCTGCTCTTAATCTTGAATGTGGACGAGGTCTGCAAAAAGAAAAACAAACTACCAAAACTGTTCGTCTTACTCGGCTTCAAAAAGCTAAGTTATCTTCTTCGTCTCTTCCATCGTCTCTCCATGCAGCTTAATGCCCTTTTCTGGAATATTCGAGGGATTGGTAATGATCCCACGATCGCGAGGTTAAAGTATCTTATTAAAACTCATCATATTTCGATTATTGCTATTTTTGAGCCCATGATTGATCCGAATAGAATTGCTTTGATTACGCATCGTTTAAAGTTTCGATTCGGTTTTTCAAACGCTAATGGTTCTATTTGGGTTTTCATTAAAGCAGCGTTTACTTGTCAGATTATTAGCAATTCTTCTCAACAGCTCACCATTCAGCTTCAGCATTTTTCATGGCCTGCATTTGCTTATTTCACCTGTGTTTATGCTAAATGTGATATTGAAGATCGTCGACCATTGTGGTCTGATTTGATTGAGTTGGGATCTCAAATTCAAGACTCCCCTTGGGTGGTTGGGGGAGATTTTAACATTGTTCTTCATTCTCATGAAAAATCAGGTGGTAATGGTTGGGATCGAAATGGAGCTCTTGATTTTCACGCTTGCCTGGCTGCTGCGGGTTTAATCGATCTTGGCTTTTCTGGTTCTAATTACACTTGGTGGAATAAGAGAGAAGGCTCTCATACTATCCACCAAAGAATAGATAGGATCCTGGGGAATTCTGGCTGGCTTGATCATTTTGCCTCATCGACGGTTCGTCACTTGCCTCGGACATGTTCTGACCACACTCCTTTGCTTCTTTCATATGATCGCACTGGAATTGTTCATCCTGTCTCCTTTCGGTTTCTCAATGTCTGGGTTCGTCATCCGAATTTTTTCGAAGTTGTTAAAGCTGCTTGGCTTTTGCCTATTCATGGGAGACCTCTTGTTGCCTTTTCCAATAAGCTTCGTAATGTCAAAACGGCTTTACGAATTTGGAATAAAGAGGTTTTTGGCAATATTTTCACTAATCTGAAAGGAGAAGCCGAGGTGCTTGAAAAGGAGTTACTCTTTGAATTAAATCCTTCGTGTGAAAATAGAGCTCGTTACTTGAATCCCAAGCCAACCATCGCATTTATTTACGTCGTGAAGAGGAGTTCGGGCTCAAAATCTCGTATCAAATGGATTAAGGAAGGTCAAGGTAACACTAAACTGTTTCATGCGTCATCCGTCAAGCCCATCGAAAATTACATATTCATTCTTTAACAGCTCCTGATGGTTCTATTCTGGAATCCGAAGACGCTATTAAACAGGAAGCTGTGAATTATTTTCAAGGGCAACTTTCAGCTGAAGGCTCTGGGGATGATTCTTTGATTGACATTATTCCCTCGTTAATTACGACGAATGGAATAATACTCTTATTGCTCCCCTTCTTTGGAAGAGGTCAAGATGGTGGTTTTCTCCTTGAATGGGGATAGTGCGGGCCGATGGTTTTTCGGTAAATTCTACTCTTCGTTCTGGGAGATTATTGGTAGTGATTTGCATCTTGCCATTATGGAATTCTTTTCGGTTTCTCTATGCCTAGATCCTGGACGAGTACTTTAGTGACTATTATTCCAAAAGTGGATACTCCTTCTTCTTTTAAAGACTTTCGCCAATTAGTCTTTGTAACTTCGCAATAAGGTGGTGTCTAAGATTTTATCGTCTCGTCTGGCCCATATCTTACCCCATATTATCTCTCCTAACCAGAGTGCTTTCACTAAAGGCAGAGATATTCATGACAACATCCTCCTTGCTCAGGAATTGATGGGTTTTTTGGGAAAAAAGGTCAATGGTTCTAATATGGTGATTAAGCTTGATATGGCTAAAGCTTTTGACAGAGTTTCTTGGGTTTTCTTAGTGAAGGTCCTTCGAAAATTTGGTTTTCATGAAGTCTTCATTGATCTTATATGGCGGATCATCTCAGGGAATTGGTTCTCTATTCTAGTTAATGGTGCTCCGGCGGGATATTTTTCTTCTTCGCGGGGTTTACGTCAGGGTGACCCTTTGTCTCCTAGTCTGTTCATTATTGCAGCTGAAGTTCTTAGTCGCAGCCTTAATAAGCTTCATTTTGAGGATCCTTCGATGGCTTTTTCTTCTTCGATTGGGTGTCAAATTATTTCTCACCTAGCTTTTGCGGATGACGTTGTTATTTTCTGTAATGGGCATTCTCGCTCTCTCCATAAGCACACTCATCTTCTCTCCAGCTATGAGCGCTCCTCGGGCCAATCTATTAATGCTTCTAAAAGCAGTTTTTTCGTTGCTCCTTCTTTGGATCCTAATAGAGTTCAGTCAATTGCTCATACTTTGGGTTATAGGATTGGTTCCCTTCCTATTGTTTATTTGGGGTGTCCCCTTTATATGGGTCGGAAGAAAAAGCAATATTTTGATCCTATGATTGCCAAAATTCAAAAACGTATCGAAACGTGGATGGGTGCTTTTATGTCTTATTCTGGAAGAATCACTCTTATTAAACACGTGCTTCACTCTATGACCACTTATCTGTTAGCATCTCTTGATCCTCCTACTTCAGTGATTCAGCTCATTGAAAGGATGTTAGCTAACTTCTTATGGGGTAATATTGAAGGGCGCAATAAGTCGCATTGGATAGCTTGGTCTACTTGTTGCTCTCCAAGATCTAGTGGTGGATTGGGATTAGTTTCCCTGTCTACTTTAGTCAATGCCTATTCAATCAAGCTATGGTGGAGATTCAGGACTCATTCCAGCTTGTGGGTTGACTTCCTTCGCACGCGATATTGCCACTCCTCTCATCCTTCTGTTGTGACCTGTAAAGGATCCCATGTATGGAATCGTTTGCTTAAAGCCCGTCCTTTAGCTGAGCCTTATATTTTCTGGATTATCGGAGAAGGGAAGTGTTCTATTCGGCATGATCAATGGCTGCACATATCTCCGATAGTTGATTCTACTTCCAACGAGGCCGACAAAGCAGCATTCTGCTCGTGAGTCGTTGACTCCATCCCTTAATCCGCTCGTTTTCTCCCGGTGTGGTTCAAGAGATTATTGATCAGAACATTGAGCTTACGGACAGAGCTGATCGTCCTTGTTGGACTCCTACTGTGAATGGTAAATTTTCTATCAATTCTGTCATTAACTCCTACTGAACGGTGCTTCTTGCTGTCGAGAAGTTTGTCCGCACAAACTTCTACCTCGCAATGTTAGTTTCTTCATGTGGCGTTTATTACGTCGTCGCTTGCCTATCGATGAAGCCCTTTCGAAGAGAGGAGTTCAAGTGGTCTCTCGGTGCTGCTGCTGCTATAATAACCGAGCTACTGAATCTTTTCTTCATGTCTTCATTGCTAGTCCTTTGGCTGAGGATGTTTGGTCTCATTTTCATAATTTGCTTGGTTTGGAGAAAAGGGGTAATGACATTAATCAAAGATGTATGCATTGGTGGACTCACTCTCAATTGGAGAATTTTATTCTTCTTCCATCCCTCATTCTTTGGCATCTGTGGCTTGCTAGGAATAAAGCGGTTTTTGAAGATATCTCCCCTAATGCCCGGGTGATTATTCTTAAAATCCAAAGTGAGCTTTATTTCATCCTTAAAGCTGCTAATTTCAATGTCTCTAGGTGGTCAGCAAGCTGTTTAAGCTTTTCCAAGCCTAAGAAGGTTTCTATTTGTGCTGTTACTTGGATGCCACCTCCTTCTGGGGTTATGAAATTAAATACGGATGGTGGTTGCCGTGGTAATCCTGGCATAGGAGGAGGAGGAGGAGTAATCAGAGATTCTTTTGGTAACTTCATTTTTGGTTTTTCCTCTAGTTATGGGAGATGCACAAACTCTACGGCCGAAGTTAAAGCTTTATTTCAAGGTGTTCGCTGGCTTGTTTCGAAAAACTTTCGAAACGCTATTATTGAAGTAGATTCTCAATTTCTCTACGGATGCCTTACCAAAGATCATGTTCCTCCTTGGCATTGTTGTTATTATATTCGTGGTATTCTTTCTATGCAAAAGATGGGCAACTTTATTTTTCGTCATTGTTTCCGTGAGGCCAATTCGGTTGCTGATGGTTTAGCCAATTTAGCCATGGATTCTGCGGAGACTACTTTCTTTTCTACCTTGGCTTCCCTCCCTCGTTTGATTCGTGGAAATATCATTTTGGATGCCCAAGGGACTTATAGGCTTAGAATTTCTTAATTTGTTTAACTGTTAGCATTTCTTTTTTTGTTTTTTTTTCTTTGTTAGTGCTTGTATTTCTCTTTCGAGGTCAGGCTCCTTTGTCCTCCCAGTTTATAAGGGCAAGGCTGGTTTGCCCCCTCAAGTTTGTACCTTTTATTTTTTCTAATAAAATTTAGCAGGTGCCGCCTGTTTCTTTGAAAAAAAAAAAACTAATTGTATTAAACAAATGCATTAAACTAATTATATGTGTGTTAGTGGCAATTGAGCCTAGCGTTATGATTCTGATGATTTCTTGACCGAGTGTTTCAAGAAGGGTTGTGGGTCTTTCATGATTTTGGTCCATTTGGATTTCAAAAAATTGGATCGATTTGGGGTTCTTGAAGGAGTTAGGGGGTACGTGCAGATTGAACTTGGAATGAAGAGATGCAAATTTGGGTGTTTGATCTTTTTCCCCAGTTGCTTAATTTTTGGGTTTTTGTTTGTTCTTGGTTGCAATGAATTTTAATATTTTAGTAATGACATTTTCGAATTTTTAGGATAATTATAAACTTTTTATTCAAAAATCAGGATGGAGTGATGAACTTGTATTTATGTCTAAGTGCAGTGATTAAATTGATAGTTATTAATAAGGGTATTTTCAGGATTTAAAAAAAATAATAAGTTTTTCATCCAAAAATTTGGATGGAGTGATTAACGTGAGATTTATGCCAAGTATAGTGATTAAATTGAGAAAAAAATTTGTAGGGTGAGCGTAATGAATTTTTTGTCAAAGTAGGATGACCAAATTGTAATTTAAGCCAAGAATTTATCATAACTATAAAAAGCACAAACTACACAAATGGTCTTCTTGCGTTTCATCATCTTTGAAATTGGTCCTAATTAAAAAAATTTGATGCCAGATGTCCTACTATAAGATTTAATTCAATTAGTCCTCGCCCCACGTGCATCTCATGTGAGGGCAAAAATGTCATTTTGAGAAGTATAATGACCAATACTTTGATTCTCTCTCTCTATATATAAAGGTTGAGATTTAATGGTTAGTTGGAAAATGCAATTAATGCAAGTAGGTGAGTCATTTAATGCATTAAATCTCAACTTTTAATTTTTAATCCAATTATTAATAATGAGAGTAACCATTGATGATTAAATAAAAAAGTAACGATTAGATAATATATATATATATATATATATATATATGGAGGAGTATTTAATAGTTACTTTTATATATATATATATATATATATATATATCTATAATACAATACAAGGCGGTTCGCACACTTACAATTGACTCAGGACAACTACCGATCAGGATTTACCGAGTTACTAAAATCTAACGGTCTAGATCTAATACTACAGACCACGCGTGTGAACGGCGGTTATTCTTCGCTTCGTCGCTTCCTACCCTCGACTAACCTGCGACTCCTTCCTCCTCTTTCCGGCGATCCGTACCCACACCAGTTCACTACAAAACCCACCGTGGCTCTACACCAGTTCCTCGATTTCTTTCTCTCTCTGTGCAAAGAAGACCACTATAAAACCCACGTATCTACAATCCCAGATTCAGTTCCTTTCCCCATCAGATTTTATTGTATCCGATGATTTCTTTGTGATTGATTTATGTGTGATTTTAAATTTCTTTGTGAACCTCGATTTCTTTCTCTCTGCCTCGGTACATCTTAAAGATTGCAAGATGGGAGTTGTTCGCAACTCTTTTCTTTCTCTCTATCTCCACATTCGATTGCTCCCAGTCCCTTTCATCGATAGGATTTGCAGAAGAATAACAAAGTCAATTGAAAACGCTAGGCCACGCACAATTAGAATCCAGAGAGAGGGAGGGGAGCAATTGATTCTCTCCCCGTCAATTTCCTTCGGCGGGTTCGTCCTCTCTCTCTCTCTCCTTCTCTCTGTTATATATAATTCAGTTTTCTTAAAACAGTTTTTGTAGTTATTTGATCGGTATGAGGTGGCTGGTGGATTAGCCAATCAAAGCATAATATGGCATTAATCTCATGTGCTATCTCATGTGAACTTTTAACTTGACATATGTTTTTATTTGCCTTCTGGCAGTACCATGGTGGCACTAATTTTGGCCGCAGTGCTAGAGGGCACTTCATTGCTACGAGCTATGATTACGATGCTCCACTTGATGAGTATGGTATGCTTTTTGTTACTCGTTGATATTGTAAGACTATGTCGAATGGTCAAGCCGTCAAAGCCCAAATTCTGTATTCATGCATTGCTTGACTGATAACTGTTGCCTGTATTCGATATTTATTAAAAATTGAAGGAATTTCTAAGAATAATTCCTTCCGTTGTGCTTGTGTGCTGCAGGATTTCCTAACCAACCAAAGTGGGGCCACCTAAAAGATTTACATAAGGCCATAAAGCTTATTGAGGAGGCGATGGTGGCAACTGATCCAACAATTACTTCTCTTGGTTCAAATCTAGAGGTACACCAATAATTCTCTTCTCCAATGTTGACCAATATCAACAAACAAATGATGTATATGTCGCCTTCTTAAAAAGAAAAAGAATAGACATTTTGTTAATTATTGTTCAAGGGTATTACCTTAATTCTCAAAATGATTTGTTCAAGGCTCCCTTTTGGGTAAAAAAAAAAACAAACAATTGGTTGAGACTGTTGTGGGATTTTTTTTTTTCCTTAACGTGGACCATTTCCTGTTTTAGGCTGCTGTTTATAAAATGGAGTCAGGGACCTGCGCTACCTTCTTGGCAAATGTTGGTACCCTGTCTGATGCAACTGTGACCTTCAATGGCAATTCCTATCACTTGCCTGCATGGTCTGTCAGCATCTTACCTGACTGCAAGAATGTGGTGCTTAATACTGCCAAGGTTTGCTTCCATCATCATTTGTTACGTATATTCTATGCAGTAGAAATTCAAACTCTTTTTGTTAGAATTTTAGAATTTAAGGACTCATTTAAAGCATTTCTGTGACAGATCAACGCTATGGCTACAGTTCCACGATTTGTCAGTCAGTCTCTCAAAGACGACGTAGATGCTTCTGAAGCATTCCCATCGGATTGGAGCTGGGTAAGTGAACCAATTGGTGTATCAAGTAAAAATGCGTTCAATAGACTGGGACTGCTGGAGCAAATAAATACAACAGCCGATAAAAGTGACTATTTGTGGTATTCCTAAAATCCAACCTTCACCACCATCTCTATGTGCTATTAACTTATTACTATGAAAATGTATTTTCTTAAATGCATGGTGCAAAGCCAAAACATCATTGTGGGGGGGGGGAGTGGAATAAGAGTCAGTTACAAAGATGATAGAGTTGGAATTGTTTCAGGTTTAGGATTGAATCCTCTCAAGTTAGGATTGATGTTAGCCTTCGGGTTTAGGATTGGAATCCTCTTGGGTTTAGATTTGATGTTCTCCTATATATATATGCTGTAATGGGTTCAGCTTAATAACAGAGAAGATAAGATGATTGAGTTAGTGCTATTTACTCCCTCCCTCTACCTCTCGGTTCTTTCTCATTCCTTTTTACATTATAATTGTTATGTATTGTTTCACTGCAGGATCCCAAAATTTAACCCTATTACGCAAGCATTTGACTGGTTAGTGATGTATGTTTGGCCATTCACATGCTTGACACATGGATTGGATGCAAAAGTTGGAATGCCTATCATTGCTCAGAAAATAATAAATATCAATATGGTTTGTATACTATATTCACCTCTCCTTTCAATTTCTTGAATCCTAGATCTACCCCCTAAACTTGCACTTGGTTAGTTCATTATCCCTATCGAATTTTGTGTTAAAAATGCTTGCTCAGTTGACGATTAATTCAGTTAATTATTATGTTTTTGCTAACAGTTTTAGTGGTGAACCAATAATAATTGTCATGCAAATGGTGGAAATTGATACTTATATGTTCAAACTCACGCTATTTCTGATTGAATCATAATTTTTACGTATTTTTGGTGTACTTTCCTGTGTTTATTGTTATGATCTGATTGTGTTTCTGATTATGTTATGGCAATGTGCTGCAGGCAGTGCTTCCGCAGCAATGCCAAGGAAATCGGCTTCATCAAGGTTAGCTTTGATTATTTTGATGTTGTACCTAAATTTGTTTGGGTTTGGATGTTCTGAAACTTCTGGGTTTGACATTACTACTAAACTGCATTGATGATTGTCCATACAATGTTTTCGTTTATAGGCTCTTAGTATAATTTGATCCAATACTGGATTATGGACACAAATGTGAGCACATGTAATGATAATGAGGGCTGTGTTTAGCAGGAGATACATTAAGCTCACAGTAACTAATTGCACACCTGTCCAATGGTAATGGTTTCCTGTGGTTCTATTTTATTAAGACGACAATACTGGGGATACCAAGGGATACCTCTAAGATCACTTCATTTTTCTTACCCTTCATGTTTCATTAGAACGTAGAAACATGGCGATATCCAGGAATATCAAACCATTTCTAATTAAGCCTTCCATATAATGTTGTCACTTTTCTGCATCCAACTTCAAGAACCTTATTTGCATCTTCAACTATGATGTTTTATTTGTTAATGGAAGATTAGGCATTTGTTCTACACTTCTACCATTGCTTAGCCTAAAAAAAGACCTACAATTTGTATAAATGGACTCGATGTTTCTGACCCATCAATCTGTTAAAAAAAAAATAAAAAATACAGTGGATATGGCTACCCTTACAGGAAAATGCATAAAAATGTACATGAATTCTCGAAGTTTGCCTAGCTAGGTCAGGGAAAATTTGCAGTCTTAAGGTCCAATAGAAGTTTCTTTACATGTGTAAATCTAAACAAAGGCATAACTTTTTATTTTCAACAAAAAAATTGAATCATTGGAAAGAATTCATACGGTACCCTCACAAAAGAAGTTAGCATATAGCACCAGTAAGAAGTCTAACAACAAAAAAATAATGATCTTAGAGAGATGTCTTAGAGTTTATCGTGTTATCTTTGTCATAGAATTATACTCTATCTGCCTCTTTACTGATGTTGCTTTTGGTAATTGTTTGGATATTAAGTACGCCCATGTCTATTACAAGTTACAAGAATTGAAATTTTTATGAATCACTTCCCCAAAATGCTGTTATGGGTACTAAAATTTTGCTCTTACTGTTGTTTGCTTGGTACTGCCCCTTAATGAAAAAAGGTAAACTAGCAATGGGAATATTTTTCTTTGACTTTAAGCAAAGTGACATTGTTTGAAGAATACTATAGAAAATGATTATTACATCCTTTAAAGGACAGTGATAGTAGCTTTAATGAGGCTTGGTTTGTTAATTGGAGATGACCAGCTATTGAAATGAAAGAATGGAACCCTTTGGAGTCAGAGAAATTAAAATGACCAAGTGAAAGATTCTATAGTATAATAGGCAGCTAAAAATATTTTGTAGAGTCATGACAGCCATAAAATGATCTGCAAAACAATAAATTCATAGATTAATTGTTTTTATAAAAGAAAAAGAACAATCAAATTGGGGAGGAGGGGATTCCTTATCATATTTAGTTTTGAGAATCATTAGCTAAGAGGTCTTTAGTTAATAGTAGTCAATAACAAGGAACTCAAGATTGTTTTAAGACTGTTCATTCCTTGCTGTAACAGGTCCCAAACACCTTAGGCCATACTCCTTGCTGTGATACTATAAAGTCGGTATTTTAAGTATTTACACAAAGGGAACTCTTAACTTACTAGAAACACTACCAGTTACTTTTCTTCTGAACTGTAAAATGAAGAACATTCTAAAATATATTCTTGATTGAAGAAACCCAGTTTCCTCTTTTCACATTATTTACAAGTATGGTTGCGTTGCACTTATTAGCAAAAGGTATAACCAACACCAAGGGTCCTTGACACTTCATTGCAGATTTAGTTTTTTTCTGGTGACAACAATATAAAATGTATGCTTGAGCAATATTCTGTCAGAAATTACAAAAGTGAAGACAGAAGTGGTTTCACTACTTTTATTGAATATGAGAAATTTAGGGGCCTGATACTTTTGTCTTAGGTTTAGTGATGATTTGATCATTGTAGTGGTATAGATAGAGATATTCTGTCGATTGTTATGGTATAGCCTGAATGCATTTTTAATCATAAAGAGTGATTAGTTTCTACTTTTTGAATTGGAATGAAAAACCGAAGCCCTCTTAAATTCAGCACTGCCTTTGCCACATGCATCGATCAATGCATTGTAAGTAACTAAATTCGGCTTCAAGCCAGAATTTTTCATGGTGTCAAAGACCCTGATAGGCTCATCACAGAAGCCACTCTTGGCATAAGCACTGATTAAAGCAGAATAAGCATACACGGTGTTTCCATAGCCATCATTAAGAGCTGTTTCGAAAACTTTCTCAGCTAAATCAACTTTCCCTAGCCTACCAAGAATGCTAATCAAAGAACTAGCTAACTTACCCTGTCCAAATTAACTTCTTCGTTACACAATGAGTGATTCTTTCATCACAACATTGATTTGATGCATTTTGGGTAAGCTTCATGTTAGTTGACTGTTAGTCAGATTGGGTTAAAGTTTATTGCAGATTATTTTTCTTATTTTCGTTAGCAACATGTGACTATTTTTCTTACTTTCTTACTATGCTGGAAGACATGTTAGTTGACATATTATGTTAATTTTTGAGTAAAATTAAAATATTGGTGTTTTGTTCCAATTCTCAGTTTTTTTGTTCTTTCGAAGGCCACGACACAACTCCCAGTCACAACACAGCTAATGTTAGCTAGAAGGAACACACACACACACACACTCTCACACACACACTCTCACATGAAAATCTAACAAAGTTTGACATATACAAGAGCTCTATGGATGGATTCTCAAGGATGTACATTCAACTTCCTGCTCTATACATTTTTTATCTGCATAAATGTTACTGTTATTGCAATTTGGTTTTTATCTGTGTAAATGTTACTGATTAATTGGCGTAATCAATTGAATAAATTCGTTCATCTTTGTCAATTCGATCATCTTTGTCAATTTGACTTGATTCATTTGTGCATTTCGGACCCAGCTACTCTGCATAAATGTTACTGTTATGAATGGTTTTGAGTTTAGATTTTAGTTATTTGACATGGCCATGGAAAGGCTTGGCAAATGTATTGGAGAGTGTTCCACAGGTGTTTGGTTAAACCTATGTTCTATTCATAAGAACAAAACTCAAAACAATTTTTATATAATAGGTCCCCACAACTCCATTAGACACTCCACTGACAAATCCACCTCCCCCTACAGATGCATCTTAATTTCCACTGCAACATATGCCTATAATATTGGATGATGATATTTGGGATGATCCGAGTTTTATAGACGATGCGGTACATTTTTTTATATTTTAATAATCGCTTACTATGCATAAAATATTATTCAATGAATGTGTCTAATATCTTCTTTGTCTCAAGTGTAGGTCGAAATAATAGACAAATTTATTGTATCTCGCGTTGCTAAAGTAGACAGTGTTCTGAAGTAAGAGCCTCCAGAAGAAGATTACGTTTTTGTTATTGAGAAATTTATTGTATCAAGTGTAGGTGGAATTAATGGACAAATTTATTGTATCTCGCGTTGTTAAATCATTTTTTTTTACACTTTTGATATTTCATTATTGATTTTCTTACAAATAAATGAATTAATATTTTATTATTTTTGTGTCATTTAGTCGTATTCATCCCCTACAAAATCACGAACATACATTAACTTTGAACACACATTAATTTGATGCCATACTTACACCGTGCCATAGGCACGGGTACAAAACCTAGTATATATATATATGGGGGAGTATTTAATGGTTACTTTTTTATTTAACCATCAATGGTTACTCTCCTCTCTTACTTTCTCTCTCAATGGAGACCGCCGTTTGAGTCTGAACCTCCATTGTCCCCACCAAATCATCCACCCCACAACACATGACAGAGCCCCATTGATGAAGATTTACTAATTATTTGGACCCGGACGAGAAGATTGACTATGATTTTAATTTTTTCTCTCTTGCCAATAGCGAAATTAGGGTTTTAACAATCAATCGTTGCAATTTGGTTTTGCTATAAATACGCATCGATTAATTTAATTCTCCTCGGTCACATCTATTTGGGGGATGAAATGGTGTCTGATTTGATTTTGGGGTGTGTTAATATGGAGTCTTTGGTTATTAAAGATTGTTACGGAATGGAGAAGATGAGGATTTTTTCAAATCATCTATCACTTTGGTTCTTTTATCCACAGAATGAAGGAAAAAGTTTAGTTGAGATTCGTTGCCCAAATCTGCGAATGATGATTTTTTCAAGGTGGGGAAGTATTTGATGGAACAAGCAGATTCTTTGATTGAAGCTTGGGTGGGGTTTATGCATAGAGAAGATTGTTTTAAGTATTGGAATAAAGTTGTCTGGTTGTTTGAGGAAGAACTCAATGACGTCTGAGAGCGTAACCAGGGACTTACCGTTACTGGGGATGACGACAATGGTCATATTGTGCGTTACCGGGGAAGACGACAATGGTCGTATTGTGAAGGGCAGTGTAATTTTTTTTCCAGTTGGACCCCTTTGTGTTTCTAATATTACACAAAGTTTTAGTATTTCACGGTTGGTCCTTGTACTTTCCTAAGTAAAATGACAATTTTGCCATCATCCAAGTGCACGTGAGATGTAAATGAGCCAACTTAGTGAAAAAAAAAATTGGCAGACTAGGACAGAACTCAGAAGGACCAATTCCGTTTCATTTTTTAGTTCAGGGACCATTTGCGCGCACTTAGGAGTTAGGACCAATCTCAAAAAAGTCAAAATGTAGGGAGACCATTTGTGTAGTTTGTTCTTACAAAAATGTTTGAGCATAGTTAACTTGTTTAACCACAAGTCAAGGGTAAAGTTATGAACTTATGAAGATTGTAGGCATTTTAAAAGTGGACTCATTATGTGAAACATTTCAAAAAAGAATAGTAAACTATTTATCTGGAACGGATGTAATATTCCTTCCTTCCCAAATTTATTGTCTTGTTTAACCCGACACATGGATTAAGGAAAAACAATTGACTTGATTATTATTATTGATATAATGTGTTGTTTCCTTTAAAGCCCATGTGAATGTGCCCATAATTAAAGTATGAAGAAAAATAATGGTAAAATGGTAAAAGTGATATCCTAATTTTTTTTTTCAAACAAAACAATTTTTTTGGGCCGGACAATAATTTTGGGCAGGAGGGAGTATACATTTGTGCTTATATATTAGTAGTACTTGTATCTTGTTGTTGTACAAGTGTATTTCGTTCGCTCACAGATTTGAGTTGCATTTTGAGCTCCTGCTTGAACAATAAGATAAATTTTTTGTAATTTTTCATGTGCTTTTCTTTGTATATTGTCTCTATAAATAGTTTCTCCCTCGGTACCACCCAATGAGACAATGTTTGAAAAGTATAATTAATAATTAAGAGATACTCCGCTCGTTTCAGGTAAATAGTCCATTTTTTATTTTTTTATGTCAACTTAATTAAAGTTTGACTAATAATTTATATAGATTTATTTGTTTTAACAAAGTTATGAAAGTTGTAATCCATAGTATAGATTTATTTATATAGATTTATATAGATTTATTTATATAGATTTATTTTTTATTTGTTTTAACAAAGTTTGACTAATAATTCATTTGAATGTGATCTTTGTTGGTTGTTTTATTCAATCGATTGTTGTGGACCTGTAATTTCATTCCCCATAGAAATCAGCAAAGCAACTTGAAGATTGTTGCATTGTTACTCTTAGGTATTAGTCATAACATAAAAGATTTTTGGTGATGGTTGTTAAGCTACATTAAATTTGTTTTTTTTCGTGTGTGTGTGTGTGTCTGTGTGTGTGCATTTTCATTATATTTTGACAATTTTGTGTTGTATTGAGCTAATACACATAATAGTTTGGACGAAACTTCAGCATGTTTGCAAATTTATGCCAGTTTAGGTTGGATTATGATCCTACCACACCGGCTGACATAAGTCAATGCCTCGCCTCTTTCCTTGACGCGCCTGGTCTAATGCCTTTTACCCTTCTTGGTCTATCAGTCCAATTCTCTTCCGTCGAGCGGTCAGAAAAGTCAAGTATGACTCCCACTATTGGTCCTGCATCGGCTGCCTATTCCTTTTATTCTTGTCCCTTGTCCCTCTTTCAGGTCCTTCGGATCATCATGTTATTCTCTGCAAGCTTCCTAGAAGGATAAGAGATAGACCAGACCCTTTAGTGGCAAAAGAATGTGTGATCAAAGGACCCCTTATTAACTTGAAGATAAGCAAAATCTATTTGCTTTAATCGCTTTTCAAACTTTTGCGGATGATTTTTGCCTTTAAAAATTAATCAAAATTGTGAAAAAATACTGTTATTTTACAAATTAAACATTTAAAATTTTAGATTTATTTACTTGTAATTAATCAAATTACGCTAAGTTTATTACTATTTTTATATATGAGACAAACCAAAAAGAAAATAAATATATATATTTTTGGAACTGAGGGAGTATATTGTAACAAAGAGAAAGGGAAAAGATGGTAAAATGACTTTGAGAAAATTGGAGGGGGTAGACTGCAAATTTCTTAACCCTAATTATTTTTTTTCCTCCGTATATATAAACTCCTGTTGCAAAAAACCCGTCCTTCACGATCAATACGCCGCAAAGAGCGAACTCGGCCGAGGAAAGTCTCCCACCACCACGTTCTCTCTCGTCTTCGACGCATCAAAGAGCGATTTCCACCAGGTACGTCTCCGACAACCAACGTCTCTCCCTCTCCCTTTCCCTTTCCCTCTCCTGTCATTGAATAATATGTTAGGGATTTCAAGTTTTGATTATTCTGCCTTGCATTTAACTGTGGATTTGTGATCAACTCCATGGCCAGCTGATATATGTCTGCATAGGAAATTCTTGTCTCGGAAAGTGAGGCTTCAATTTTAGACAACAATGTGACAAGCTTCTTGTTGTAATTGAGCATCTGAATTTTGGGTCTCTACAAATGTTTTAGCAAACTGATTTTTGAATTTAGCTTTAATTTGTAAGAGCAGACAACCAACTGAAGCCCTGCTAAAACCATCTAAGCTCGTATAGCTCCCCTAAGTTTTAGGCTGTAGTCGGATCGAGGATATAGCGAGAGGGAGAGAGGGTGTTGGTGGCGAAGCGAGGGGTAGTCACTGTCTTACCTTGACAGTGTCATGGAGCCTATTTAGTATGTAGTTTTGGAACTTTTGGTACCCATCAAAGGTGAATTGAGTAATAATTGAAAACGAAGTCGTTAGTTCCAGCAGTAATACTAACCAAAGCATCATTTACATTCTTCTGAGCCTCGTTCTTCCCTACGATACTCGTAAGCTTTTCTATATAACTCTTGAAATACACTGTTTTGCTGTGGCATTACATTTGTAGCTTCAGGAGTTCTTGAGGTGGGTGAGATCGGAAATGTATATGTATCGAGTATATACACTCTGAAGCCTTCTAACAATCTTTTGATGGAAACTGGGAAGCCCACGTGAGTGATTATAGGACGGCTAAAAGTACTTAAATACGAAAACTTATATATTCTTGTATAGGACGGCTAGAAGTACTGAAATCCGAAAGCTTATATACTTCTCTATAAACAATTACTCATCTCCAACATTTTTGCTTGCAATGTGTTAATATTTTTGGGAAAATTTTAACTATGTGAGATGAAATAGAAATGTTTGTCCAACATGGGATGTTTCTGTTTCTTTTCGTTACACATAGAAATAGTTATCAAACATGTTTTTATTTCTTAGTTCAAAATAAAAAATGAAACAGAATCAAAGTGAAATAGAAATATGTTAAATAGAATTAATAAGCAGAAATGTTACCAAACACTATGAGTATGTATAATTAGTGTGTGTTCTTGTGTACAGGTTAGAGGAAAATGAAGGTTATTGCTGCTTATTTGCTTGCTGTCTTAGGCGGTAACACCAGCCCTACTGCTGATACTATCAATGACATTCTTGGCTCTGGTAATTCCTCCCCCTCTCTCTATCTATATATATTTATGTATATATATATATATATATATATATATATTACACATATACATATATACATATATATATATATATTTATATAGTTGTCTAGCCACATATTTAGATCAAGGCTCTATTTGCCTGATTTTATTTGGTTAAATTTCAGTGATTTGTATATGTAGATTTCACATGTATGAGGTTTATGTCGTTCATTTCTCTATTTTTGGGTTTTTTGTTGCTGAATGATCTTTTATTATGAAGTAGTTTAGGCTTAGGCTTTACGTTTGGTTTTGTGTTATGTCTAATTGTTTTATTATGTTGAAGGCATGAGATTCTTATTTTTCTTAGGTTGTCTACTTGTATGGCCTCCCACAGTTTTACTCGGAAGAGTGAAATAGTTATTAATGGTTGCTGAAGAATGGTTGTTTTGGTTTATGTAGTCTTATTGCCATAGACTCATGGGTAAAATAATTGATGGGTTTAATTGCAACATAATGATGTTCTATTTGATTATGCACTGTTCCAGCTTAGAACTCCGCTAAATCACGAGTATTGATTTTTTTATAGTGAGTTTTAAGTTTCTTGCACAAAAACTATCCTAAGTTTTTTTTTCTTTTTCTGTTTTACAGGAAAGTGATTAGCATAAAGGTTTAAAACATAGAATTTATTGGTAACTTTATTTAGATGACGATGATGCTAGAATGTGTTATGAATATGCTGAACTTGAAACTGTGCTTCTGTTAATGAGAACAAATATTTCTCCGGTCGAAATGGCACTCATTTTGGGACAGAGGGAGTACTTTGATAAGCTTAATTTTTAGAAATTATTAAGTTTGAGCATCCTATATCCTTTTGTTCTATTAGTCTTTTTGCTACTAGAGGGGTGAATCAGATTGCTAAATTAGTGGTTAGGATCAATAGTGAACAATGTTTTGGAATGCTTGAACAGAAAACAATGTGCTTTGAAAACAGAGTATTTGATAAGTTGTATTAGGACTTGTCGATGGGTAGGGGTTTCCTAGAACTTGGATTTTGGTCTCAGGAAGAACTACCTATTTATTGTGTGATAATCTTAAAGAGAATATGAAGAGGATAGTATACTGAATAGCTATTTTGTTATGCAGTTGGAGCTGAAGCTGATGCTGATCGGATTGAGCTACTTCTGTCTCAAGTTAAGGGAAATGACATAACAGAGCTTATTGCAGCAGGGCGAGAGAAGTTGGCATCAGTTCCATCTGGTGGTGGTGCTGTTGCAGTAGCTGCATCTAGTGGTGGTGGTGGTGCTGCTGCTCCAGCTGCGGCTGAAGCCAAGAAAGAGGAAAAGGTTGAGGAGAAAGAAGAATCAGATGACGTAAGTGCTTGTTTTCATTCTAAATGACTTCACATGATGCTTCGTTTATGTTGTCTGGCTTCTACTGTCATTTGAAATTTTATGGTTTAGTCCACATGCACCTGGCGTTCCGAGACTCTCGAGTTGTCAATTTTCTCCACAATAGGGCGTCCTACCTTGTATGTGTTGATTTAATAGAATTGTTATTAATTCTATTCCCTTGAATGTTGGTGCAGGACATGGGCTTCAGTCTATTTGACTAAGCAGTGGAGATGCCTGCACGGAGAGCCTTTTCTTTTCAGAGCTATCATTAGATGTCAAAGGTTTTGTTATGAAGAGTAATTGTAGCTTTTGTTTTTCTTTTAATCAGAATTATTAGGACAAGCTAAATGCAGCTTAGTGTTCTATGAATGATATTTATATACTCTATTTGCATGTTGCATTTTGTTAACAATTGATATGGATGGGTTGATTGGTAAAACCATCCTTATCCCTCTATATTGCCAATGGACACTGTCATTTGAGTTATACAAATTTGCTGGTTCAATCCATGCTGTTTGAACAAGGTTGAATGTGATCATTGTTTGAAGATTACGGTTTCCCCAATTTCTTGAAAAAGTTGGCAACATTGACATCTATAGTACAGAGATAAATTAGTGATGATTCCGTCGTCTGAATGTGATGTCTAGACAAGTAAAATCATGAAGGAGATTTAGGTAGAGAAGAAAGTGGGGCGGAGTGGGTGACGTTCCCAGGCAACACAATTCAGATTTACAGGTTGTTTGAATCTTTCTAGTGAAGGACAAAAAAACAAAAATACCAAAATAGCGTCACATTTTCTTTTTGTCACAATTTAACTTAATGTTTATGAATTCAATACAAAATAATTCCTTTACAGAATAGCAGAACAAAATGGACTAATACCTTTAACAGTTAACACAAACGAGATAAGATCGTTGAACTGTTCAACTTGAGTTTTGGGTATAGTAAGCTACCTAGAGGTTTTAATTGATCATTCATAGCAGTAACTGCAAAGAAGGAGAATCGAGAGGGCTTTATGCCGTTCAGTCTAATAGGATCAATTTATAAAATTCTGGTTAAAGTGGTCGATCAAGCGAGTGAAATGCGATTCAATAAGCTCACTTTATTTTTTACTTTATTTTTTTTTTCACACTTTAATTAATTTTTTCATTCAATAAACTCATTGATTGAGTGAGCTTATTGATTCTACTGACCAAATAAAGTGATCAAAGTGTGAAAAAAAAGAAGTACAGTAAGCTTAATAAATTTTAGGTGAAAGTAGAGTGATCAAATTGATATTTAAGCCTATATATTTAAGCTTATATATATATTATTAATAAATTAATGTCAAAAAATATATAATTTCTATTTATAGTTTTGTGTAAAATTTCCTATTGGGTATGGAAATTCAATGGACAATGGAAGTATGATAGTATGACTGAGAAACACTTAACATTATTATGTGTGTGTATTCTGTATTTGCAAATATTTTTTTTCCCCTATTTTCTATTAGCAAAGTTAGTAATCTGTTGATTGCAATATCATGATGCAGGATTGCAAGATGTTGATTGCAATATCATGATGTAGGATTGCAAGAGGTAGTGGGCAGCAAACATTGTCACTTGTCAGCAGCAAGCAACAATCTTAATGTTGTTGAGCCTACTGAATTGATTGTAATATATAACATTTTTAATTATTGAATGGTCGATGTACTATCATTCTTTTTTTCTTTTGTGAGCTTGTTTGTATTTTTAATATTTTATTATTATTGTATACTTTTTAATTGACGTATGAAATATTAAATTTTATTATTTGTTCGTCACCTCAAAAAATTAAAAGGGTTTATTCAATTAGAACCGAAAAATGTGCAAGACCGAACCAATTAGAACGGGCCGAAGTATTGGTTCTCATAAATCTTGGTTTGGTTCTGGTTCTAAATTTTTTAAGAACAGGAGTATTGGTTTGGTTCCGGTTCTCTATTATTTTTGCGAAAAATAGACCAAACCGGACCGTGATCACCCCTAGTATAAACCAAAGGCTCGTTTCCACAGTGAGGCAACCCGAAAATTTTCTAGCAAGCTCTATATTCTGCATCTGCATATTGCGATCGTTTCCTTTGGCCTCTGCAGTTTGAGCACAACTTCAATTCGCCAGAACCTTAAGTGCTAAGGCCTTTCCAGTTCTCCGTTTTATCATGGGAGACAGACGTCTGTAAACCCTCGAAACACTAACGATGAGGGGGCAAATCTGTTTTAAAGACACTGTGTGTTACACAGGCCTCGGATCGTGAAAGAAGAATTATTCCGAAACGACTTCAGTTCTTTATATTGTATTTTTGTTATTTCCAGTTCTGTAATTTGTTATTTCCGAATTATTGTAATAGATTTTCTAACAAACTTAAAACAGATTTCCAAGGAAAACAAATTACATTATCTGGGACTAATTCATGTTCATGTTTCAGATATGGCTGCTCAATCGAACATTGCTATTCTACCTACTAGAACTCAAGCCAACGTTGAGACTACTACTCAAGCTGGTGATGTTCCCGTTACGAATCATACTGTGGTCAACACCACCAATGTAACTGTCACGGCTAATCATAGTGAGAAGTCAGAGAAGTTTATTGGCTTGGGCTTCAAGCATTGGCAGCAAAAGATTCTGTTCTATTTGACAACCTTGAACTTAGCGAGATTCTTGAAAGAAGATCCTCCCAAGTTGGGTGAAAACCAGAATGATGTGCAAGCTGTTAGTGCGGTTGAGGCATGGAATCCTACGAACTTCCTTTGCAGGAATTATGTACTTAACGGATTGTCAGATCCGTCATATAGCGTGTACAGTCCAAAGAAAACTTCTATGGAACTGTGGGAATCTCTTGACCACAAGTATAAAACCGAGGATGCGACTACAAAAGTTTATTGTTGGCTGTTTCCTTGACTCAAAAACAGTTCAAAGTCAAGTGGAGGAACTACAATTGATTTTGCATGAGATTCATGTAGAAGGGATGGCCTTGAGTAAGTCTTTCCAAGTGGCTGGAATAATTGAAAAATTGCCACCAGCTTGGAAAGATTTCAAGAATTATCTGAAACATAAGCGAAAGGAAATGAATGTCGAAGAACTTGTTCTGCATCTTCGCATTGAGCAAGACAATACTGTAGCTGCTAAAGCTAATGTCGTGGAGCATGGCCAAAGCTCCAAAGGCAAGGGAAAAGCTATGCAAACCGGGAAAGGGTTTAATCAGATTCAACTTGGACCCAAAGGAGGAATTTCTAAAAAGAAATTCACAGAAAAGTGCTTCAACTGTGATGGCACCAGTCACAAGGCTACAGTTTGCAAGAAGCCTAAGAGGAATGGTGAAGCAAACATGGTGGATGACATATCTAAGGATGTGTTTGATATTAATCTTGCTACTGTAATCTCCGAGGTGAATTTGGTGGGTTCAAACCCAAATCAGTGGTGGATTGACACTGGCGCTACTAGACATGTATGCTCGAACAAGGCTACGTTTAGTAGTTTTGAAGTTGCTAAGAATGGCAAGAAGCTGTTTATGGGAAATTTGCCACTTTCGATATCAAAGGCCAAGGGAAAGTGATTTTGAAGATGACATCCGGCAAAGAGTTGACTCTTAATAATGTGCTCTATGTTCTAGAAATTCGGAAGAACTTGGTGTCCGGATCGCTATTGAATAAGAACGGCTTTTGTATTGTGTTTGAGTATGATGTGGTAACTTTTTCTAAGAATGGAATGTTTGTCGGTAAAGGGTATGTAGCTGATAGGCTGTTTAAGCTCAGTGTAATGGCTGTAAACCAAAAAGCAATTAAATGAATAATTCTTCTGTTTACTTGCTTGGGTTTTCCAATTTGTGGCATGGTAGACTAGGACATGTTAATTATGATACTTTGCGTAGATTAATTAACTTAAATTGCATGCCAAAATTTAAAATTGATTCCAAATACATGTGTGAAACTTGTGTAGAGGCAAAATTGACAAGGACTTCATTTCATACTATTGAAAGAAATAGTGAATCACTTGGATTAATTCACAGAAAATCCAACGATTACAATGGTAGACTAATAATTGTCCTTGACTTATCTCCTCTGTAAGTCTACTGATCTTCCAACGGAAGCTTCCTTGATAAGCTTCCGTAGTTATTTTGAATTAGTATCAGTACTTTGCGTGTTTATTTCAAACATACTTTTTGCTTTATATTTAATGTATCCTGACACACTTTCCTTCTAAGATTTTTGTTTATTTTCAGAATGAAAAGACAGGTTCAAAACTACCTCTTCTAAGATAACACAAAGCTCAAGAAATAGTTGTTCACCACATTTGACTTGCACGGCATCAGAACATTTAATGCAATGCCAAATGTTGTATGTCCCAATAGGCTCAAATAGGTTAGAAGGGGGGGTTGAATAACCTATGTCCAATTTTAAAACTTTTATCAAGATAACAAAAGATTTTATAAAAATTGTTTGCAGCGGAATAAACTGTGAAGTAAAGGACAAGTCAAAATGACTGATCTTGTCTAGGCAAGATCAACTATTCTTCTGGGCAGTTGGAAACTGGAACTATTGAAGTGTTAATCAAAAACACAAGTGCAAGAAATAAATGAACAAGTATTTGAAGTGGTTCACACTATGAATAAGTGCTACGTCCACTACCAAAGTGGTCAACTTTGGATTTGAAAATGTGCACTATATTTTTCACTAGAATTAATTACAAGGATCACTAATGAATCGTGTACAAAAGTATTTTGACCAAGTGTTTTGGTGAGAGTAAAGATCTAAAATGATTTCACTCTCGTATGCCTTGAATGCTGAGGTTGCAATCAATGAAGAGCAATAAAGACTAGGAATCTAAGATCGGTGCTCTTCAAAGAATGATTGAAAGATGTAGCTTGAAGCTCTTGAATGTACTTAGAGTAATGAAGCTTGAGATTTGCAGAATTTTTGAAATGTTCAAGAGCGTCTTCATTGCTTCATGAAGTCTTCAATTTATACCTAGAGAAATCCTTGGAGCCATTGGATGATTCAGACTTTGGGAGGTTTGAATTAGGTGCATTGAATGCAATGAGACATGCATTAAATGCCCTAATCTTGCTGTCCAAATCTGAGTGGGTAAACTGCACCTAATTTTTTTTTTTCAATCAATAAACTCATATGCCTTGAATGCTGAGGTTGCAATCAATGAAGAGCAATAAAGACTAGGAATCTAAGATCGGTGCTCTTCAAAGAATGATTGAAAGATGTAGCTTGAAGCTCTTGAATGTACTTAGAGTAATGAAGCTTGAGATTTGCAGAATTTTTGAAATGTTCAAGAGCGTCTTCAATGCTTCATGAAGTCTTCAATTTATACCTAGAGAAATCCTTGGAGCCATTGGATGATTCAGACTTTGGGAGGTTTGAATTAGGTGCATTGAATGCAATGAGACATGCATTAAATGCCCTAATCTTGCTGTCCAAATCTGAGTGGGTAAACTGCACCTAATTTTAATTTTTTTCAATCAATAAACACATTGATTAAGTGAGCTTATTGATTCTACTGACCAAATAAAGTGATCAAAGTGTGAAAAAAGAAGAAGTACAGTAAGCTTAATAAATTTTAGGTGAAAGTAGAGTGACCAAATTGGTATTTAAGCCTATATATATATATATATATATATATATATTAATAAATTAATGTTAAAATATATATAATTTCTATTTATAGTTTTGTGTAAAATTTCTTATTGGGTATAGAAATTCAATGGACAATGGAAGTATGACAGTATGACTGAGAAACACTTAACATTATTATGTGTGTGTATTCTGCATTTGCAAATATTTTTCTTCCCTTATTTTCTATTAGCAAAGTTGGTAATCTGTTGATTGCAATATCATGATGCAGGATTGCAAGAGGTAGTGGGCAGCAAACATTGTCACTTGTTAGCAGCAAGCAACAATCTTAATGTTGTTGAGCATACTAGATTGATTGTAATATATAACATTTTTAATTATTGAATGGTCGATGTACTATCATTCTTTTTTTCTTTTAGAGCTTGTTTGTATTTTCAGTATTTTATTATTATTGTATACTTTTTAATTGACGTATGAAATATTAAATTTTATTATTTGTTTGTCACCTCAAAAAATCAAAAGGGTTTATTCAATTAGAACCGAAAAATGTGCAAGACCGAACCAATTAGAACGGGCCAAAGTATTGGTTCTCATCATAAATCTTGGTTTGGTTCTGGTTCTAAATTTTTTAAGAACCGGAGTATTGGTTTGGTTCCGGTTCTCTATTGTTTTTGCGAAAAATAGACCAAACCGGACCGTGATCACCCCTAGTATAAACCAAAGGCTCGTTTCCACAGTGAGGCAACCCGAAAATTTTCCAGCAACCTCCATATTCCGCATCTGCATATTGTGATCGTTTCCTTTGGCCTCTACAGTTTGAGCACAACTTCAATTCGCTAGAACCTCAAGTGCTAAGGCCTCTCCGGTTCTACGTTTTATCATGGGAGACAGACGTCCTTAACCCTCGAAGCACTAACGGTGAGGGGGAAAATCTGTTTTAAAAACACTGTGTGTTACACAGGCCTCGGATCGTGAAAGAAGAATTATTCCGAAACGACTTCAGTTCTTTATATTGTATTTTTGTTATTTCCAGTTCTGTAATTTGTTATTTCTGAATTATTGTAATAGATTTTCTAACAAACTTAAAACAGATTTCCAGGAAAACAAATTACATTATCTGGGACTAATTCATGTTCATGTTTCAGATATGGCTGCTCAATCGAACACTGCTATTCCACCTACTAGAACTCAAGCCAACGTTGAGACTACTACTCAAGCTGGTGATGTTCCTGTTACAAATCGAACTGTGGTCAACACCACTAATGTAACTGTCCCGGTTAATCATAGTGAGAAGCCGGAGAAGTTTATTGGCTTGGACTTCAAGCGCTGGCAGCAAAAGATGCTGTTCTATTTGACAACCTTGAACTTGACGAGATTCTTGAAAGAAGATCCTCCCAAGTTGGGTAAAAATCAAAATGATGTGCAAGCTGTTAGTGCGGTTGAGGCATGGAATCATGCGGACTTCCTTTGCAGGAATTATGTGCTTAACGGATTGTTGGATCCATTATATAGTGTGTACAGTGCAAAGAAAACTGCGAAGGAACTGTGGGAGTCTATTGACCATAAGTATAAAATCAAGGATGCGGTTGCAAAGAAGTTTATTGTTGGCTGTTTCCTTGACTACAAAATGGTTGACTTTAAAACCGTTCAAAGTCAAGTGGAGGAACTACAATTGATTTTACATGAGATTCTTGCAGAAGAGATGACCTTGAGTGAGCCTTTTCAAGTGGCTACAATAATTGAAACATTGCCACCAGCTTGGAAAGATTTCAAGAATTATCTGAAACATAAGTGAAAGGAGAAGAACGTCGAAGCACTTGTTCTCCGTCTTCGCATTGAGCAAGACAATAGGGCTGCCGAAAAGAAACTGTTTGGTACTGTAGCTGCTAAAGCTAATGTGGTGGAGCACGGCCAAAGCTCCAAAGGCAAGGGAAAACTTGTGCGAATCGGGAAAGGGTTTAATCAGCTTCAACTTGGACTAGAGGTGGCAAACGGGCGGACTGGGCGGGTATGGGCAATGCCCATATGGGTGATGGGCTTAAATGGGCAGACAAGTGAGTACCCAATTAATAACATGGGCATAAATAGGCGGACTTCAAATGGACTGGATTTCAAAATCTGTAGTTCTACTTCCAATTGGTGTTATGTTACTTTTTCTTAAGCCCATATGAAGATAAGAAAAGTCGATATTTTGACTTTTTAGAGCTAATTTGACCACTTTTTGAGAAAACAAGTAAATTGACATCAAATTTTCATTTAGAAAAATATCAAGTTGACTTTGAAAAATCCAAATGAAACATTGTTTAAAGGACCCAAAAATAAAAAAAATAAAAACTTTTTTTGGTTGATCACCTGTAGCTAATGAGGAAGTAGTGAATGAATGTAGAAATCTTAAATATGCCCAATTCCCTTCTAGGACAAAGCCGTGTCCCTCCTCCGAACAAAAGGATGTAGTTTTGTGACTCCATGCTCTTTTAATTTAATTATCAATGGGTTAGATTGGCGCCCATTTAACCCCATATGTGCCCACCAAAATTAGTGGTCTCAAATGGGTATGTTCACTAATACCCACTAATAATTTTAAATCTGCCCATACCCATTAATTAGTGGGCAGACTGGGCGGGCATATGTGCTTGGGCAAAAATTTCCACCTCTAACTTGGACCCAAAGGAGGAATTTCTAAAAAGAAATTCACGGGAAAGTGCTTTAACTGTGGTGGCACCGATCACAAGGCCACAGTTTGCAAGAAGCCTAAGAGGAATGATGAAGCAAACATGGTGGATGAAAAATCTAAGGATGTGTTCGATATTAATCTTGCTACTATAATCTCCGAGGTGAATTTGGTGGGTTCAAACCCAAATCAGTGGTGGATTGACACTGGCGCTACTAGACATGTGTGCTCGAACAAGGCAACGTTTAGTACTTTTGAACTTGCTGGGAATGGCGAGAAGCTGTTTATGGGGAATTTGCCACTTCTGACATCAAAGACCAAGGGAAAGTGATTTTGAAGATGACATCCGACAAAGAGTTGACTCTCAATAACGTGCTCTATGTGCCAGAAATTCGGAAGAACTTGGTGTCCGGATCGCTTTTGAATAAGCATAGTTTTCGTATTATGTTTGAGTCTGATGTGGTCACTTTGTCTAAGGTTCTTTGGTTACATGTTGTACTTGTGGTATGCTTGACTTGAAAATGTTTTATGATGTTATGACCTGTTATAACTGTTAATGTTATTGTCTTGCATCTAGCATGCCATATTGTTGCATTAGTAGCTTATTGAGTTTCGACTCACCCCGTTTCGTGTTTATTTGTTTTCCTTAGATCAAGGTCCGGCGAGGAATCCATAGTTTGCTAGTGTTCAGTTCCAGCTGGTCGTCCGTTCTTTTGGGTCGTTGTACCTTGTGGCTTGTATTTTCTTTTGGTGAGGTCGAGGGTGTACATGTTATATAAATGATGTATTGTTGGGTAGTTGTCTCGTTTGATACTTGTTATATTCTTTTGTGATGCCGGCATAGTTGCCGTGCTTTTGTAAATATTAACTTTTATTTTTTGCGCACTCTGAAATAGTTTATGTTGTTACCGAGCTCGTTAGCTCGTTGTATTTGTGGCTAGCTAATGTGTTGATTCTCCGGCTTGTTGTATCGCCGTTGAGGTTTTGTTTTGCTTTAAAGATCTTGTTGTTTTTTTTAAAAACTTGTACGTGCATTACATGGTTTTCTCATGACTTTGCATTTTATTTTAAAAGGAATTTTTGAAATGCTATTTACGTGTTCTCGTCATTGCGCACGAACGAGATTCCACATCGAATTTCGGGTTGGGTCGCGACATTCGCATTTAATGAGAATTGATAAGCGACTGTTCATATAAAAGATACTTTGAGAAAAGTAAAGATTTGGCCCCTGCAGTTTAGAAACTGCCCTGTAGGGTTTAAGAGAAGGTTCGTGAATACTTACCTGAGGTTGTCCTTCAACACTAGCAATGTTTCACACTTGGCTGGTAAGATACATAAGCAGTTCTATACACAACAAAATGTAATTTAAGATAAAAATTTATGAGTGTTAAGGATTGAGGTCAAACATACCAAGCTCTTCTCTTAGATAGGCAAATCTGGTTGAATCAAGTGGCTTGGTGAAAATATTAGCTAACTGTTGATCAGTACATACATTTTTTTTTTTTTTTAAGAAACAGGGGCGGCACCCTGGGAGATTTTATTAATAATAAGAAAAGATACAAACATGAGGGGGACAACCAGCCTTGCCCTTATAACTGGGAGGACGGAGGAGCCTTACCTCGAAAGGAAAATACAAAAGGAACTATTTCCTATAACTATAGAAACCCAAAAAGTCCTGCCTGAAGGCTACCAAAACCTCTCTAGGAAGATCGTCTTGATTCGAAAAAAATTGAATACCCCTATGGCTGTGAGCATTCGCAGCAAGTCTATCAGCTGTATGATTTTGTTGGCGAAAGACATGCACAATATCATAACTATCCAAGAGCTCTCGACAATGTCGAAGGTCATATACATACCTCCAAGGGGGAACTTGCTTATTTTTGATAACCATAACTGCAACTGAAGAATCCGATTCAACCAAGACTGACTGCAACTGAAGAGATCTACACATAAACAAACCATCTCGAAGCGCTAAAATTTCAGCCCGCATATTACTCCCTTGCCCATAAAAGGAAGAGAAGGCCCGAACAAAACCGCCCTCACAATCCCGAATAATACCGCCTCCCGAACATACTCCATCAATTGAAGAACCGTCAGTATTAAACGTAAACTGATGAGATGTGGACGGCTTCCACCTCAACCAACGGCCAATCCTCGGGGTGCAAGGGACAATCGACAACTGAAGAATTTCCAAACCAATTTGAGCCATCCTATTAATGGAAGATTTAGGATGAAAGACCAACAACATGCCCTGTAAATCTCTAAGGATGCTTCGAGTAATCTTGCCTAAATTCATCGGAATATCACAAAGATCGCAAAGACATCTAGCCTTCCATATCTCCCGGACCCAAACAGAAAAATACCAAGGAAAACCGCACCCAATTGGTTAGAGACAGGAAAGTTACCAACCCAGCTGTCGAATAGATGTTGCATATTAACAAAGTGATGAATTTTACCAAAAGGAATAGCAAACTTTTCCCAAATCCCTTTTGCGATATCCGAATGCAAAAATAAATGAGAGAGAGACTCACAAGCTGGGAGATGCACACAGCAAACACATTTAGAAACAATATAAACACCTTTCCTGTGTAACGCAAGATCAACCGGCACTGCTCCATGAAATAGCTTCCATGCAAATCCACTAACCTCAGTACATACATATTGCATACTGATATAACCTTTTTCCACATGATCTTTCAAGAAGTGATATCTTATGTTGGAGTATGAATTATTGAGTTTAATTAAAGTTTAAATTGTTTGTTTTTAATTAATTATTAGTTTTGCCTTTCTTGGCTTAACTAATTGTTAATTATTTATTTATCTGTTTACTCCTTTTATAGAAATGAAAATTTTGGGAGATTATATTATTTTAGGGTTTATGAAATTGTGTAGGAATTAATTATTTATGGAAAGGATTATTTTGGAAGATTAAAGTTATTAGGGTTTTATAAATTGTTTAGATTCTAGGGTTGTATGTGTACCGTATTAAGGAAACGGCTGAGCTAGTTCTAATTTGTGCAAGAATCATTGATAAATGGTAAGCCTATTTTTTAGATTTGAGTCCTTATTTATTACACTAACCTATTAACTTTTTTTATAGTAAGTTATTTTCTTATTGTACAAGGTTTCTAGGTCGTTCTCAAAGCCTATATATACTGGAGGACTCATCCTTGAAGACTCGGGGAAGTACAAAGCTAAAAGAGAGAATAAACAGATTGGTTTAGAGAGAGTTTTAAAAGTCTGTTGTTGCTTTACGAATGTGCTCTTCAATGCGGCCACATCGGATGACTCATTCATAGTTTTTCCAACACAGTCTTTTTATTTTCACCTAGCCTTTGGCTTTTAGATCTGATAAGATATATCTTACGTATTTTTGGGTGAACTATTATTCAATGATTATATCTGCTACATGTAAGAGCTTTTCGTATGATTTTCACTAGTTAGTAGGTTTTTGTATTTGTATTAAACTACAAGTTTTGCCTAGTGAAAGTTTCGCAATATTGGCAAATGAACAAATTGTTTACTTGTTGATTAAAATTGTTTACTCCTCTGTGTTTATCTCGTACTTCTTCCTAATACTTGTTTTATTTTTTCGCTGCTATAGATATCAAAGTGACCTTCAATGTGTTCACTTCATTGAGCTCATTGGTCAGTACATTGGTATTTAAGTTTTACAAGTATTATTTTTTTTTCTCTACTGCTTTATTTGGATTACTCGAGCTGCAATTAATCCTTTCAATTGGTATCAGAGCCAACACTTGATGCACAAAGTGAAGCTCCTTTCTGATTGCAGCCGTGATGGATAATCAAAAGGAGTTTGCTTTTAAATCTCGGACTAATAAGGATGATAAGCTATTTGAGATTTACAATGATATGAGCAAATGTGATTTGAGTGATAAATTTGTGGCTTTGTTTGCTAAAAAATTTGGTAAGTTTTTGAATAAAAGGAAAAATCAATTTGTCACAAGAAATAATGATAACAATGTTTCTGTGAAAACTGCCTTAGGCCTATCTCGTACAGGTTGCAAGAAGTCTCCAATGATGCTCGTGGCAATCAAAAAGAACCCATAAATACTGATGATGTTCAGTGCCATGCATGCAAAGGATTTGGTCATTATGCCAACAAATGTGCTAACACTTTTCGAAAAAAAAAAGGTATAAATTTATATGCTTCCTTATGTGATAGTGAAGACGAGGAGTCTGATATTCTATATAGCTTGTGTGCAAGAGAAAGACCTATACCTATAAATCCCTTAAGATTACGCCAAAATGTTTCCAACAATGTAGGCACATCGAACAACACAATTGTTAAACCTCAATTTGTTTTAAAACTGCCACACGTTCTAATTCTATTCCTAAGGGTCTTGAAGATTCTGATGGAAAAACCTATGATTTTGAAAAAGACTATAGAGAATTATTTTGTGACTGGGAGAAAAGGGGTGATTTGATTAATGTTCTTAAAAAGGAAAAACAATGTTTATCTCTAGAGAATGATGAACAAAAGGGTGCCATAGCTCGTTTAGAAACTCTTCTCACCAAAAGTGATGTAGAGCTTGAAAAAGTTAAAAAGGAACTTGAAAAATCTGTTGATACTCTGCACAAGTTAAATACTGGAAAAGCCAAGCTTGATGAAATTCCTGATTTAGGAACTAAAACCAAGGTTGGTTTGGGATATAAAATGTCGCGACCCGACCCGAGATCTTATATGGAATCCCGTCCGAACAGCGAGGAATGAGAACACAAAAGTCACAATTCAAATTTTTCATTTGATGCAAGTGTAAAGCGAATGCATAAAACCCTGTAATGCACGTGCAAGTTTTATTTGGAAACAAAACAAACCTCGACGGCACAACAACAAGCCGGAGAACGAAACACAAAACCAAATTTTGGAAATATAAACCTCCACAAGCAACAAGCTCGAAGAACAACTACTTTAACCAAATCAGAGTACGCGAAAACAACATGTATTAAATAATTACAACAAGCCGAACACCATGTCGGCGCTACCAAAAGAATATTACACAAGTATAACAACAACCACAAACTACCCAACTTTACAAAGTTTACATAACAATTTATACCCTTGGCCTTACCAAAAGAAAGTACAAGGCTCAAGGGCTCTAACCAAAAAAACAACCTGACAAGCTCACCAAACAATGCACTACCGCGGGTTCCTCGTCGGACCGTGATCTAAGGAAAAATAAATAAACAATGAACGGGGTGAGTTGAAAACTCAATAAGCTACTAATGCAACAATATGGCATGATAGATGCATGACATTATGATTAACAAGTATAACATGTTATAGCATGATATAACATTCACGGAGTAAGACGTTCCACAAGTATCACATATGGTCACATAACCCTATACGACACGAGAGGCTTAACGACCGCCTATCGACCCTTACCGACTGGAAATCATGACCAACATTCGCTCATAGAGGAAGTATATAAGAACGGTATGTAAACACATTTAAAGAGGATACTGTGTTGAGGTACACCTCCAACCTAACTAATACTTCCAACCTACCAACCATTTAATACCATTTGTAGGAGTCGTTCTTAACGTGCTCGATCCACGAACCAAACCAATACTCATTGCCTTTGTGAACCATTTTCTGTATTCACGTCGACGAGTGATCTTGGTCCCTACAACCCAAGAATCAACATGAATATAGCTTACCAAGGTTGCATTTATTTCGTACAACAAATGATGCTATACCCCTACCGCGGCCAACGGTAGGGCAAGGCCCGATGTATTGGCCTTTAATTATTACGTAACCCCGGCTCCCGCAATAATCAAGCGTCAATACGCCGCCAACAAGAATGCCATGGACTTAACTAAATGCGCAAGTAGATGTTTACTCGACATTTAAAATAACAAGTCATACTCTAAAGTAGGGAGTACAACCATAATATTAACATGAATGTCTCAAGTAGGTCATAATAATCCTACTCACATAATTAACCAACACAAGAGAATTTTGAGAATTAACACAACATCATCAAACATAATTTGGGTAACTAATTTTCTTAACAAGTCTCTTATATCACAACAATTTCCCAAGTCACACACAAGGTCTCATCAATTAAGAAATCCTAACAAACTCCGTTAGAGTCATTTTTGGTGTCTAATGAGTTCGAATCGAAGAATAACCATTTTACTTCAAAATTTACAAGTGATATCATTTCTTTGTGTATCAACCAAGCCAAAAAGAGTCTCTCAACACATGCAACAAGTATACCACAAAATTATATGGTTCATATAGCAAAATATACTCCAACATGATGATTACAACATTATTTTATTATTTTACAAGGCTAGATTGTCATACAAGGCATAATAGAGAAGAAGAGGGGTAGTAGCTTACCTCTTGACGAAATTTAAACCATAGAAACCTACATGCAATCCATGGGAAGTGTTCTCCTAGTCAAGAGCTCCAAAATGGCGAAGATGGATCATTATTTGGACTCCAAATGAGAAATCTATGCAACTTTCTCACTCTAAAACTCTTCTCTCTCTTTCTCTAAGTTCTAAGGTTGAACATGGTGAAATGAAGAGAGTTTCAACTCTCTAATAGTGTTAAGTGGTGAGTTAAAGCCTGGTCTAAGAGCCCCAAGTCGTGGTTAAACCTCAGCCCTTGGATGTAGGTCAATAGGTCAAGTCACTTAAAAGTTCGTCAAAGAAAATGAGCAGAGCACGATTCTTTGCGACTGCCCTATGAGGACGCCTTATGCGGCCGCATAAATTCCAGAAACTCTAAGGGTCTATGCGAGCTAGCACTATGCGGCCGTATAGTGCCTTGCCCAGGCCAATGTGTTTTCAATCTCCTCTAAAGTGATTTCAAAACACTCCCAAGTCATCTTAACATGGTCTCAACATCAAACCAAGTCCAAAACACGATAGAAACTCATCCAAGACAACCCATAACAAGGGTAAAAATGCTACCTATTCCAAATACGAAAGATTATAAGATTTAAAATTATAGTCAAGACATACTAATCATATGAAGTCATCTAAAATGCAAACATGTTCAATTGAAGTATGCTCATGAAATGTAAATGATACCAATTGGAATTGATAAACGAAATGCATACGAATGACATGAATAATGCGGGTGTCACATCCTCACCCCCTTAGAATAAATTTGCCCGCGAATATACTTACCAATCTCATCGAACAAAGATGGATACTTCTCATGCATCTCCTGCTCCAATTCCCAAGTGGCTTCCTCAATGTTGTGATTCCTCCACAATACCTTCACAAGATGAATGGTCTTAGTCCTCAATACTTGCTCCTTAGTATCTATTATTTTCACAGGTTCCTCAACATAAGCAAGATCGGGTGTCAAGTCTATCGGTTCATACTCCAATATATGCGATGCATCCGACAAGTATTTGCTCAACATTGACACATGGAACACCGCATGAATGCCCGACATAGATGGTGGCAATGCAAGTCTATATGCCAACTTCCCAGCTCTTTCCAAAATTTTAAACGGTCTAATGTACCTCGTAGTCAATTTCCCTTTCTTACCAAATCTCTTAACCCCAATTCGTGGCAAAACTTTCAAAAATACATGATTACCAACCTCAAACTCAAGATCTCGCCATCTATTATTCGTACAACTCTTTTGTCTACTTTAAGCTGTCTCTCCTGAATCAATTTTACATACTCGGCCGATTCAAGAACCATATCAGGACCCCACAACTTTGCTTCACCAACCTCATCCCAACAAATCGGAGAACGACATTTCCTCCCGTAGAGTGCCACATATGGAGCCATTTCAATACTCGAATGATAACTGTTGTTTTAGACAAACTCTATCAACGATATGTATGAATCCCAAGTTCCCTTATAGTCCATCGAGCACGCTCTCAACATGTCCTCAAGTGTTTGAATAGTTCTCTCAGACTGTCCATCGGTTTGTGGATGAAATGTCGTACTAAGAGTCAACCTCGAACCCAAAGCCTTTTTTAGTGATTGCCAAAACTGTGAAGTGAACCGTGGATCCTTATCCGATACAATACTAATCGGCACCCCATGTAACCTTACAATTTCCTGATTATACAATGAAGCAAGTTTCTCCATAGAATAAGTCATCGCAATAGGAAGAAAATGAGCCAACTTAGTCAACCTATCGATAATAACCCAAACTGCATCATGACTTTGTCGAGTCCGTGGTAACCTCGTCACAGAATCCATAGCAATGTTCTCCCATTTCCATTCCGGAATCTCCAATGGTTGCAATAATCTCGCCAATCGTCCGCTTTTATTCTTTGACAAGTCAAACACCTCGAAACAAATTCTACTATTTACCTTTTCATGCCACTCCACCAAAAATTCTTCTTCAAGTCTCTATACATCTTAGTACTCCTTGGATGAATCGTATACTTAGATTTATGAGCCTCATCTAACACTTGTAGTTTCACCTCATCAATTGCCGGCACACAAACTCTACCTCGAAACATAAGAATACCATCGTTATTCCTTGTGAAATCTGGCATCTTACGTTCATCTAATCCCTCAATCAACTTCTTCAATTGCAGATCATTCTCTTGAGTTTCCTTAATTTGTTGGAACAATACCGGAGTAGCTCTAACATTGGCAAAGATTACCCCATGGCTAGAAATACAAAGACCCCAATCTTGAACATTCTCAAACATTATCCATTCTCTAGTCATCAAACAAGACACATGCTTTCCTACTAAGAGCATCCGCTACAACATTGGCTTTTCCCGGATGGTATAGAATAGTGCAATCATGATCCTTTAACCTTTCCATCCATCTTTGTTACCTATTATTCAACTCCTTTTGAGAAAACAAATACTTAAGGCTCTTATGATCCTTAAACACCTCAAATTTAGCCCCATAAAGATAGTGCTTCCATTTATGAGGAGCAAAGATAATTGCGGCTAACTCAAGATCATGCGTCGGATAATTTTGCTCATACGAAGTCAACTTCCGAGAAGCATACGCTATCACTCTTACGTTCTGCATCAAAACACAACCCAAACCTTCTTTCGAAGCATCATTATAGATAACTAACCCATCATGTCCATTCGGTAATGCTAGAACTGGAGTTGTAGTCAATCTTTTCTTCAATTCTTGAAAACTCACCTCACACTTATCATACCATACAAAAGGCTTATTCTTTTGAGTCAAATTAGTCAATGGGGTTGCAATCTTAGAGAAGCCTTCTATGAACCTTCGATAATACCCCGCTAAACCCAAAAAGCTACAAATCTCCGTCACAGTCTCAGGTCTCTTCCAATTCACAACTGCCTCAATCTTAGATCGGACAACCGAAAGACCTTCTCTCGAAACAACATGGCCTAGAAATGATACTTTCTCAAGCCAAAAGGCACACTTACTAAATTTGGCAAGCAATTTCTTTTCTCTTAACACCAACAATACTATCTTCAAAAGCTTTTCATGCTCTTCCCGGGACTTAGAGTAAACCAAAATGACATCAAAGAATACAACCAAAAAACAATCAAGATAAGGCAAGAACACTCGATTCATCAAATCCATAAATACGGCCGGTGCATTTGTCAAACCAAAAGGCATAACCAGAAATTCAAAGTGCCCATATCGAGTCCTAAATGTCGTCTTCAGAATATCCTCCGCCCGAACCTTCAATTGGTGATAATCACTCCTAAGATCAAGCTTAGAGTACACTACGGAACGTTGAAGTTGATCAAAAAAATTATCAATGTGTGGAAAGGGATATTTATTCTTAGTAGTCATTTGATTCAATTCTCTATAGTCAATACACAACCACAAAGATCCATCTTTCTTTCTCACAAACAATACTGGTGCACCCCAAGGTGATATACTTGGTTTAATGAAACCTCGATCAAGCAATTCCTCTAATTAAACCTTCAACTCCTTCAACTCGGTCGGTGCCATACGATATGGTGCTTTAGATAACGACGCGGTACCTAGTAATAATTCAATACAAAACTCAAATTCTCTATCTGGAGGCAACTCATAGTTGGTCGAAAACATATTTGGAAATTTCTGCACAATTAGAACATTCTCTAGCATAACCACTTTCTTAGATTTATCAACCACATAAGCCAAATATCCTATACACCAATGAAATAACAACTTTCGAGCCTTCAAAGTCGATATAAGATGAATACCACCCATACTCTTGTCACCCATAAATACAAATGAAGGCATATTCGGCACATCAAAAGTAACCAACTTCTTACGACAATCAACTATAGCATGATATGTGTGCAACCAATCCATCCCCAAAATAACATTGAAATCACGTATAGGCAAAACCACCAAATCCGCAGGCGAAAGATGACCATTAATAATAACATCACATGCACGATAAACATAAAAAGCTACTTGGTACTCTCCTATCGGGGTAGGCACCTCTAACACATACGCTAATAGCTCAGGAATGGTATGCAAATGACAAGCAAAATGTGATGCAATGTATGAATGTGACGACCCTGGGTCTATAATTACTCGAGCTTTCTCACTATAGACAAATAAGGTACCTCCTATGACATTAGTGGCTTCGGGAACTACCCTCTGATCTAAGGCAAAGACTCTACCTTGCACTCTAGGACGACCTCATTGTTTCTTTTAACCCTAGTATTTGGCTGTGCACCTCTCGGTTGTATCCCCTTGTTCCTAACGCAATTCTTTTGGTAATGCTTGCCATCACCACACAATAAACATCTCCCCTGTTTCATCCAACACCTATCTTCAGTATGACCAGTCTTCTTACAAAACCCACAAACAAACCTCAGTTCTCGCTGTCCCTGATTTCTTGATTGCTACCACATCTGACCTCCTTGGCGACTAATGTTTTTCCCTTTACCAGTAGCTCCACCTGTATTATGTTTCCTCCATTTTCTTTGTAAGGCCTGTTGATTCCTTGCGTTACTTGTCTTGACACGGTGCATTTCAATATCATGTTCAATCTCGTAAGTCTTATCAACAGCACTCTGGTAGCCCGGCAACTCAAGTGCTATGAGTTGCTTACGATACTCTGTCCTCAAACCTTTAACAAAATGGTAGACTTTCTTCTCTTCAGTCGGAACTAAGTGAGCGCAATACCTCGCAAGTGCAGTGAATCTCACGGAGTACTGAGCCACAGTCAAAGTGTCCTGCTCCAGACTAAGAAATTTCACTTCCTCCTTAGCATGTACCACATCCGAAATAAAGTGACCCCTGAACTGTCTCAAGAAAATCTCCCATGTCCGTACCACTGGATCTTGGACCCAGCTTGCCTTTACTACTCTCCAACAATGCTCCGCTGCATCTTCTAGGTTGAATGATACAAACTTGACCTTGTCTTCATCGTTGCACTTTATAGCTGCAAAGATTTTCTCAAGTGACTCGATCCACATTTCTGTCTTCATCGGATCAGGTTCACCATTATAGCTATGAGGCTTCATCTTCAAAAATCTCCCCAGTTTGCGGTCATAGTCCCCATTGCCCCCAATTGACTGTGCTACCCTGTTTCCCCCTGCTTGACCCTGTGCTGCCACAGCCTGTCTGTGCATGTCCATAGTCTTCCTGTTTATCTCCATAATAGTCTGCCTAAACCCTTGCATAGTGTGCACAAAACCTTCATTCGGATCCACATGTATTTCAGGAGGTCTAGCTAGTTGCCCTGTCAGTTGAACTCCAGGCTGGTTAGGAGGTGGATTAGGTGGTAAGGTTTGGTGTTCCTCTCCTGAAGCTTCCCCAACTCTACTTGAGCCGGCCTCATCAGTATTGGCACCATGACAAGTCTCAACCATAATAAGACACCTACACAAAACACTCGACGTTAATGACTTAAACACACAACCCACCCTCTTAAGCCAAGGATTCTTTACAGGCTATCTAACTTAAGCTCTGATACCAACTGTCGCGACCCAATCCGAGATCCTAAATGGAATCCCGTCCAGACCGCGAGGAATGAGAACACAAAAGTCACAATTAAAATTTTTTATTTGATGTAAGTGTAAATCGAATGCATAAAACCCTGTAATGCACGTGCAAGTTTTATTTGGAAACAAAACAAACCTCGACGGCACAAAGCAAGAGAACGAAACACAAAACCAATTTTGGAAACATAAACCTCCACGAGCAACAAGCTCGAAGAACAATTACATTAACAAAATCAGAGTACGCGAAAATGCGCAAGTAGATGTTTACTCGACATTTAAAATAACAAGTCATACTCCAAGAATGGAGTACAACCACAATATTAACATGAATGTCTCAAGTAGGTCATAATAATCCTACTCACATAATTAACCAACACAAGAGAATTTCGAGAATTAACACAACATCATCAAACACAATTTGGGTAACTAATTTTCCCAACAAGTCTCTTATATCACAACAAATCCCCAAGTCACACACGAGGTCTCATCTATTATGAAATCCTAACAAACTCCGTTAGAGTCATTTTTGGTGTCTAATTAGCTCGAATCGAAGAATAACCCTTTTACTTCAAAATTTACAAGTGATATCATTTCTTTGTGTATCAACCAAGCCAAAATAAGTCTCTCAACACATACAATAAGTATATCACGAAATTATAGGGCTCATATAGCAAAACATACTCCAACATTATTTCATCATTTTACAAGGCTAAAATGTCATACAAGACATAATAGAGAAGAGGAGGGGTAGTAGCTTACCTCTTGACAAAATTTAAACCATAGAAACCTACATGCAATCCATGGAAAGTGTTCTCCTAGTCAAGAGCTCCAAAATGGCAAAGACGGATCATGATTTGGACTCCAAATAAGAAATCTATGCAATTTTCTTTCTCTAGAACTCCTCTCTCTCTCTCTCTCTAAGTTCTAAGGTTGAAGATAGTGAAATGAAGAGAGTTTCAGCTATCTAATGGTGTTAAGTGGTGATTCAAAGCCTGGTCTAAGAGCCCCAAGTCATGGTTAAACCTCAGCCCTTGGATGTAGGTCAATAGGTCAAGTCACTTAAAAGTTCGTCAAAGAAAATGAGCAGAGCATGATTCTATGCGGCCACCCTATGTAGACGCATAGGTCCTATGCGGACGCCTTATGCGGCCGCATAGATTCCAGAAACTATAAGGGTCTATACGAGCTAGGACCATGGGGCCGTATAGTGCTTGCCCAGGCCAAGGTGATTTCAAACTCCTCCAAAGTGATTCCAAAATACTCCCAAGTCATCTTAACATGATCTCAACATCAAACCAAGTCCAAAACATGATAGTAACTCATCCAAGACAACCCATAACAAGGGTAAGAATGCTACCCATTCCAAATACGAAGGATTATAAGATTTAAAATCATAGTCAAGACATACTAATCACATGAAGTCATCTCAAATGCAAACATGTTCAATTAAAGTATGCTCATTAAATGTAAATGATACCAATTGGAATTGATAAACGAAATGCATACGAATGACATGAATAATTCAGGTGTTACATCCTCACCCCCTTAGAATAAATTTACCCGTGAATTTACTTACAAATCTCATTGAACAAAGATGGATACTTCTCACGCATCTCCTGCTCCAATTCCCAAGAGGCTTCCGCAATGTTGTGATTCCTCCACAATACCTTCACAAGATGAATTGTCTTAGTCCTCAATACTTGCTCCTTAGTATCTAGTATTTTCACGGGTTCCTAAACATAAGCAAGATCGGGTGTCAAGTCTACCGGTTCATACTCTAATATATGTGATGCATCCGACAAGTACTTCCTCAACATTGACACATGGAACACCGCATGAATGCTTGACATAGATGGTGGCAATGCAAGTCTATATGCCAACTTCCCAAATTTTTCCAAAACTTCAAACGGTCCAATGTATCTCGGAGTCAATTTTCGTTTCTTACCAAATCTCTTAACCTCAATTCGTGGCGAAACTTTCAAAAATACATGATTACCAACCTCAAAGTCAAAATCTCGCCGTCTATTATCCACATAACTCTTTTGTTTACATTGAGCTGTCCTCGATCTCTTTCGAATCAGTTTTACATTATTGGCCAATTCAAGAACTATATCGGGACCCCACAACTTTGCTTCACCAACCTCATCCCAACAAATCGAAGAACGAAATTTCCTCCCGTAAAATGTCTCATATGGAGCCATTTAAATACTCAAATGATAACTATTGTTGTAGGCGTATCAACGGTATGTATGAATCCCAAGTGCGCTTAAAGTCCATCGAGCACGCTCTCAACACGTCCTCAAGTGTTTAAATAGTTCTCTCGAACTGTCCATCGAATTGTGGATGAAATTCTGTACTATGTTATTCAAGAATGGCTCCAGGGATGTCTTTACCTCTCAAAAGCTAATGATGACCAAGGCTGTGGTTCTAAGGAAGCAATTGAACCAGGCCAAGGTTGTCTATTCCCTACTTTTTGACAGTGTCCAGGAAGTCCAGGCCATCCCAGGGATGAGTAGACCCTTTGTTAGGGTGATAAATGCTCTCCTGATGGGTTACCAAGAGATGGATGACATTATGGCTGCTGATGAGCTTGTAAAAGTGACTAACACTTATGTGCTCACCTTCAACAATATCAAGTGCTATAGGGAGGATGCAGCAAAGAGAACTGCTAATACTGCTGTTGTTGGGCCATCAACTCAGGTCAAGAAGGGTCAAAGGAAGGTCACCTACACTATTGAGGGTCTACTTGCTCAGGAGGAGCCCAAACCCTTAGCAGCTACCTTTCTAGAAGATTTTGATCTTTCACATCTAGACCGTGACCCTTCGAGCCAAAGACCAAGAAGCCCAAATAGTCAACTCCCCCTCCTTCTCCTCCATCATAAAACAAACCCTCGAATAAGCATACTTCCAAGAAGGCTGCTGAGAGGGACACCACTTCTTTTGAACCAGCAATCCTCAACCCTATCAAACAACCATCATCTCTACCTCCTAAACCATCCACCAAACCTACCAAGGCCAAAACCAAAACATCTCTCTAATCTATGGATGAAACCTTTGGCCTCCCTAAGCCTACTCCTTCAACCACCTCTTTCACTCCAGCTGAACCAACACCATTCAACCCCTAACCAGTTGTTCCTCTACCAGCCGATCCCATACCAGGCATTCCAAAATCTTTCCCATTCAAACCAAGGCAAGGCAAACGTATCAAGAAGAGTTCCAAGAAATCTAAGTTTGTGCCCTCTGCTGCCAAGTCTTCTTCATCTTCACCTCCACTAGTTGACCCACTAGTTAATTTTCTAATTAACCTTCCCATTGACCCACCAGCTAACCATGAGGAGCTCGAAGCCTTGGCTGAGAGTCAACCTTTTACCCGCACCAAAAGGCCAACTATTTCTTCCCCTAGTCAACCTCCTCCAAAGAAAACCAAACTCAACCCTTATGATCACCTACACCCAGACGTTTATGAACTGATGTTCTTCAGGGACAGCAGACCTGACCCTAACCCTGTCGATTTTGATCCAATCCTTTCCACCCTAGACTATCCAAAATGCCTACCCTGCCAACATGTCTACTGGGGAAATCCTCATGCAATAAGGTAATTTCTATGACCCTCAACGTCCTATTTGGTCCCAACAATTCTTCATGCACAACAATCAAGTCTAAGATTTAATTATCCTCAAGCAATGGACTCAAATCCATAGGGACCATGGCTTTCCCCCTCCTACCAAATTAAACATCTCTTCTTTTATTTCTCTTTTTGTCACCTCATCTTCTACTCCCCCAGTAAAATCCACTCCTACACCAGCCAAACACCATTCATCAGCCAACTCATCCCTCCATCTCCCTCCACATTTTTTCTCTACCTCATTCGAGACATCACATCTTCCATCTTTTCTGACCCTCCTTCTTTACCTATCCCTTTTGTCTCCTTCGTACCAGCTGAGCAGGATAGGGCCCTTGTTCAGTTTATCTTTGCACTTATCCCCAAGGTTTCCCTGACCTTAACTGAAGACATTACATACCAGCTCGTGCCACACCTATACCATTCATAACTTTTTTAACATTTTCATAGGGTTCAGTGCATTTGATCCTCGTCACCCTCCTTACATCCCCTTCCAAGTCATCCACATCTTTAACCTCACATTCCCCATGGGTGTCAATATTTAGACACATGCGGCGTTTCTCTAAGCCTTCACTCGTATCTCTATTCCCACGCATTGTCTTCCATCATTCGACCAGCCATCTCCTTCTGTATAAGTCCAGACCAGCCAAGCTCAAACCACCAACTTCTCTAGCCTGCCTTATTCTGTTACAAACCTTGTTAAAGGCGTAGACATGGTCTTGGCCAATCTCTCCTAGAATATGGGCATCCTGAATGATAATATGAAGATTCGTGTGCCAAAGCAGACACATACGACTATAGTCACAGCTGAATACATGGCCAAAGTAGTTGAGATAGCCAAGGAAGCCAAGTATGCTGCCATTACCTGTCAGATGACTATCACGGCTTATCAAAATCTCCTGGTCAACCATCTATCAATTATTTCCAATAATGCACTTCTTCATTCACTCAACTGGACTCCAAGATGGATAAATTTGCTAAAGGTATAGTAGCTACGGTAGAAATGAATGATGCTGGGTTTACACAGTTGGTAGTTGTATAGAAAAACTCCTACAGGTCTGTGCACAAGTCCGTGCTTGCTATGCGTTCAGCCAATAGGACAAGTCATGCTTATCTTCGCCACCTGCACAAGTCCTATGATCACAGGCTTGCTTGCATGGACAACAGCTTGCGTCAATGAAAGAAGAGATGAGCCAAAGAAACAATGACAAATACTCTAAGGCTCTAGAGGCGAATGTCCTACAAAGGAAGTAAAAGGCTGACCTCAAGCAAGAGTTCGAAGCAACCAAAGCTGAAATTGCTTAACTCAAAGCTGCTGCTGCTTCAAGAAATGAAGGACAAGCTTCAGCTTGATTGGTATATTTAAACTTGTCCTTAGCAGCTAACTCTCTCTATCTTTTTGTCAAACCTTGTAATAATTAAACATCTTGTTAGATATACAAAGGTTATATTCTTTTGAACTTATCTAAATTTCATGCTTTATGATAAATTACTTATTTTGTGTGCTTGATATTTAAATCTTTGGTTTAAAGACATACTTTATAATTGTTTAATTATACCTTGTCTGTCTTTAAATTCAGATCTATTACAAGTGTTTTGTGTTTGATTTCCTTATTATGTAAACACTTTGTAATCTAAATACATTGGCTACTTTGTAAGTCCAACTAGGGCATGTTTGCTTAATATAACATTCATAAGCATGCTATTACTAGTATCGTTCATTCTTAGCCTTAATGTATTTATAGGTCATGGACTCAAAAAAAAAAATTGGAGGAGATTGTTGTTTTTCAATCTAGATTTGCTTATATCCATACCCTAAGTCTCTGTTACAAGTGCCTACGGGTCCTGCATGTTTCGTAGGGGGGGTAGCTCGTACTTGGACAAATGCCCTGTAATAGCTTAGGATTTCTCATTGTATACTTAGTTTAGTTTTTCAGAAGATGGCCGTTGTAATAGCTTAGGATTTCTCATTGTAATAGCTTAGGATTTCTCATCTTCACCAGTAGTATCCAACAAAGCTCTTAATCAAGAACGTTCCAGCAAAGCTTCATCAGCAATGTGTGAAGACATGAAAATCGTCTGATCAAGACTTGTCTGAGATATACCTTAAGTTACCAGCAAATTCCTTCTTTGACTTTCATGTAACGTTAACCTATTGGTTCATTTATTGGACCATTCCTTTTTAGGCATTCATCTCAGAAAAGGACACACTGCATGTAGTACTTGTCTACTCATTTTTGGCAAGCTTGCAGTCGCAGCTCAGAGACAGCCTGGACGGTGCAGTTTACCCACAAGATTAGGGCATTTAATGCATGTCTCATTGCATTCAATGCACCTAATTCAAACCTCCCAAAGTCTGAATCATCCAATGGCTCCAAGGATTTCTCTAGGTATAAATTGAAGACTTCATGAAGCATTGAAGACGCTCTTGAACATTTCAATAATTCTGCAAATCTCAAGCTTCATTACTCTAAGTACATTCAAGAGCTTCAAGCTACTTCTTTCAATCATTCTTTGAAGAGCACCGATCTTAGATTCCTAGTCTTTATTGCTCTTCATTGATTGCAACCTTAGCATTCAAGGCATACGAGAGTGAAATCTTTTTAGATCTTTACTCTCACCAAAACACTTGGTCAAAATACTTTTGTACACGATCCATTAGTGATCCTTGTAATTAATTCTAGTGAAAAATATAGTGCACATTTTCAAATCCAAAGTTGACCACTTTGGTAGTGGACGTAGCACTTATTCATAGTGTGAACCACTTCAAATACTTGTTCATTTATTTCCTGCACTTGTGTTTTTGATTAACATTTCAATACTTCCAGTTTCCAACTGCCCAGAAGAATAGTTGATCTTGCCTAGACAAGATCAGTCATTTTGACTTGTCCTTTACTTCACAGTTTATTCCGCTGCAAACAATTTTTATAAAATCTTTTGTTATCTTGTGAAGTAATTCTATAAAAGTTTTAAAATTGGACATAGGCTATTCAACCCCCCCCCCCTTTCTAGCCTATTTGAGCCTATTGGGACATACAACATTTGGCATTGCATTAAATGTTCAGATGCCGTGCAAGTCAAATGTGGTGAACAACTATTTCTTGAGCTTTGTGTTATCTTAGAAGAGGTAGTTTTGAACCTGTCTTTTCATTCTGAAAATAAACAAAAATCTTAAAAGAAAAGTGTATCAGGATACATTAAATATAAAGCAAAAAGTATGTTTGAAATAAACACGCAAAGTACTGACACTAATTCAAAATAACTACGGAAGCTTATCAAGGAAGCTTCCGTTGGAAGATCAGTAGACTTACAGAGGAGATAAGTCAAGGACAATTATTAGTCTACTGTTGTAATCGTTGGATTTTCTGTGAATTAATCCAGGTGGTTCACTATTTCTTTCAATAGTATGAAATGAAGTCCTTGTCAATTTTGCCTCTACACAAGTTTCACACATGTGTTTGGAATCAATTTTAAATTTTGGCATGCAATTCAAGTTAATTAATCTACGCAAAGTATCATAATTAACATGTCCTAGTCTACCATGCCACAAATTGGAAGACTCAAGCAAGCAAACAGAAGAATTATTCATTTAATTGCTTTTTGGTTTACAGCCATTACACTGAGCTTAAACAGCCCATCAGCTACATACCCTTTACCGAAAAACATTCCATTCTTAGAAAAAGTGACCACATCATACTCAAACACAATACGAAAGCCGTGCTTATTCAAAAGCGATCCGGACACCAAGTTCTTCCGAATTTCTAGCACATAGAGCACATTATTAAGAGTCAACACTTTGCCGGATGTCATCTTCAAAATCACTTTCCCTTGGCCTTTGATATCGAAAGTGGCAAATTCCCCATAAACAGCTTCTTGCCATTCTTAGCAGCTTCAAAACTACTAAACGTTGCCTTGTTCGAGCATACATGTCTAGTAGCGCCAGTGTCAATCCACCACTGATTTGGGTTTGAACCCACCAAATTCACCTCGGAGATTATAGTAGCAAGATTAATATCAGACACATCCTTTGATATGTCATCCACCATGTTTGCTTCACCATTCCTCTTAGGCTTCTTGCAAACTGTAGCCTTGTGACCGGTGCCATCACAGTTGAAGCACTTTTCCGTGAATTTCTTTTTAGAAATTCCTCCTTTGGGTCCAAGTTGAATCTAATTAAACCCTTTCCCGATTTGCATAGCTTTTCCCTTGCCTTTGGAGCTTTGGCCATGCTCCACCACATTAGCTTTAGCAGCTACAGTACCAAACAGTTTCTTTTCGGTAGCCCTATTGTCTTGCTCAATGCGAAGATGCAGAACAAGTTCTTCGACATTCATCTCCTTTCACTTATGTTTCAGATAATTCTTGAAATCTTTCCAAGCTGGTGGCAATTTTTCAATTATTCCAGCCACTTGGAAAGACTTACTCAAGGCCATCCCTTCTACATGAATCTCATGCAAAATCAATTGTAGTTCCTCCACTTGACTTTGAACTGTTTTTGAGTCAAGGAAACAGCCAACAATAAACTTTTGTAGTTGCATCCTCGGTTTTATACTTGTGGTCAAGAGATTCCAACAGTTCCTTAGAATTTTTCTTTGGACTGTACACGCTATATGACGGATCTGACAATCCGTTAAGTACATAATTCCTGCAAAGGAAGTTCGTAGGATTCCATGCCTCAACCGCACTAACAGCTTGCACATCATTCTGGTTTTCACCCAACTTGGGAGGATCTTCTTTCAAGAATCTCGCTAAGTTCAAGGTTGTCAAATAGAACAGCATCTTTTGCTGGCAATGCTTGAAGCCCAAGCTAATAAACTTCTCTGACTTCTCACTATGATTAACCGTGACAGTTACATTGGTGGTGTTGACCACAGTATGATTCGTAACGAGAACATCACCAGCTTGAGTAGTAGTCTCAACGTTGGCTTGAGTTCTAGTAGGTAGAATAGCAGTGTTCGATTGAGCAGCCATATCTGAAACATGAACATGAATTAGTCCCAGATAATGTAATTTGTTTTCCTTGGAAATCTGTTTTAAGTTTGTTAGAAAATCTATTACAATAATTCGGAAATAACAAATTACAGAACTGGAAATAACAAAAATACAATATAAAGAACTGAAGTCGTTTCGGAATAATTCTTCTTTCACGATCCGAGGCCTGTGTAACACACAGTGTCTTTAAAACAGATTTGCCCCCTCACCGTTAGTGTTTCGAGGGTTTACGGACGTCTGTCTCCCATGATAAAACGGAGAACTGGAGAGGCCTTAGCACTTGAGGTTCTGGCGAATTGAAGTTGTGATCAAACTGCAGAGGCCAAAGGAAACGATCGCAATATGCAGATGCAGAATATAGAGGTTGCTGGAAAATTTTCGGGTTGCCTCACTGTGGAAACGAGCCTTTGGTTTATACTAGGGGTGATCAGGGTCCGGTTTGGTCTATTTTTCGCAAAAATAATAGAGAACCGGAACCAAACCAATACTCCGGTTCTTAAAAAATTTAGAACCAGAACCAAACCAAGATTTATGAGAACCAATACTTCGGCTCGTTCTAATTGGTTCGGTCTTGCACATTTTTCGGTTCTAATTGAATAAACCCTTTTGATTTTTTGAGGTGACAAACAAATAATAAAATTTAATATTTCATACATCAATTAAAAAGTATACAATAATAATAAAATATTAAAAATACAAACAAGCTCACAAAAAAAAAAAAAGAATGATAGTACATCGACCATTCAATAATTAAAAATGTTATATATTACAATCAATTCAGTAGGCTCAACAACATTAAGATTGTTGCTTGCTGCTGACAAGTGACAATGTTTGCTGCCCACTACCTCTTGCAATCCTGCATCATGATATTGCAATCAACATCTTGCAATCCTGCATCATGATATTGCAATCAACAGATTACTAACTTTGCTAATAGAAAATAGGGGAAGAAAAATATTTGCAAATACAGAATACACACACATAATAATGTTAAGTGTTTCTCAGTCATACTATCATACTTCCATTGTCCATTGAATTTCCATACCCAATAGGAAATTTTACGCAAAACTATAAATAGAAATTATATATTTTTTGACATTAATTTATTAATAATATATATATAAGCTTAAATATATAGGCTTAAATACAAATTTGATCACTCTACTTTCACCTAAAATTTATTAAGCTTACTGTACTTCTTTTTTTTCACACTTTGATCACTTTATTTGGTCAGTAGAATCAATAAGCTCACTCAATCAATGAGTTTATTGATTGAAAAAATTAATTAAAGTGTGAAAAAAAAAAAAAGTAAAAAATAAAGTGAGCTTATTGAATCGCATTTCACTCGCTTGATCGACCACTTTAACCAGAATTTTATAAATTGATCCTATTAGACTGAACGGCATAAAGCCCTCTCGATTCTCGGCCTCTCAAGCAGATGTTTTTACAAATATCGTATGAGTTCAACTGCAAACTTTCCCTTCTTGGTTGAGTTTACTTCTCCTATCTTTAGTCTTCCTTGTCCACTAACTGAGATGATGTCTCCAGACTTTATCTTTAGTTGGTTTAATCAGTAAGGGAGATGTGCGTGTTAATTGGACCACGGCACACCCTTTGACTCAAGAAAACCTATTCAGCATTTTATTTCTTCTCAACCGATCGATTCTAGTATCATTGTTCCTCGTTTTCTTTTTCCTTCACATGCTCCAGCATACCCCCGAAGTATGTCTAGTGCCTGTTCTGAAAGTGCTACTGAGATGTACTCCTCCTTTTTGTATAAATTATCACCAATATTAAGTCACAGTTTTGTTAATGATTGAAATTTCGTTACCTAATTAGACATAGAACTATTTTCTTGGGACGAGAGAGTATAACGTAAGAAAACGAAAACCGTAATCGCTTTCATATACTAGGATATGCCTGTGTTGTTTTGGAAATACGATGAATGGACAATTTCTCTTAGAATTTCAATCAAAACGTGATTGCATCAGAAGGTTTATCATGTTCAGCACTGAGAAAGTTTAATATCCCCTAATGTCATTGTCATGCTAGTGGACTTGTCAAAAGCACTTTATTATCTTTATTTCGAAATAGCAATGATGTCTTTTAACGATACATCTTTATTACGAAATTAATATTAATATTTTTTGGTGTTTAACATATATTTTTAGACTAATGTTATTATTTTTTTAATGTTTAACTTTGATTTGAGTAAACTATTTGTGAGCCTAATGGTTTTTGAGTAAAGTATTGGTTAGTGCAATCAGATTTGGTTCATAAAATTGCTTCAGCACGGATGAAGATGAGAATGATGATTGTCATTAGACCTTGGAGCGACCTTGGAGCATTACTATTGGCAAGTAGATATGCATGGCATGCACTGGATGAACAACTATGGTGGAGTTTGGGACTTAGCACAAAACATTTTAAAAATAAAGTTGTTCCTCTTCAGGCAATATATTGCCGATGACTTATGCTTGCGAGGACATGACACTATAATTGACTAAAATGCAAGATAATAGTTTAGTTTAATATGAGGGTATTTTTGAAAAAATAATGTTATGCTGAAATTAATACTGGCTACCAAACATCGTATAAGATAACTAGGGAGATAAATTAATACTATCCATAATCTACCAAACGTCTCATAACTCTATAACCGAAATAAAATAATAATGGATAAAATAATCTACTTTTCTCGTATTATTTAGTGCTATCCAGGTTTGCTACCAAACGCCCCCTAAAGGAATTATTTTGTATTGAATTCATAAACATTAAGTTAAATTGTGACAAAAAGAAAATGTGACACTATTTTGGTATTTTTGTTTTTTTGTCCTTCACTAGAAAGATTCAAACAACCTGTAAATCTGAATTGTGTTGCCTGGGAACAACGTCACCCACTCCGCCCCACTTTCTTCTCTACCTAAATCTCCTTCATGATTTTACTTGTCTAGACATCACATTCAGATGACGGAATCATCACTAATTTATCTCTGTACTATAGATGTCAATGTTGCCAACTTTTTCAAGAAATTGGGGAAACCGTAATCTTCAAACAATGATCACATTCAACCTTGTTCAAACAGCATGGATTGAACCAGCAAATTTGTATAACTCAAATGACAGTGTCCATTGGCAATATAGAGGGATAAGGATGGTTTTACCAATCAACCCATCCATATCAATTGTTAACAAAATGCAACATGCAAATAGAGTATATAAATATCATTCATAGAACACTAAGCTGCATTTAGCTTGTCCTAATAATTCTGATTAAAAGAAAAACAAAAGCTACAATTACTCTTCATAACAAAACCTTTGACATCTAATGATAGCTCTGAAAAGAAAAGGCTCTCCGTGCAGGCATCTCCACTGCTTAGTCAAATAGACTGAAGCCCATGTCCTGCACCAACATTCAAGGGAATAGAATTAATAACAATTCTATTAAATCAACACATACAAGGTAGGACGCCCTATTGTGGAGAAAATTGACAACTCGAGAGTCGGAACGCCAGGTGCATGTGGACTAAACCATAAAATTTCAAATGACAGTAGAAGCCAGACAACATAAACGAAGCATCATGTGAAGTCATTTAGAATGAAAACAAGCACTTACGTCATCTGATTCTTCTTTCTCCTCAACCTTTCCTCTTTCTTGGCTTCAGCCGCAGCTGGAGCAGCAGCACCACCACCACCACTAGATGCAGCTACTGCAACAGCACCACCACCAGATGGAACTGATGCCAACTTCTCTCGCCCTGCTGCAATAAGCTCTGTTATGTCATTTCCCTTAACTTGAGACAGAAGTAGCTCAATCCGATCAGCATCAGCTTCAGCTCCAACTGCATGCCAAAATAGCTATTCAGTATACTATCCTCTTCATATTCTCTTTAAGATTATCACACAATAAATAGGTAGTTCTTCCTGAGACCAAAATCCAAGTTCTAGGAAACCCCTACCCATCGACAAGTCCTAATACAACTTATCAAATACTCTGTTTTCAAAGCACATTGTTTTCTGTTCAAGCATTCCAAAACATTGTTCACTATTGATCCTAACCACTAATTTAGCAATCTGATTCACCCCTCTAGTAGCAAAAAGACTAATAGAACAAAAGGATATAGGATGCTCAAACTTAATAATTTCTAAAAATTAAGCTTATCAAAGTACTCCCTCTGTCCCAAAATGAGTGCCATTTCGACCGGAGAAATATTTGTTCTAATTAACAGAAGCACAGTTTCAAGTTCAGCATATTCATAACACATTCCAGCATCATCGTCATCTAAATAAAGTTACCAATAAATTCTATGTTTTAAACCTTTATGCTAATCACTTTCTTGTACCCAACAGGGAATCCATGTTCTAGAAACAAGTAAAACAGAAAAAGAAAAAGAAAAAAACTTAGGATAGTTTTTGTGCAAGAAGCTTAAAACTCACTATAAAAAATTCAATACTCCTGATTTAGCGGAGTTCTAAGCTGGAACAGTGCAGAATCAAATAGAACATCATTATGTTGCAATTAAACCCATCAATTATTTTACCCATGAGTCTATGGCAATAAGACTACATAAACCAAAACAACCATTCTTCAGCAACCATTAATAACTATTTCACTCTTCCGAGTAAAACTGTGGGAGGCCATACAAGTAGACAACCTAAGAAAAAATAAGAATCTCATGCCTTCAACATAATAAAACAATTAGACATAACACAAAACCAAACGTAAAGCCTAAGCCTAAACTACTTCATAATAAAAGATCATTCAGCAACAAAAAAACCCAAAAATAGAGAAATGAACGACATAAACCTCATACATGTGAAATCTACATATACAAATGTAATACCCCGTTATTTATTTTTATTATCTAAAATAAATTGTGATAATAATGATTTTTCGACACAAGTTCGTTTGGGCCGATTATGTCTGTTTTTGGGCTTCAAAAAAAAAAAAAAATGTCAAATTGATTCGATATTTTTGATATTTTTGTGTTGGGTTTAGCCCGTAACTTAGTCCCATTAGTTTAAGCCTAAAACATAAAAAGAAAAAAAAAAAAAATAGAGAAAGTTTAGGCGTGAACTGGAAGGAGACTGGGCAATACCAACTCGTGCACAAGGTGTGTGTTTGGGGGGGATAAGAATTGGAGTTGCAAAAGAGGGAGAGTAATATTGGACTCTCCCGGATAGAATCAATAGCTGTTTAGGTTTTATTAGGAGAGTTAGAAGAAAAAAAAAAGAGATTACTGACGAAAATTAGAGAGAGAGAGAGAGAGAGAGTGTGTGACGGCGCAAGGAAGAGAAGTTTGACGCTGGGAGTTGATCGGGAAGTAGTTTTGTGAAGAACCAACTGAGGTAAGCCTAAGATTCCATTCGCCTTCGATCAAAAAGATGTTTTTTATTTCGTTGTTTTAATGAGATTTTAATTGGTGGGTTTGATATTTTAAGAGAGGGTGAATTGAAAGTATTGTTATGTTTTTTTATCCTGTTAGTGTGATAAGTGTTTAAAGTTGGAATGGAAGTGATGGAGGGAGGGAGAATGCACTGACAGTGACTCAGTGAGCATGGTGGTGTGTATGTTTGTGTGTGTGTGCGTGATTTTGTGTGCGTGATTCATATGTGTTTGTACGTTTGTGATTTGGGTGCAATCAAAGGAAAAAAAAATTTCAAGACAAGTGTGGTGTATTGGTATTTGATTAATGGGTGGAAGCAAAAAAAAAAAAAACAGAGGACTTTGGGTGCGGAACAGGGCGTGGAGGTAGAAGAAGGAGCAACAATTTACAGTTCACCCCTAAGTTTCAGACTTGAGTTTGTAGTTTCTCAATAGGCAGAATAGTCCCTAAGTTACAACAATGGTGAAATAAACCCCTCAAGTTTCAAGTTTTCAGAATGGTGTTGTGTATGTTTAGTATAGGAGTTTTGTAACTCATGTTAGAATGTAAATGTGTATATATATATATATATATATATATATATATATATAAATTTTATGGTTATTTTTGTTAAAAGTTAGTTTAATAAATTAGGTGTAATTTGGTATTAGTATTTTGAAATTATGAAAATAGTATTCGTGTTAATTAGCTAATATTTACGTTCGGTTTGGAATATTAGATTCGAGCAAAAGGAGTTAGCGCTTCGTTGCATTTCGGTGATTTTGTTATTTCGGACCACACGTTATAAAGGTAAGGGATTTCGCCTCTAATTAGGTTATTTCATAATATATGTCGATGATAGGACCTCGTACATATTCTGTTTATTGTACCGTTTTTGACACCATGCTCGACCTTGTGTCGGTATTTGTTTTGACTCCGTCGTATGCGTTTCTTCGTACATTCGAAATTATTTATTTTCGTAAATCTCATGTGTTAGTTTGATAATACATGCGATCCCTTTTGATTTTTGATTCAGTAAATTGTACCGTGTACGGTACTATTCTCGTTTTGAATTCCGTATGATCACTAAGTATGAATTACTTGTCACTATAAATTTAGTGACTCTCAGACTTTATTAGAAAATATTTGCACCACTTGGCATGTGTGTGCGGTAATCCGGATTTACCATTTATAACTCAGAATTCAGAACCCCGTTAGGGGCCAATTGTTAGAACTTTGAATTATTTGAACATATTTATGTGATCATATTTCTTGTGAATATTTTGTCGTAATTGACTGGTATGGGACGGTCAGTGGCGATTGGAATATTCCGTTTCTTTGGTTGTCTAATATCGTCCTTGAAATTCTCTCTTTGGAAAACTTTTGAAAATTATTCGTTTTGTATTTGAAAGTTAATGTTAACCTTCAATGATATACTGTTGGTTATTATGTTTGTCCATACTCTTATTTGAACTTCTTTGTGTGTCCACCCTCCTTAGTAACCGGAGGGGTGGCGTTTGATCTTACTGGGCATTGTTCGCTCACCCTTTCACATTTTCTTCTCTCCAGGTCACAGGCGAGAGAATTAAGGTTTATAGTTGAGAGTCAAATTTTCGAGGACGGACTTGAATGTTTTGTGGTTTATTTCATTAGAATGAACTGTGTAGAGGATTTAGGGATTTATTAATTTTGACTAGTCCTGCGAGACTACTTTATTATTGTTTTGGAGTTATACACAGGGTGTAAGTCTTGGGATTTTATTTCTGGTATGAGTCGTGAGTTGTATTAAGTTAATTTGTTAATACACATTGTTGAGTTAAGTTAGATTTTGCAGTAACGTGGCTGGGCTTGGGCCATATGGTTGGGCCCAAGTCTGGGGCGTAAAGTAGCCTCGCAGGACTAGTCAAAATTAATAAATCCCAAAATCCTCTACACAGTTCATTCTAATGAAATAAACCACAAAACATTCAAGTCCGTCCTCGAAAATTTGACTCTCAACTATAAACCTTAATTCTCTCTGTGACTGGAGAGAAGAAAATGTGAAAGGGTGAGCGAACAATGCCCAAGAAGATCAAACGCCACCCTCCTGCTACTAAGGAGGGTGGACACACAAGGAAGTTCAAATGAGTGTATGAACAAATATCATTGCCGACAGTATATCATTGAAGATTAGCATCAACATTTCAAATACAAAACGAATTATTTTCAAAGTTTTCCAAAGAGGGAATTTCAAGGACGTTATTAGACAACCAAGGAAACGGAATATTCCAATCGCCACTGACCGTCCCATACCAGTCAATTACGACAAAATATTCACAAGAAATATGATCACGTAAATATGTTCAAATAATTCAAAGTTCTAACAATTGGCCCTAACGGGTTCAATTCGAGTTCTAAATGATAAATCGGATTACCACACACCGCCAAGTGGTGCAAATTTTCTAATAAAGTCCGAGAGTCACTAATTTCTAGTGACAATAATTCATACTTAGTGATCATACGGAATTCATAACGAGAATGGTACCAAACACGTATAATTTATCAATCAAAACAACTTTTCAAAACAAAGGGATCGCATGCATTATCAAACTAACACATGAGATTTACGAAAATAACAATTTCGAATGTACGAAGAAACGCATACGACGGAGTCAAAACAAATACCGACACATGGTCGGGCATGGTGTCAAAAACGGTATTATAAAAATATGTACGAGAAACCTATCATCGACATATATTATAAAATAACCTAACAAGAGGCGAAATCCTTACCTTTATAACGTGTGGTCCGAAATAACAAAATCACCGAAACGCAACGAAGCGCTAACTCCTTTGCTCGAATCTAATATTCCAAACCGAACGTAAATATTAGCTAATTAATACGAATACTAATTTCATAATTTCAAAATACGAATACCAGATTACACCTAATTTGTTAAACTAACTTTTAACAAAATAACCATAAAACTATATATATATATATATATATATATATACACATTTACATTCTAACATAAGTTACAAAACTCCTATACTAAACATACACAAACACCACCATTCGAGTTCTTAAAACCCGAGGGGTTTATTTCACCCTTGTTGTAACTTAGGACTATTCCTATTGAGAAACTACAAACCCAAGTCTGAAACTTAGGGGGTGAACCGTAAATTGTTTCTCCTTCTTCTTCCTTGCCGCACGCTGTTCCGCCTAAAACTACTCGCTTTTTTTCTTTTCTTGCTTCCACCCATTAATCAAATACCAATACACCACACTATGTCTTGAACACTTTTTTTTTTCCTTTGATTGCACCCAAATCACAAACATACAAACACATATATGAATCACGCACACAAAAACACGCACACACACACAAACATACACGCCACCATGCTCACTGTCAGTGCACTCTTCCTCCCTCCATCACTTCCATTCCAACATTAAACACTTATCACACTAACAGGATAACAAAAACATAACAATACTTTCAATTCACTCTCTCCTAAAATATCAAACCCACCAATTAAAAATCTCATTAAAACAACGAAATAAAACATCTTTTTGATCGAAGGAGAACGGAAAACTTAGGCTTACCTCAGTTGGTTCTTCACAAAACTACTTCTCAATCAACTCCCGGCGTCAACTTCTCTTCCTTGCGCCATCACACACTCTCTCTCCAAGATTTTCGTCAGTAATCTTTTTTTTTTTTTCTTCTAACTCTCCTAATAAAACCTAAACAGCTAATGATTCTATCCGGGAGAGTCCAATATTACTCTCCCTCTTTTGCAACTCCAATTCTTATCCCCCCAAACACACACCTTGTGCACGAGTTGGTATTGCCCTCTCCTTCCAGTTCACGCCTAAACTTTTTTTTTTTTTTTAAACTATCTCAGGCTTAACTAATTGGGACAAATTTACGGGCTAAACCCAACACAACAATATCAAAAAAAATATCGAATCAAATTGATATCTTTATTACGAAGCCCAAAAACAAATATAATCGGCCCAAACGAACTTGTAAAATCAATATTAACACAATTTATTAAATAATAAAAATAAATAACGGGTATTACACTCTCACCCCCCTAAAAAGAAGTTTAGTCCTCTAAACTTAAGGTACTAAGTCATACAAAAAGTTCAGGACGTCTCTCTCGTATCTCTTCCTCGAGTTCCCAAGTAGCTTCCCTTTCCGTATGATTGCTCTACTGCACCTTGACGTATGGAATGGTTCGTCTTCTAAGAACCTGATCCTTGCGATCCACAATTCTAATAGGCCGCTCTGAATAGGTAAGATCTTCTCTTAGGCGCAATTGTCTATACTCAACAACGTGGCTCGGGTCAGGGACATATTTCCTCAACATCGATACATGAAACACATTATGAACCCCCGAAAGCACGGCAACGCAAGTCGATACGCGACCTCTCCCACCTTCTCAAGTATCTCAAATGGTCCAACAAATCGAGGGCTCAGTTTTCCCTTAACACCAAACCTCATAACTCCACGTGTAGGCGAAATCTTAAGAAATACGTGGTCCCCCACATCAAAACCAAGTTCGCGACGACGATTGTCGGCATATGATTTCTGTCTACTCTGGGCCATCAAGAGTCTCTTCTTAATCTGTTGTACCTTTTCTACGGTGATCTGAACTAACTCCGGTCCCAACAACTTTCGTTCTCCCACTTCATCCCAACAAGTTGGCGAGCGACACCTCCTCCCATGCTGCCTCATACGGGCCATACCAATACTCGCGAGCTCGGTTTTGATGTGGGGGATCACGTATTTCTCAAGATTTTGCCTACACGGGGAGTTATGAGATTTGGTGTTAAGGGAAAACTTAGCCCTCGATTTGTTGGACCATTTGAGATACTTGAGAAGGTGGGAGAGGTCGCGTATCGACTTGCCTTGCCTTTGTGCTTTCGGGGTTCATAATGTGTTTCATGTATCGATGTTAGAAAATATGTCCCCGACCCGAGCCACGTTGTTGAGTATAGACAGCTACGCCTAAGAGAAGATCTTACCTATTCGAGCAAATTATTAGAATTGTGGATCGCAAGGATCGGTTCTTAGAAGACGAACCATTCCATACGTCAAGGTGCAGTGAGCAATCATACCGAAAGGAAGCTACTGGGAACTCGAGGAAGAGATGCGAGAGACATCCCGAACTTTTTGTATGACTTAGTACCTTAAGTTTAGAGGACTAAACTTCTTTTTAGGGGGTGAGAGTGTAATACCCCGTTATTTATTTTTATTATCTAAAATAAATTGTGATAATAATGATTTTTCGACACAAGTTCGTTTGGGCCGATTATGTCTGTTTTTGGGCTTCAAAAAAAAAAAAAAAAAGATGTCAAATTGATTCGATATTTTTGATATTGTTGTGTTGGGTTTAGCCCGTAACTTAGTCCCATTAGTTTAAGCCTAAAAAAAAGAAAAAAAAAAGAGAAAGTTTAGGCGTGAACTGGAAGGAGACTGGGCAATACCAACTCGTGCACAAGGTGTGTGTTTGGGGGATAAGAATTGGAGTTGCAAAGAGGGAGAGTAATATTGGACTCTCCGGATAGAATCAATAGTGTTTAGGTTTTATTAGGAGAGTTAGAAGAAAAAAAAGATTACCGAGAAAATTAGAGAGAGAGAGAGAGAGAGAGAGAGTGTGAGCGCAAGGAAGAGAAGTTTGACCTGGGAGTTGATCGGAAGTAGTTTTGTGAAGAACCAACTGAGGTAAGCCTAAGTATTCCATTCTCCTTCGATCAAAAAGATGTTTTTTATTTCGTTGTTTTAATGAGATTTTAATTGGTGGGTTTGATATTTTAAGAGAGGGTGAATTGAAAGTATTGTTATGTTTTTTTATCCTGTTAGTGTGATAAGTGTTTAAAGTTGGAATGGAAGTGATGGAGGGAGGGAGAATGCACTGACAGTGAGCATGGTGGTGTGTATGTTTGTGTGTGTGTGCGTGATTTTGTGTGCGTGATTCATATATGTGTTTGTACGTTTGTGATTTGGGTGCAATCAAAGGAAAAAAAAAAAATTTCAAGACAAGTGTGGTGTATTGGTATTTGATTAATGGGTGGAAGCAAGAAAAGAAAAAAAAAAAAACAGAGGACTTTGGGTGCGAACAGGGCGTCTTTGGAGGTAGAAGAAGGAGCAACAATTTACAGTTCACCCCTAAGTTTCAGACTTGAGTTTGTAGTTTCTCAATAGGCAGAATAGTCCCTAAGTTACAACAATGGTGAAATAAACCCCTCAGGTTTTAAGTTTTCAGAATGGTGTTGTGTATGTTTAGTATAGGAGTTTTGTAACTCATGTTAGAATGTACATGTATATATATATATATATATATATATATATATATAAATTTTATGGTTATTTTTGTTAAAAGTTAGTTTAATAAATTAGGTGTAATTTGGTATTAGTATTTTGAAATTATGAAAATAGTATTCGTGTTAATTAGCAAATATTTACGTTCGGTTTGGAATATTAGATTCGAGCAAAAGGAGTTAGCGCTTCGTTGCGTTTCGGTGATTTTGTTATTTCGGACCACACGTTATAAAGGTAAGGGATTTCGCCTCTAATTAGGTTATTTCATAATATATGTCGATGATAGGACCTCGTACATATTCTTTTTATTGTACCGTTTTTGACACCATGCTTGACCTTGTGTCGGTATTTGTTTTGACTCCGTCGTATGCGTTTCTTCATACATTCGAAATTGTTTATTTTCGTAAATCTCATGTGTTAGTTTGATAATACATGTGATCCCTTTTAATTTGATAAGTTTGTTTTGATTCAGTAAATTGTACCGTGTACGGTACTATTCTCGTTTTGAATTCCGTATGATCACTAAGTATGAATTACTTGTCACTATAAATTTAGTGACTCTCAGACTTTATTAGAAAATATTTGCACCACTTGGCATGTGTGTGCGGCAATCCGGATTTACCATTTATAACTCAGAATTCAGAACCCCGTTAGGGGCCAATTAAATTATTTGAACATATTTACGTGATCATATTTCTTGTGAATATTTTGCCGTAATTGATTGGTATGGGACGGTCAGTGGCGATTGGAATATTCCGTTTCTTTGGTTGTCTAATATCGTCCTTGAAATTCTCTCTTTGGAAAACTTTTGAAAATTATTCGTTTTGTATTTGAAAAGTTAATGTTAACCTTCAATGATATACTGTTGGTTATTATGTTTGTCCATACTCTCATTTGAACTTCTTTGTGTGTCCACCCTCCTTAGTAACCGGAGGGGTGGCGTTTGATCTTACTGGGCATTGTTCGCTCACCCTTTCACATTTTCTTCTCTCCAGGTCACAGGCGAGAGAATTAAGATTTATAGTTGAAAGTCAAATTTTCGAGGAAGGACTTGAATGTTTTGTGGTTTATTTCATTAGAATGAACTGTGTAGAGGATTTAGGGATTTATTAATTTTGACTAGTCCTGCGAGACTACTTTATTATTGTTTTGGAGTTACACAGGGTGTAAGTCTTGGGATTTTATTTTTGACATGAGTTGTGATTTGAAATAAGTTAATTTGTTGGTATACATTATTGAGTTAAGTTAGATTTTGTAGTAGCGTGACTGGGCTTGGGCCATATGGTTGGGCCCAAGTCTGGGGCGTTACAACAAATCACTGAAATTTAACCAAATAAAATCAGGCAAATAGAGCCTTGATCTAAATATGTGGCTAGACAACTATATAAATTTAAATATATATATATATATATGTATATATGTATATGTGTATATATATATATATATATATATATATAGATAGAGAGAGGGGGGGAGGAATTACCAGAGCCGAGAATGTCATTGATAGTATCAGCAGTAGGGCTGGTGTTACCGCCTAAGACAGCAAGCAAATAAGCAGCAATAACCTTCATTTTCCTCTAACCTGTACACAAGAACACACACTAATTATACATACTCATAGTGTTTGGTAACATTTCTGCTTATTAATTCTATTTAACATGTTTTTATTTCACTTTGATTCTGTTTCATTTTTTATTTTGAACTAAGAAATAAAAACATGTTTGATAACTATTTCTATGTGTAACGAAAAAGAAACAGAAACATCCCATGTTGGACAAACATTTCTATTTCATCTCACATAGTTAAAATTTTCCCAAAAATATTAACGCATTGCAAGCAAAAATGTTGGAGATGAGTAATTGTTTATAGAGAAGTATATAAGCTTTCGGATTTCAGTACTTCTAGCCGTCCTATACAAGAATATATAAGCTTTCGGATTTAAGTACTTTTAGCCGTCCCATAATCACTCATGTGGGCGTCCCAGTTTCCATCAAAAAGATTGTTAGAAGGCTTCAGAGTGTATATACTCCATACATATACATTTCCGATCTCACCCACCTCAAGAACTCCAGAAGCTACAAATGTAATGGCACAGACAAACAGTGTATTTCAAGAGTTAAATAGAAAAGCTTACGAGTATTGGAGAGCGAGGCTCAGAAGAATGTAAATGATGCTTTGGTTAGTATTGCTGCTGGAACTAACGACTTCGTTTTCAATTATTACTCAATTCACCTTTGATGGGTACCAAAAGTTCCAAAACTACATACTAAATAGGCTCCATGACACTGTCAAGGTAAGACAGTGACTACCCCTCGCTTCGCCACCAACACCCTCTCGCTATATCCTCGATCCGACTACAGCCTAAAACTTAGGGGAGCTATACGAGCACAGATGGTTATAGCAGGGCTTCCTCCAGTTGGTTGTCTACCCTTACAAATTAAAGCTAAATACAAAAATCTTTTTGCTAAAACATTTGTAGAGACCCAAAATTCAGATGCTCGAACTTACAACAAGAAGCTTGTCAAAGACTCAAATTGTTGTCTAAAACTGAAGCATCACTTTCCGAGACAATAATTTCCTATGCAGACATATATCAGCTGGCCATGGAGTTGATCACAAATCCACAGTTAAATGCAAAGCAGAGTAATCAAAACTTGAAATCCCTAACATATTATTCAAAGAAAGGAGAGGGAGAGAGAGACGGTGGTTGTCGGAGACGTACCTGATGGAGATCGTTCTTGGCTGCGTCGGAGACGAGAGAGACGGTAGTGGTGGTGGGAGACGTACCTCGGCCGAGTTCGTTCTTCGCGGCGTATCGATCGTGAAGGATGGGTTTTTTTTTGCAACAGCGGTTTTACGGAGGAAAAAAATAATTAGGGTTAAGAAATTTGCAATCTACCCCCTCCAATTTTCTCAAAGTCATTTTACCATCTTTCCCCTTTCTCTTTGTTACAATATACTCCCTCAGCTCCAAAAAAATAAATTTCTTTCCTTTTTGGTTTGTTCAAAAAAAATACTCTCATATCTAAAAATAGTAATAAATTTAGCGTAATTTGATTAATGTACAAGCAATTAAACCTATAATTTAAAAAAGTTTAACTTGTAAATTGAGAGTATTTTTTTTCGTAATTTTGATTAACTTTTAAAGGCAAAAATCATTCCCAAAAGTCTGAAAGGCGATTAAAGAAAACAAATTTTGCTTATCTTCAAGCAGTGTTCTAAAAAGCGCCGCCTAGGACCGCCTAGGCGTTGGGCGCCGACAACACGCCGCGATTAAGGACAAATCGGACAAAAAGTCGCCGGAGAAAATAATCGTCGACTAGGCGCCCTAGTCACCGACTAGTCGGCGTCGGCTTTTATGATTTCAGGCTTTTACGTAGAGAATTTTGGTGAGCTTTTACAACGAGATAGCTTGGAGAATCGAAAACTAATGGAAATTGAGACGTTACCTGAGGGCGAACACCGGTGAGTTGTGTGCCGCCGCCAGTGAAAGAGAGGAAGAATGCGAGATAGAAAGAGAGAGCTCTGTGTCGACGCTGGTGAGAGAGAGGGAGAACGCGAGAGAGAAAGAGAGCGAGAGTGAGAGACACATTAAGAGAGACAGTAAATCTGGCGTTCACGCCGTTTGAGACTTGAGAGAAAGAGAGCGTCGTTGTTTGTTAGCTTTAGGTTTTTTTTTTTTGTTAAGTGCTTTAGGGTTTTCAAAGTATTTCCCCTCCCCCCCTTAAGTTATTAAAGTATTTCCCCTCCCCCCTTAAGTCATTAAAAAGTTACCCTTCTCCCCTCTATTTTGAAATGGTATTGATTATTGAATTTAATTTTAATTTTTAACTTTTAATCATGTAATGTGACCATTACTTTTAGTTTATTTGGTTATATTTAGTTATTAATATTATTGCAGCAAGTATGGTATAGACTTATAGTGTAATTATGTCTCGATTTCTAGGCCCCGCCTAGGCCCCGACTAGACCCGCCTAGCTAGGCCCCGCTCGGCGCCTAGTGCCGCTAGCGATTTTAGAACACTGTCTTCAAGTTAATAAGGGTAAGGGGTCCTTTGATCACACATTCTTTTGCCACCGAAGGGTCTGATCTATCTCCTATCCTTTTTAGGACATCATTTTTACCATTTTACCCTTATTTTTCTACCTATTTTAATTATGGGTCACATTCACATGGCTTTAAAGGAAACAACGCATTATATCAATATTAATAATCAAGTCAATTGTTTTTTCCTTAATCCGTGTGCTGGGTTAAACAGGACAATAAATTTGGGACGAAGGGAGCACTACATCCGTTCTAGATAAACAGTCTGCTATTCTTTTTTGAAATATTTCACATAACGAGTCCACTTTTAAAATGCCTACAATCTTCATAAGTTCATAACTTTACCCTCCACTTTTTGTATAAACATATTAACTATACTCAAGCATTTTTGTAAAGACAAACTACACAAATTGTCCCCCTACATTTAGACTTTTTTAAGATTGGTCCTAAGTGCACGCAAATGTTCCCTGAACTAAAAAATGAAACAGAATTGGTCCTTCCGTCCTAGTCTGCCAATTTTATTTCGCTAAGTTGGCTCATGGCTCATGTGCATCTCACATGCACTTGGATAATGTCATTTTACTTAGGAAAGTACAAGGACCAACAGTGAAATACTAAAACTGTGTAATATTAGAAACACAAAAGGGTCCAACCTTCTTTTGCCGATGCAACCTCGCCGGAGACCAACTGAAAAAAAAAAAAAAAACTACATTGCTCTTCACAATATGACCATTGTCTACTTCCTCGGTAACGGCAAGCCCCTGGTTACGCTCTCAGACGTCATTGAGTTTTTCCTCAAACAATCAAACAACCAAACAACTTTATTCCAATACTTAAAAAAATCTTCTCTATACATAAACCCCACCCGAGCTTCAATCAAAGAATCTGCTTGTTCCATCAAATACTTCCCCACCTTGAAACAATCATCATCCGCAGATTTGGGCAACGAATCTTAACTAAACTTTCTTCTTCATTCCGCAGATAAAAGAATCAAAGCAATAGTTTCTTCAACTTTTTCGAACAAATCCTCACCTTCTCCATTCCGTAACATTCTTCAATAACCAAAGACTCCATATATATAAACACACCCCAAAATCAAATAAGAAACCATTTCATCCGCCAAATAGATGTGACCGAGGATAATCGAATTAATCGATGCGTATTTATAGCAAAACCAAATCGCAACGATTGATTTTTAAAACCCTAATTTTGCTATTGGCAATAGAGTAAAAATTAAAATCATAGTCAATCTTCTCGTCCGGTCCAAATAATTAGTAAATCTTCATCAATAGGGCTCTGTCGTGTTGTGGGGCGGATGATTTGGTCATGGAGAGAGGCAGGGAGGGAGGGAGGGAGGAGAGAGAGAGAGAGAGAGAGAGAGAGAGAGAGAAAGGGAGAGAGAGAATCAAAGTATTAGTCACTATACTTCTCAAAATGACATTTTTTCCCTCACATGAGATGCACGTGGGGCAAGGATTAATTGCATTAAATCTTATAGTAGAAGGACAACTGGCTTCGAATTTTTTTGATTAGGACCAATTCCAAAAAAAGTTGAAATGTAAGGAGACCATTTGTGTAGTTTGTGCTTTTTATAATTATAATCAATTCTTATGATATTTATATATCTCTTAATGATTAGACTTTCTAAATATAGACTCTTTGGGTGAAAATGATGGTAGTATTACAAAGGCTATAGCTCGCTAAGAGAAGTGTACTTGGGAATATTTACCCATTCTCTTACTAGAAAAACCCACAAGTGAATATTTTTTATTTACTTAAAGATTTTCTTGTAACCATAAGCTATAACTTATCTAGGATTAGGATAACTTTCTTAGACTTGATTAGTAGCCTGCGTGTCCTGACTCACTATGACAGGACAACTAAATAGAGGAAATACCAAAGACTCAAGACTGCTACTGATCTCTTTAGGACACCAAGCATCAGTCGACTGAACAAGATAAAGGATTTAAGACAGCCGCGTCACCAACTGAACATTCAAGAAAAAGCTCAACTGACCCTCAATTGATGACCAAAACATTGTCTCGAAACTCACATCAATAATCAAGACTAAATACGGTCAAAAAGAAATATATTTTTAGGTTCTCTAAAAATATATCTCTTACACAAACTTGATCTCAAGTCGTTCTTCACGTGGCCCCCGTCATAAAGTACCTTATGATGTGACAACACCTTTATGCTTTTTCAGAAAGGTAAAGTTCTTTTTCAAGACTTTACTGTTCTTCCTCAAAAGCCATAAAAACTAGACATAAACCTTCAAGACATCGAAATTCAACCACTACAAGACAAATTCCAACTGTTGAATTCAAACATCTCTCAACGACTACACTTGTCTCTCTACCCATAAATACCTCAAGCATCTGCTCAAGCTCAAGTGTGAAAATGTGTGGAACTGAGTGAAAGTAATGGTTTAAGAGACTCGAGCAAGTGATATAAGTTAGAATATTAAAAGCGATGTTCAAACTAAAAAAATTGAACATCTCTTTTGGGGATATCTCAACTCATACGAAGGTGTGTCATCAAACTCACACCATTCATTACAAAGATTAGTAAAACTGTGTGTGTGTGAGATTTGGAGTAGACACCTAGACTCTAGACTATAAGTTAACAGATAGGATCTCTTTGGACATTCTCTTCCTCCTTTTCTCTTTATTTTCTTTATACACTTGGTACATGAAATCTTCATCCTTCAGACTTTTGAGAGATTGATGGAGATGAGCTTCAAGGCCGATCAATAGATGATTGATTTAGCTTGCTTGAGTAAGCTCTTAACTTCACAAGTGTATTGCTCTTGCACACCGCCGTGTCTCTTCCATGTTCAACACTAGTTGCCTGTGTTAACCAGTTATTCACATGTTATCTAAGAAAATTTTCCCAAAAGTTTTTAGATGATTCTGGGAGGTCTGTAGTAAGTGAAATAGCAAACAGAGAAATAATTGTTAACACCAATGATTATCTAATCACTGAAAATCAATAAAGATAATCAAATTGGCATAATTAGTAATTTAGCATGGCAGTACAAAGCATAACATATTTAACATGAAATATATATCAGAATAGATTACGCAAGGCAGCAGACCAATTGCATAAAAAATAATAAACAAAGGAAAACAACACACGGCAGTAAGAAAAATTGGTTAAGCAAATTTGATAAAAAAAAAAACGTTTTGATGCAATATAAATTATTAAAGACCAGTTTCGAAAGTTTTCCCAAGGCAAAACAAACGGATAGAATTATGATAAACACAGCAAAAAAAAAACAGATTAATATAGTAATGGTGAAATTAACAACGCAACGAAAAAACAAAAAACTTATCGGTTCGTCGGATCGCCCGAATAACGGACTGGCCTTGAAGAAGTATTGCCCACGTACCTATTGGTGCACTCCAATCGAGTCGGCAAACGTCTCCCAGGATAATCCAACGCTAAGAACGAACCTCGTGCAAAACTTGTCCGTTCTTTGTCGACCACACTTCAATTGCCGGGAGAAAGAGAGAGATATCAAAAATGGAGTTGTGAGGAAGAAAGTTATTCAAGAAAATCAGTACGTCCCTTTGTTTTGAAGAGAGACTATGTATGCCTTATTCTACTGTTACGGCCGAGAGATAATTAAGGGATAATTCCAAGCCGTTCCCCTTAATCTCTCTTTTCAAAGTGCACGTTATTAACCTAATTAAGACTAGGTCAAAACCGTAATGTAACAGTAAAAATTAAAAAGTTTCATTAAAATATATTTTGTCCAAAAAATAAATAGAACCCCTCGACTCAAGATATTCACCCGAACCGAGTCGAGCGGGCACGCGAGACATGGACAAAACCCATTGAAATGTCACCTTTTCCAACTTCTTTCAACTATGGATTCCAACCACTAAGTAGTCTCAATCCAAACATGAATTTATTTCCTTGCATACAACATTTCTCAATTCTCACATTAGACATTAACATCTTAAGGTTCATAAACGAGACCTATCAAGAATGCCATTAACATCATATTCCTAACAATCCCCCACAAATCCATAGTTGAATCTCAACTTTGATCATTATAATGTGCTTTCGATGATGGTACCTTTCGGTTTGAATCATTACCTAAGCTGTCAACAAAAACCCCCACAGGAACTAGGTGAACATAGTTCTTGAACTTGAACCTTTATTGTGGTGGTGTCAGAGGACAACAACACATTAACGGCTATAGCAATGATCTATAAGTTTGACGCGTTTCAGGCCATGCGTCCCGATCCTGTCTCAAGAATGTTTTCGAGAATTAACCCTTATTCTCTTATTGCGGCCTCACAATAACATTCTTGTAGTTGGGCATCTCAAAGAGTGTGTTGCTAACACCCTGCCGTAACGGGTCGACCCCACTCAGAGTCTTAAACTCTTACTAACCAGCAACATCCAGCATCTACCAGGTTTATCAAGGAATAGACCCAGACACTAACGTGTCATTATTTATCAGATGTTCAATCCACTTTACAGTTTGTTAATACCACATTGAACCTTCTTTGTGGGATCTCCACTCAGATAGGTTGGGTTGCTACCGTAGATGAATTAACTATGGGTTTCAGTCTCATTCCTAACCTGGATTTTACAACCTGACTTAAGTCAAGTCCTTTAGTCAACGGATCTGCTGTATTGTCTTTGGATCCAACAAAATCAACAGCAAATACCTCTTGAGACACAAATTTCCTTATAGTTTTTAATCTAACTTGAATGTGTCTCCTTGTCTTTTGATTGTACTTTGTACTCTTGATCTTTGCAATTGTACTCATACTGTCACAATGCAAACAGATCGGTGGAATTGGCTTGCTGATGATAGGTAACTCGGACATTAGTCCCATAAACCACTCAGCCATGATTCCTGTAGTATCCAAAGCATACAGCTCAGCCTCAAAGGTAGACCGAGACAAAATAGTCTGTTTGGTGGACTTCCAAGCAACAGCCCCACCACCAAAAGTAAATATGTACCCCGTACATCCATAACTCCCAGAGTTCTTGGCTATCCAGCTTGCATCACTATATCCTTCAAGAACAGGAGGATATTTACCATAATGCAAACCCAAGGAACTAGTTCCTTTCAAGTACCTAAGTACTCTATCTAAGGCCTCCCAATGAGTTCTGTTTGGACAACTAGTGTACCGGCTCAACTTAGACACTGAAAACATAATATCAGGTCTAGTACAGTTAGCGAGGTATCCCAAGCTACCAATGATCTGAGAATATCTTAATTGAGACACTGGTATCCCACTTTCATTCTTATACAAAGCTACAGAAGGATCATATGGAGTTTTTGTAATTCTTCTATTTTTATAACCATATTTCTCAATTACTTTATCTACATAATGAGATTGAGAGATGGATATACCCTCGGTTGACCTAGTCAACTTTAACCCAAGAATTACCTCAGCGACACCCATATCCTTCATTTCAAACTTTGTTTTCAAGAATGACTTAGTCTCAATTATTATATCATTGTTTGAGCCGAACAATAATATATCATCTACGTATAGGCATAAAATAATACAAGCATCACCCTTAACCTTCAAATAGACACACTGATCTGCATCACAAAGTGTAAAGCCAAATGATAAGACAACCTTATCAAATTTTTCGTTCCACTGCTTAGGGGCTTGTTTAAGTCCGTACAAGGACTTAACCAACTTACAAACTTTTCTCTCATTGCTTTTAGCTACAAATCCTTCAGGCTGATCCATATAAATCTCCTCTTCAAGGTCACCATGAAGAAAAGCTGTCTTAACATCCATTTGATGAATATTGAGACCCAATACGGATGCCAATGCGATTAGCATTCTAATAGTAGTCATACGTGCAACAGGAGCATAGGTATTGAAATAATCAATGCCTTCTTTTTGTTTGAAACCCTTAGCAACTAACCTGGCCTTATACTTATCTATGGTTCCGTTTGGTTTTAACTTCCTTTTAAAAATCCATTTGCACCCAATAGTTGTACAACCAGGAGGGAGATCAACGAGTTCCCATGTTCCATTTTGAACAACGGAATCCATTTCACTCTTTACGGCATCTTTCCAATGTATAGCTTCGGGTGAAGCCATAGCATCTTTGAAGGTAGCAGGATCACCCTCAAGATTGTAAGTGATGAAATCACTTCCAAAATCCTTAGTGACCCTAGCTCGTTTACTCCTTCTAGGTTCATCTAGTTCATGTGACTCAACGTCACTATGACTAGAACTACTAGGTCCTTCCCCCACATTTGATATCCTTTCTACTTGATCAGGAATGGACCTTAATGTGGAGTCTTGATTTTCATTTGAAGTATTTTGAGGCACACCTGTTTTCATGGGAAATATATCTTCAAAGAAAGTTGCATCACGAAATTCAACAATGGTATTCACATCTATGCCTGAAATTTCAGATTTGATAACTAGAAATCTCAAGGCATAGGAGTTTTCCATATAACCTATAAAGATTCCATCAACAGTTTTAGGTCCAAGTTTTTTCCTTTTGTGTTCAGGGACTAACACTTTTGCAAGGCAGCCCCACACTTTAAAGTACTTTAAGCTTGGTTTACGACCCGTCCAAAGTTCATAAGGACACTTATCTTTATGTTTCAGGGGTACCCTATTCAGAATATGGCAAGCCATGTTCAAGGCTTCACCCCACATATATTTAGGTAATCCAGAACTTTCTAATAAACTATTAATCATATCTTTAAAGGTCCTATTTTTCCGTTCTGCCATCCCATTCGACTGAGGTGAATAAGGAGGTGTTTCTTCATGCACTATGCCAAATTTTTGACACTCCAGTGCAAATAAATTAGAAGTGTACTCTCCTCCTCTATCAGACCTTAACCTTTTAATTTTCTTTCCAGTTTGTTTCTCTACTTCATTTTTAAACACTAAGAATTTTTCAAGTGCTTCATCTTTACTCTTAAGCAGATATACATAGCAATATCTAGTAAAGTCATCTATAAAGGTGATAAAGTATTTTTTATGGTCACGTGTAAGCACACCATTAAACTCGCAAATGTCTATGTGAATCAAATCAAGTAATTCTGAATCCCTATTCACCGAATGATATGTTTTTCTTACTTGTTTAGCAGTTACACATAATTGACATTTCTTAGTTTTATCAATAGTATGCTTTGGGATCAAATCTAAATTCATCATGCGTTTAACAAAATCTAAATTTACATGACCCAAACGACAATGCCATAAAGTAGATGAATCAAAATTCTCAGATACATAATTGAGTTCAACAAAGCCAACCATAATTTTAAATAATCCATCAGACAAGTAACCCTTGCCATCAAAAGATCCTCCAAATAAAATTACAACCTTATTGAATTTAAAATTCAGTTCATAACCCTCTCTAACTAAGATAGAACCACTAATAATGTTTCTTCTCATCTCGGGAACGTGATGCACTCCATGCAAAGATAGAACTAGCCCTGAGGGAAATCTCAAGTCCACACGTCCTGTCCCTAGCACCTTAGCAGCACTAGAATTCCCCATCATCACTGTTTTTCCAACTGTAGGCTGGTAAGAAACAAAGAGCAATTTATCAGCACAAACGTGCACATTTGCTCCAGTATCTACTAACCACTCATTGGAATTATAAACAGTAAAAACTTGAGGGTTAATTGAAACATACCCACTAGAATCAGCACCCTCAGTCACCATGTTGACTTGAGGTCCACCAGCTTGAGCCTTGGCTTTTTTGTTAGGACAAGTCTTGGCCCAATGCCCCATCTGTCCACAATTCCAGCACGGTTTGTTTGCCTTGGGTTTCTTTGTAATTTTAGCTTTGGCTTTTAGAGGATCAGGATTATTAGGAACAACAAATTGTTTGTTTTTAGGCTCTCTTATAACTTTACTACTAGTTACCACATGTGCCTTCGGTTGATACTCAACAGGCACTTGACCACCCTCTTTCCTATGCTCTTCCTGTACTGTAATAGCATGCATCAAACTTTTTAAAGTGATTTTTTCCATTTTATGTTTAAGAGTCATCCCGAAATCTTCCCATGACTTTGGGAACTTCTCTATTATAGCCATCACTTTAAACTTTTCGGGCAATTCCATTTCAGCTTCTCGAAGAGAATGCAAGATGAGTTCTAGCTCTTGAGTCTGTTCTAGCACTGATCTACCCTCTTTCATTTCGAATTTTAAGAACTTTGAAACAAAATACTTTTCAAGACCATTGTCATCAGTATTATATTTCTTGTCCAATTCATCCCAGAGATCTTTGGCATTGCCTGGAAAGGTGCAATAGACATCGAATAAAGTGTTGGACAAGCCCAATAATATCAATCCTTTGCCTATCTCATCTTTCTTGCGCCACACCGCAGATTGTTGCACACTTCTGGGATCGTTTTCGACAACTGAAGGACCCACAGACAGAACTACTGAGAGTAAGCCCTTGGTGATTAACCAAATCTTCATGCGTTGTTGCCAACGCTTGAAGAAATGCCCGGAGAATTTCTCCGGCATTCTAGTTAAATCCACCCTTTGCGAACCAACAGTAGCATAGTCATCCACAGTCTTAGACCCAGACCCACTTTCAGTTATAGTAATATTTTCAACATTTTCGGTATTGCTTGAACCCGCCATCCTCAACAATTTGTTTAAAACAAAATTCAGCTAAGCAAATTGTTTAAAACAAAAATCAGAATACTTCTTCAAGAATGTTAACACCAATGATTATCTAATCATTGAAAATCAATAAAGATAATCAAATTGGCGTAATTAGTAATTTAGCATGGCAGTACAAAGCATAACATATTTAACATGAAATATATATCGAATAGATTACGCAAACAGACCAATTGCATAAAAATAATAAACAAAGGAAAACAACACACAAGAAGAAAAATTGGATAAGCAAATTTGATAAAAAAAAAACGTTTTGATGCAATATAAATTATTAAAGACCAGTTTCGAAAGTTTTCCCAAGGCAAAACAAATGGATAGAATTATGATAAACACAGCAAAAAAATAAATAAAACAGATTAATATAGTAATGGCGAAATTAACAACGCAACGAAAAAACAAAAAACTTATCGGTACGTTGGATCGCCCGAATAACGGACTGGCCTTGAAGAAGTATTGCCCTCGTACCTATTGGTGCACTCCAATCGAGTCGGCAAACGTCTCCCAGGATAATCCAACGCTAAGAATGAACCTCGTGCAAAACTTGTCCGTTCTTTGTCGACCACACTTCAATCACCAGGAGAAAGAGAGAGATATCAAAAATGGAGTTGTGAGGAAGAAAGCTATTCAAGAAAATCGACGTCCCTTTGTTTTGAAGAGAGACTATGTATGCCTTATTCTCTTATTGCCGAGAGATAATTAAGGGATAATTCCAAGCCGTTCCCCTTAATCTCTCTTTTCAAAGTGCACGTTATTAACCTAATTAAGACTAGGTCAAAACCGTAATGTAACAGTAAAAATTAAAAAGTTCCATTTAAATGTATTTTGTCCAAAATAAATAGAACCCCTCGACTCAAGATATTCATCCGAACCGAGTCGAGCGAGCACGCGTGACATGGACAAAACCCATTGAAATGTCACCTTTCCCAACTTCTTTCAACTATGGATTCCAACCACCAACCACTAAGTAGTCTCAATCCAAACATGAATTTATTCCCTTGCATACAACATTTCTCAATTCTCGCATTAGACATTAACATCTTAAGGTTCATAAACGAGACCCATCAAGAATGCCATTAACATCATATTCCCAACAATAATTACTTATACTTCTGTTTGCAACCCATTTGGAATAGACTGCTGTAAGTTTCTCTTAAATAGATTAATTTACTTTACGCAATATGAACTTAGGCATAAAAGCTAAACAATATGTATAGCTTGACTGAATTCCTTCAATGATATTTTTAATGTAGTGACTGATCTCAATGTCAGTCAGTTGCTGAATTAATTCTTATGTACTACTGCTTTATATTTCAGTGCCTATCTTATTACATTCAGTAAATTTCTCCTACGTGTGAACTGGACTGCTTGCATTACTATCCCTTGTCTATTCATCTCATTAAAAGTAATAGCAAGCATTGAGTGACCGAATTCCTTCATGTTTTCTATACCTTCATAAGTCACTCAATTATCAGTCGGCTGATAACATCATCAGCTGACTGATAGATCAACTGATACTTGATATTCCGCTGCCCATATTGTTCATTCAGTATGCATACACTGATTCAGTTGAAAGCTTTCCAATAGTCAGATGATCCTATCAACTGACTGACTCACTGACTCATTAACTGATCAACGTCTATTCTTCCCTCATGCTGATCAGTCAGTATGTCTCTTTAGATCAGTGTAGAGTCAGCCTAACTTAAAGTTTCAGCAAGAAATTTTAAGCTTGGTAAATAGGCTATTCACACCCCCCCTCTAGCCTATTCCTGAGCTCACTTCTTTGATAAACGGGGACCTACAATTCGTATCAGAGCTAGTCTCTATCGAAACAATATGTTTCCAAGCTTAACAGCTTGAGAGAGGTCCAGAGCTTAAGCTGCTTTGATTTTGTAAAATGATTTCTGCTTTTGAAAAATTTGTATTTTGAAAAACACGTACTCTTTTCAAAAATCATTTTTATAGACATATCCTTTTGAAAATTGTTCAATTTTTTTTTTCAAAAACAGTTTTCTTATGGATACTAGGAACATGAGGTGTACTTACTGAAAGAAAATCTTAACTACTGATGAAATTCATATTCAATTGACAGTAAAGAAGATTAGTATTTCAAGTGATATAGAGGTTGACTGAAAGAGAAACTTAAACGTCTTTCGAAATTCTTTTAAGTCTTCTCTTTACATATTACTGGCTGATATAACTACAGTGTCTTTAGAATCATCTATTGAGAAGTTGTACTAATTGAATAATTCAATTTCTTCTCAGAAAGGCAAGTAATGTCTTCTGGATGAATGACACTAGTAAGATATAAAGGAAGTCTATCTTTCTCTTAGCAAGAAAAATGGAGTGATAATTCTTTCTCAAAATGACTAGGCTATCAGATCGGGTACTTTACAAAATCCTTCATGAGTTAAGAAATTCCTCGACGAATTGACATTCAAAGACATTAGAATATATTCTTAATCTCTACTCTTTTTAGCCATTTTTATTGATTATCATTGAAAGTCTGATAAAGACTTCAAAAGTGTTACTGATGTTTTTCTATCTATTTACAGAGATCAGCTAAATCTAAAACATCACACATCATTCACACAAATCAAAATGTGATACTTCTCAAATTCTCAATGCAAACTGATCATCAAGGAAGATTGCTGAACTTTAAAGACAGTTCAAAGATTAAGCAATCAAAACTCTTTGCCACTACTGACTCTCATGAGCCAAGAAGCTAAATCGCTAAGTCTTCCATAAAAGCCTCCACCTAGACTTCAAAGCTTCAAGAGATAGAGCTGAACTGAATAACTTCGCATCTCTTCGGTAAGCTTAGAAGCTAGCTTTCACATACAAGTTAGTACATGTAAGTCCACTACGTGTGCAAAGTATGTGATTATATTTAAATTCTTGATGTGGCAAGAATTTTAATATGATTAAAATTATTGATATTTGTGTCATGACTCATGAGCTACAATATTTAAATTTATCTCGCTAATGATCTCTCTAAAACCTATGTATCTATATTGCTTATTCAGTTATCATGACCCTGACTGAACCACCTTTAATAAAATCTTTAGAAATCAGTCAATATATTGTCATGAGTAGACTTTGATACACAAGGAGATTTTCTTCTGACACAAATATTCAATATGATATTGTTTTTCAAACGTACATCAACAAAGATCTCAAAATCTTTCAAAAATCCATGCCATTTGTTGATGATTCCCAGACAAGGACTAGATGAGAATACCTTTACCCTGCTTAAAGGTTGATATGTCTTGTCAACTAGGTCTGCCGTGCTAAGAGCAACTTTTTTATTTCCAAGAAGCACAGTCATGAACCTTGAAAGTTGAATAGCTTTGTCATTATTGCATAAACTGTTCAACTTTCCAAAACCAGTATTTAAGGGACTTCACTCTCATTCTAACCCTTATAATACGATCTCTCAAAATTCCCTAGGACAAACAAAATCTCTTATAAGCTGATCTATCTTCTATATACTTTTTCTTTCAACATCTCTTTTTTTTCTGAAAAAAATCTTCTACTCAACTTTTCTCAAGATGTCCAGGCTCGCATCGCGTAAATACTCTTGGTCTCCATGGCATTTTGTCAAAATGACTCATGTCCGCTCCAAGATCTGCCCGTTCCAAGAACGTAAGAAGTATCTTATAGTGATCTCAGGGATGCAAGAAGTATCTTGCGAGCCACTATGACTTCTGATGAGCTCGTAATTGTATATATATATTTCCCCATATTTTGTCCCAATTTTATATGAATTTCATATTTATATTGCCCTAGGAATTGCATTTATTGTGATTTTAATGTGTTTCAGGTTTATGGGCATGAATTCAAGCTTTGAAGGATTAATTCATAGCAAATTAGGAAGATTCAAGGCAATTCATGAAGTCTTGGAAAGTTTGAAGCCATTTAATCAAGGTCCGTTAGCCCTCCGTTAGAGATTTGCAAAGCAAAGGACTAAACTGAAAGAGAAAAGAGGCTAACGGACGCTAACGGAGGTTGACTTGGGACTATATTGCAAGACCTGGGAGGACAGGGACTGTGGCTCGCTTTTGGAAGAATTCAAGGGCACCGGAGCAATTTAGGAAAGTTTAGGGGCACCGGCACAATAAGCAGAAATTCCTCCCATGCGCTGTCGAGCCAAGAAGCTATCGCGTGTCGCCCATCCTCAACCGCTTTTGACCTGCGAGTTTTGAAACCGGAGCCCCAGATCCGGATCCGCCCCATCTCCAGTCCGCTCCGCCTACCAGCCCAGTCTCCCTCTCTGCCTGGCCCGTTTGTGCCTGGATAGTCCGCGTGTTTCTTTTGATGGGCAGCCCCTTGGATCAGCCAAATCCAAACCATATTTCCTTGTATTTTAGCCTTGTTTCTTTGGTAGAGTATTCTAGAAAGCTTAACAATTGCCCAATTTTCCCTTCCTTAGCTTGTGGAGTACTCAAAATTGTGGGAGATCATTTTTCAAAAGGAGGGGAGATCAGTTTGGAAAAGGAGGAGACACACGGAACAGAAAAAAAAAAAAAAAAAAGAGAAGAAAAAGCAAGCTCACTTTTGGGGTTTTCTTCATCTTTTAATTGGATTTTGTCAAGGAGTGCTAAGGGATTCTCACTAAAATCTCCATTGAAGTATTGTGTCTTATACTCTTTAATTTTAATATCATTATGCAATATTTTCTTGGAATATTTGTGTGTAATTTCTCTTACATTATGAGCTAAATATTTATGGTTAGGATTGTGATGAATCTCTAATTTTGAAGCATGCTCTAATATTTTTTCCTCTCTCAACATAACTACAATTTATGCTAGGGGTTACTATTTTGTGTACTTAATGGTTCTAATTACTTGATCAATAATTAGATGATTTTAGGAGTGTTTTGGATCCGCAAGAGCTACCTTTACATTCCGGAGCTAGCAATTTAGTTGTTGATGTTTTGTAGCATAGAGACATAGCACAAAACCCGATAGCCATTTTTGAGGACTTGTGTTTATTGCAATTTTCACACTCTATCTATAAGATGCGAGAGCCTATAGGTAGGTGTGGAGATTAGGGTTGCTATAAGATGCGAGAGCCCGTAGTGACTAAAATCGTGTCCTCGGCTACCCTTAATAAATTGTAGGAATTGAGAGAGAGTGGATTAATTTAGCATGTGGATAAATGGAGTGAAATTACAATCCTAGCCTTATCACCCTTGATAATTTAAATCCGTCAATTGCGTGTGTTTGTCAATACTTCTTGCTCATGTTTAATTGCTTAAAATTAGTTTACTTCTCTGATAAAAATATTCGATTGTTTAGATAAAGTCATTAAATCCCCAATCTTAGTACTTAGGAAAATATACGCTAAAATTATCTCTGTGGGATCGATACTTGTGCTTACGCACTATATTACTTGTGGACGACCGGGTACTCTTGCCCGTTGCACTTTTCGCCCGTCAAGTTTTTGGCGCCGTTGCCGGGGACAATTTAGTTTATTTTCTTGATATTAATACCAAGGATTTGTGGCTTTAATTTAGACGCTTTTAATTTTATTGTTCATCTAAAATCTTGGTTGGAGTTGCTTTGCGAAATTCTTTTGCAGGTTTATGCGTAGGACCCAAAGTCAAGGTTCAGTCCCACTCAATCTTGACCCAGAAATTGAGCGCACATTTTGGATTCGAAGAAGGCAAGCAATGGCTAATCAAGGAAATCAGGAAGTGGCCTAAAGAACATTAAGGGAATTTGCGGTGCCATCAATGGAAGGTTTTCAAGATAGTATACGGAGACCGACCGTGGATGCAAATAATTTTGAGCTTAAGCCCGCTCTTATCCAAATGGTGATGGCAAAGCAGTTTATGGGTTTGCCGAATGAAAATGCAAGTTCACATCTCAAGAATTTTCTCCAAATTTGTGACACATTCAAGTATAATGGGGTATCTCCAGATGCAATTCGTCTCCGACTATTTCCATTTAGTTTGGGGGAATTTGCAAATGATTGGTTATCATCTTTGCCGGCACAGTCCATGACTACTTGGGATGCGGTGGCTCAAAAGTTTCTTGAAAAATATTTTTCGCTCGGCAAAACGAATAAAATGAGGAATGACATCACTAGTTTTACACAATGGAGTGGGGAATCTCTTTATGAAGCTTGGATGTGGTACAAGGATTTACTCCGACAGTGCCCTCATCATGGACTTCCCAAATGGATGATTGTGCAAACATTTTACAATAGAGTTGAGCCTACCATCTGTTGCACCATCGATGCGGCGGCAGGTGGAGCTTTGATGGGAAAACCAGTTGATGCCGCTTATGATTTGTTAGAAGAAATGGCAAGCAATAATTATTAGTGGGGTGGTGAAAGACACACACTCAAGAAAGCCGAGTCAGAAATGGATAGGTTTCAAAAGCTGGAAGCTCAAGTGGCAATGCTACCAAAAATGTTGGAAGGATCCACTATCCAACCCGTACAAAGGTGTGAGCTTTGCTAAGGTAACCATGCTTTGGATGTTTGTGCTTTAAATTCTGAATCAGTTCAATTCATTTCTAATTATAATAAGAATAATAATCCATATTCGAGCACGTACAATCCTGGTTGGAGGAACCACCCAATTTTTTCTTGGAGTACTAACAATGCAGGTGCATCTCAACAACAAAGCTTCCTGAATCAAAACCGGATGAATGCACCACCACCGGGCTTCCAACACTCACAAGCCCAAGTGAACAACAATCCTTCTCACGATGATATCATGTCTCTTTTCAAGCAACAACAAGCTCACATGGAAAGTATGATGACAAAGAATTTTGAGCAGATGACGAAGAGTATTGTATCGGAACTTTCTTCTCAACCTCAAGGGAGTTTACCGAGTGACACTGAGCCGAATCCAAAAGGAAATGAGCGTTTTATGGCAGTCACTACTCGAAGTGGAAAAAGTTTCGGGGTTGACATTGAGATTTGTGAAGCTGAAGTTCAAGAAAATAGTGAAGATGGAAAGGCAAACAATGAGCAGCATGTCACACCGACTCCCCCTAATGTTGCACCACCTCCTGTCGATGTTCAAAAGATCTTTCCACCTCCACCTTTCCCTCAAAGGCTCCAAAAGAAATCTAATGATCAGCAGTTTGCAAAATTTCTTGAGATTTTCAAGTCCCAACGGATCAATTTTCCTCTTCTCGATGCTCTACAGGAAATGTCCAAATATGCAAAAATTTTAAAAGATCTTGTCACAAAGAAGAGAAGATTGGAGGACCATGAAACTATTGCTTTGACGAAGGAATGTAGTTCGATGCTCAGTCACAAGCTTCCTCCAAAATTAAAGGATCCGGGAAAATTCACTATTCCTTGCACCATTGGTGAGCTTCATATGGTTAAAGCTCTTTGTGATCTTGGTTCGAGTATCAATCTTATGCCACGGTCCATTTTTCAAAAGTTAGGGCTCGGTGAGCCTATGCCTACATCAGTGATATTTTAACTTGCGGATCGCTCTATGGTTCGACCAAGGGGCGTGGTAGAAAATGTCTTGGTAAAGGTTGATAAGTTCATTCTTCCGGCAGATTTTATTGTGCTAGACATGGAGGAGGATAGGGAAGTACCGATTATTCTTGGGCGACCATTCCTTGCCACCGGGCAAACCAATATTGATGTTGCAAAGGGTAAATTGACAATGAAGGTTCATGATCAAACCATCACCTTCAACATGAATGATGCAATAAAATATCCGTCCAAGGAAGGAGAATGTTCAAGGGTTGATGTCATCCATGATTGTGTGGAAGAGGTATTCCGGGAAAACTATCCAAGGGATCCGGTTGAGCAAATTCTTATGAATGAAAATATTGGCGAAACCAAAGAGGTAATGGAAGCAAAAGCTCAATTTGATTATCAATGGGGTGAAGTGATTCCGAGATCGAAATGGGAACCACTAGAGTTAACAAGGGATCCTTCAAGGTCTATGAAGCCGTCATGTGTCGAGCCACCAACTCTAGAACTCAAGCCACTTCCTAAACATCTCAAGTACGTATTTTTAGGAGATTCTAACACTTTACCTGTTATTATCTCTTCTTCTCTTAATGATGTGCAGGAAGAAAAATTATTGCGAGTTCTTAGGGAGCACAAGGAAGCAATTGGTTGGACATTAGTGGATATCAAAGGCATAAGTCCCTCTCTTTGCACTCATAAAATCTATCTTGAAGAAGAATACAAGCCATCAGTTGAAGCGCAAAGGAGACTCCATCCACCTATGAAAGAGGTTGTTAAGAAGGAGATTATCAAGTGGCTCGATACAGACATCATTTATCCTATCTCCGATAGCAAATGGGTGAGCCCGATTCAATGTGTTCCGAAGAAGGGGACATGACCATGGTGACTAATGATGATAATGAGCTCATTCCTACAAGAATAGTGGTGGGTTGGCGTGTTTGCATTGATTACCGAAAGCTCAACAAGGCCACTCACAAAGATCATTTTTCTTTCCCTTTCATTGACCAAATGATTGATCGGTTGGCATGCCACGAGTTCTATTATTTTCTTGATGGGTTCTCCGGTTATCATCAAATTGAAATTGCTCCTGATGATCAAGAGAAAACTACATTCACATGTCCGTATGGTACTTTTGCTTTTAGACCGATGCCTTTCGGGTTGTGTAATACACCCGCTACATTTCAGAGGTGTATGATGTCTATCTTCTCGGATATGGTGGAATAACAAATTGAGGTATTCATGGATGATTTTTCGGTATTCAGGGATAGCTTCGACGAATGCTTATATAATCTTTCCCAAGTTCTTCAAAGGTGCAAGAAAACAAATCTTGTGTTGAATTGGGAAAAGTGTCATTTAATGGTAACCGAGGGTGTGGTTCTAGGCCACAAAATTTCTTCAAGTGGGATTGAGGTTGATCGAGCCAAGGTTGATATGATTGAGAAATTGCCTCCTCCAACAAATGTGAAAGGTGTTCGAAGTTTCTTAGGCCATGCAGGTTTCTACCGGCGATTTATAAAAGATTTCTCCAAGATTACTAAGCCTTTATGTAATCTTTTAGAGAAGGATGTGCCCTTTCTCTTTAATGGTGATTGCTTGTTGGCCTTTGAAAAATTAAAGAAGGCTCTTGTTACCGCTCCCATTATTGTCACTCCGGATTGGGAGAAGCCTTTTGAGCTCATGTATGATGCTAGTGATTATGCCATTGGGGCCGTGCTCGGTCAACGAAGGAATAAAATTTTTCATGCAATCTACTATGCAAACAAGACCTTGAATGAAACTCAAGTTAATTATGCCACCACCGAAAAGGAATTTCTTGCTATAGTGTTTGCCTTCGACAAGTTCCGTTCTTATCTTCTTGGAACCAAGACGGTAGTCTACACCGATCATAGTGCCATCAAATTCATTTTTGCAAAGAAGGATGCAAAGCCGAGATTGATTAGATGGGTTCTTCTTCTTCAAGAATTTGATGTGGAGATAAAGGATCGAAAAGGGGTAGAGAATCAAGTTGCTGACCACTTGTCAAGATTGGAGCAAGATGAAATTACAAAGGATCACGGTATAATCAAGGAATCTTTTTCGGATGAGCATCTTTTCTCTATTTCTTTCAAAGAAGTTCCTTGGTATGCCGACTTTGTGAATTATATCGTGAGCAATGTATTACCGCCAGATTTGTCTTATTCCTAAAGAAAGAAATTTCTTCATGATGTTAAATTTTATTATTGGGATGAGCCTTTCTTGTTCAAGAAAGGGAGAGATCGAATTTTGCGAAGATGTGTGCCTAAAGAGGAGCAAGAGTCTATCTTACTCCATTGTCATTCTTCTTCTTATGGAGGACACTTTGGGGGTTTTAAGACGGTAACAAAAGTGCTTCAAAGTAGATTCTTTTGGCCTTTATTCTTTAAGGATGCTCATGAGTTTGTGGTTCATTGCGATCGTTGCCAAAGGACGGGAAATATTTTGAAGCTTCATGAGATGCCTCTACACGGTATTCTAGAGGTAGAAATTTTTGATGTGTGGGGTATTGATTTCATGGGTCCTTTTGTATCTTCTTTTGGCAACCTCTACATTCTTCTTGCGGTGGATTATGTCTCAAAGTGGGTAGAAGCCGTGGCATTACCTACTAACGATGCTCGGGTTGTTACAAAATTTCTCAAAAAAAATATTTTCACTCGCTTTGGTACTCTTAGAGTCATTATTAGTGATGGCGGAAATGTAACAAGTTGCTCGAAGGGATTTTGGCTAAGTATGGTGTGAAACATAAGGGTTCAACGCCTTATCATCCTCAATCATGTGGGCAAGTGGAAGTTTCAAATCGACAAGTAAAGCAAATTCTTGAGAAGGTGGTGAATCCTTCACGGAAAGATTGGGCTCAAAAGTTAGATGATGCATTATGGGCTTATCGAACAGCTTTCAAAACACCTCTTGGTATGTTTCCATATCAACTAATGTTCGGGAAAGCTTGTCATCTTCCAGTTGAGGTTGAACACAAAGCATATTGAGCCATTCGAAAGCTTAATTTTGATTTGCAAGCCGCCGGTGAAAGAAGATTGCTTCAATTGGAGGAATTGGATGAGTTCCGTCTTGATGCATTTGAGAATGCGAGAATGTATAAGGAGAAGACAAAGAAATGGCATGACAAGAAAATCAAGGCTCGAACTTTCGAGCTGGGGCAAAGAGTTCTCCTTTATAATTCTCGTTTGAAACTTTTCCCGGGAAAATTTAAGTCAAGGTGGTCGGGCCCTTTTTCGGTGGTAAATGTATATTCACACGGTGCGGTGGAAATTGAAAAGTTGGAAGATCACAATACTTTCACGGTTAATGGGCATCGTCTCAAGAATTATTTTGGAGGGGCCATCCCTCGCGACAAGGCATTCATCCCTCTCACCGACCCACCCAAGGAGCACAAAGCATAAGACGTCAAGCTAGCAACGGTACCTTAAAAAAAAAAAACGTTTCCTTTCTCTTCCCTACTTAATTTTTGCATTTAATTTCATATACTTTTGCCCTTACTTCAAATGGTGATTTTTTTTGTGCGATCATTGCTTTCCCTCCACGAGCTTAAATGTTGATGTAGGAGTAAATCTCTAAGTTTGGGGGTGACTCGGGCATTCTATGGCGTGGATTTTTCATGACTTGGACGACATTGCGGGAGTTTTCTCTTCCCTCCTCATTTACATGCAATTTTATAAACATTGGGGACAATGTTTATCTTTAAGTTTGGGGGTGGGGTTGAGTTTTTGCGAACTCTTTTTCCTTGAATATTTTTAAAAAATTTAGACTTTTTGGTCCATGCTTGTTGCTTCGTAGTTGCAATTCTAGGGTTGATTATATGATAACCTAGAATATTGTTGGGATTCTCATGTTAATTTATCTCAAGCATGCTTCTCATGTTCATGGTGCATATAAGTCCTGATTTTCTTTGAGTGCTATCTAGCGAAGGCTTATGCTATTCATAAAGAGCTTGGTAGAGTGAAAATGATTGTAAAAAAAATTGTAAGAGTTATAAAGAGAAAACTGCTGGAATAAAAAAAAATATATTTAAAACCACAAATAAGTTACTAAACCGAGTATGAAAAAAAGACCATAACACAAAAACAACTTCAAATTTTAGAAGAAACACTTCAAAACTTCAAAGCAATCCTCGCTCTTCTAAATTTCAAAAAGCCTTAATCTCCAAGGATGAGATGTTAAAGTTTACATATTAATATATATAGCTAAGTTAATTTAATAAATATAAATATGTATAAAGATAAAATTACAATTAGTAATATACCGTTCAAGAAACGAGACAGGGAATGGGTCAGGAAATGTGGCAGTTATTCCAAAACATGCTGGTCCAAGACTGTGAGCAAAGTAAAACCTTAAAGCTTTGCATTCTCATTCCCCGACGTCAGACCCTCGCCAGACCCTCGCTTGCTTGCTTTATCAATACCAATTCGGTAACCACACCTGTCCTAATTGGGCTTGCCTCGAAAAATCAAACCTTAATAACCCAGCCCACCATATTTTAACAGAACCAATATAAATTGAGAAAAAGACCCAACGACGCAAAAGAGAGGGGGAAAGATGGCAATGGAAGCAGCAAACAGTAACAGTAGCGAGGAGTTCGCAGTGGGTTGCCTACTCTCAATCAAGACCACTTTGGGTGACGAATTCGAAGGCCAAGTCATCACCTTTGACCGCCCCTCCAACATCCTCGTCCTTCATATCCTTTTCTATCTGTCTCTGTCTTTGTGCCTCCGTGTGTGTGTGTGTGTGTGTGTGTTTGTGTGTATTTGTTTGAATTTTCTTGACTTGGATTTTGAATGGCACAAGAGGGTCTGAAATCTGGATCAGGGCCAAGGAGGAATATAAGACTATTGAAGGCAAACTACATTAAGGAATTTTCGTTCTTGGGTCAAGCTGAGGATCCTCTTGATCTCAAAAAATGTTACCTTGACCTAAATACTCTCCAATCTAAAGAGGAGAATGCTATTAGGTAACAGTTTCGATTTCGGAACATACCCAAATGTCTCAACTTTGCTTGAATTTGTTGTTGAATTCGATTTTTCTCTTGTTCTTTGTAGTAGTATGTTGCCATTACATAAGCTTTACGTTGTGAAAGATACCCACTTGTGAATTTCTCCATAATGTTTCAGTTTTACTCTAATTCGCTTAACCAATATGCACACACACATTATGAAAGCAAACCACACTTGTGAATTTCTCTAGGTTTCAGTTTCTTTCTAGTTTTTTGTAGAAGTATGTTGCCATTAGGCAGTGTGTTTCAACTTTACTGCTGTAATTTGTTTCGTAAGATATGTTGCCATTTGATAGGCTTGGCATTTTGAGAGCACAACCCACTTGTGAATTTATCTCTGTTTCTAATTTGCTCTAGTTCTTTGTAGTAATACATTGCCATTAGGTATAGTTGACATTTTGAAAGCAAATAAACTTCTGAATGTCTGTATTTATGATTCAGTATCATCATAATTCTTTGTACCAATCTGTTGCCATAGGTGCATCTCACACTTTCGTAGCTAACCCACTGGTGAATCACTGTATGTTTCAGTTTTGTTCTAGTTATAACGATATGTTGAATTTTTTTTATGGGGTTTGATTTGCAGACAAGCAGAGATAGATGCTGAGAGGATCGGGGTTGGTGTCACTCCTGAGGCTCAAAACATTTTCGATGCATTGTCTAAAACGTAATGCCTTTACCTTCTTTTTTTTCTTTCCATTCTGATATCTATGTTGTCAAATTAACTTCTTTTGCTCGCTTTATTGCCTTTCTTTCATTTTCCCCTTACTGGCCTCTTTAGTTTTGCCATCTCGAAGAGTCTATTGAAATCGAGTGTATGAACAACCAGCTTGTGATGCCTTTTCTTTTTGTTTGCACATGAGGCATATGAATCAATAATCGGATTAGTTCCTCTATCAACTTTGGTGTAGTAATGGTTAAATGCAGAAAAGGAAACCTGACGGCATAATTACATTCTCTAGGCTTAAGTCATATCTCCATCTAGACCCGAATACTTTTACACATTGAAAGTTTTTTACTCTAATCTTCAAATTGGCTGTTTAGTTCATGTAGCTTGGCTATGTAGTTCTCATGATCTCAGCTCGTTTATGGTTCAATTATGATTGTACTTTCAGCTTAAAGTAATCAGTTGCATGTCAGCATTTGGCAAAAGGTGGCTAATAGAACTAACTTTTCCTTTTCTCGTAATTAAAGAGGAGCAAATTAAATGAAAGTTTTGAGCTATAAAGGGGCAATCATCTTCTTATCCTATTTTCTAGATTCGCCTTTGTCAGCATCCTGAAACCTTTTTGAGGTCTTTTTCGTCTGTCCTCATATTGGTTGTTTCTACTCATCCTAGCATTGGCCTTTGTTCAACTTGCTTCTAGAAACAATTTACTACCTAAACTTTTCCCATGTATGCATTCATTTTATGGGTTTAGAAACCCTTCATTTCTTGCACTTCTATGAATCTGCTTTGCTGGTCACCTTCACTTCAGTTTCTAGGAAATGGCTTCTTCCAAAAAAATCCTAACAAATGTATGAAGCAGAACCTTTTGAGTTAATAATAGTGTAAGTTATGTTAGATTGGATTCAGATTTCAATTTTAATATAATCTGGTTGGTTATTGCCGAAAGCTAACCCTACTTAGAACTTGAAAGTGTACATTTAACAGATGAACCTTAATGAAATTTGACTTGGACATGACACTCTATATCTGAATGAATCCACTATCAATATGTAACTTTGTCAGCAAATGCACTTCTATTGAGTATTTCAAAGTAGTTTTTATCCATAGTAGCTAAAGAACATTTTTGAAAATTGTAAATTTAGCTCTTTCCATATATGATTTAGCAGTGATCTTCACATTGTTGTGAATCCCCCTTCCCCCTTCTCTGTTTGGAGCAAATGAATGCTATCATATGATTGTTGCTAGCAACAAAGTTAGTCATAAGACAAACTGATACACCATTTTCCGGGGGAGCTATTTTCATGTGGAACAATGGGAACATCCAAAAGGATATTTTATGGTCATAGTTTTCCTTTTCTGGTAGTTGATTGTTGAAATAATTTACAGAAATTACTTGGAAATACAGAGATGATTGGAGACTGCTTATGAAATTCTAGATTAAGCTTTCCATGTTTCTTGCTATTCTTCTTCGCCTTCTTTGTGTTGTACTTTCTTATGAATACCTGCACAGAATTTTCAATATTCTTACTTTAATTCAAAGACAAACCTGAAACTAATAAGTCCTAACATAACGCATTCCTTTTCAACCACAAGCTAAATTGTGAGGGAAGCCAAATGCTAGTCTATTTTGAAGAGTTACCGTATGGAGCAATAACTGACAGTCTGTCAACGTCAATTTAATCAGGCTACCTGTACGCTGGGACAAGACAGTCATAGTTGTGATGAATGAAGTCCGTGTCAACAGTCCTTATCTTCCTGAATCCGTTACTGGGGGAACTCCTGCTGCCAATGAGCGAGTGAGAAAAGTGGTAAGATATGCAAACCTAAAAGGAAAATGAAAGGGTTCCCAACAAAGATGCCCCAACTTTGACTCCTAGCTAAGGTGTGAAGGATTTGATTGGTGATCTGATGCCTGACCTATCGTATGCGTAACACATAAGTTGGGAGTCAGTGTTGGGACTTTATTTTGGATTCCCAAGATGTTGTATCTGAGTTTTGTGAAAATGTTGGCTAGTAGTTGGTGTGTATTTTACTCAGATCTTTTGGTTTTCTTCTCTGATGTGTAGCTCGTGCTAGAACGGAAGAGGTTGCAAACTCGTGGATCTGGTCAATGATGTTTTCAGCTTTCATCTTTGCTTTGTGAGAATGAGGAGAGATAAAAGCACTCTGAGGTATGAGTGATGATCGTTTATGCCTTTTGTAATCAACCTTACCTCCCAAAGATATATACAATCGTTCAAGACAATCTGAAGCTTACATTAATTAAAGATTTTGGTTTTATAAAGTGCTAGCTTCTTTTAAGTTTTAAACCTTGTTGATAGTTTAAGTTTTATTCGATGCAAGTCTCTGGGTTTGATATTCATTTGAAGTAAAGATGTTGCACTTGCTTTTGATATGTTAGACATTTCATATCATAAAAAAAGTGGACATGAAGAAGGCAAGTAAAGGAAGTAACTTAGTGCAAACTAGTTTTAATACACTCTTGAAGCTGCACTATATTATTCTATTTTATGTGGATTTCCTTCTACACAAATATTATCTTACAGAAACCTTTCAAGGTATTGAGTAAGCAAGATCTGTTAAACCTAGAAAATGAAATAGCTACGTTTTGAAAATCCGTTCTGTACATTTTGGATAGCAGAATTTGTTTGGGATTTTTTAGATTTTCTCATGGAGGGTCTCTCTTGAAAAAAGACCTAGGGTAATACTTCAAGAAAGATGATCTTGGAACTTGTCCTAGTGAGTAGAGAGCATTTTCCTGGTGTGGTCAAGTAAAAATGATGGAATATAAAAAATATATATAATAAATTCAAAGGGCCACATTAAAACTTTGTGAAAGTAATGGGGGTCAAGGAAAATCCTGGAACTTTGGGAGGTCCATGCCACCCCCTCCCTCCCGTTCCATGTCTAGCTTGACCACTGCCTATTGTTCAATAAAAGGGTTTTGATGAGATTAGTAATTTGATTTATGTCAAAGCTTCTCCTTGATTGCCCCTACCCTTCTGGTTTTGAAGATGTAATGATATGCGATAAGTCTAGGAAGATATTATTGGTAATGACACTTCACTATGCACTCTCCATTTTCCATGAGCTGCAGCCTGCAGTAGGAGGGATGAGCTAGGAAAACTATGTGTTCTTGGATTGCGGATACCCATCAAGTCAATAGATAAAGGTGGCAATATAGCCATAACCTTTCTAGATTTAAAGTGTGGACGATTGAAATGGATCTTTCTGGGGTGGGCTGTTAAATGTATGAGTAAAAATAGATGTAAGGGTATTGGTAGGATAGGGGTGAGGCGTCTTGTTAGAGAGTTGATTTGTAGTTGACAAGCAGCTCTTGGTTGTTACTCCAGAAAGTACTTGTTAGCCCGTATCTTATTGTGGTTCTTTTTGGTAGTGTCTTTTCATTCTGGTTGTAATGGTGGATTTCCTATCCACATCTGTCTATTCTTCTTAGCTATGAAATGTTCTTTTTCTATCAAAAAAAAAAAAAAAGAAAGAAGATGATACTGGCAGAGTAGAATGATTATAAAGGAATGTAGCCTGACCCTGGAAAAGAGCAGGAGAACGTGCAATTTAGTAAAAGATATGGCATGGAGTGAATTGCTGCGATTTATTCAACCTACATTAATGTGTGTAGCTGGGTTCATTCCTACCTTAAACTCCTATATATGGATCCTCTATACTGTGGGAGCTATTTGATTTAGGGCTGTTTAATAAACTATCCTGGCTCAAGCTCGGCCCATTTCACTCAACTCGGATCAGTTCAAGTCAAGCTCGAACATGATTTTAGGCTCGAGGTATACACAAGCCTGGCTTGTTCAGCTCAATAAACTCGTTTATCACAAAATATATACTCCCTCCAGTGTCCTATAAAGAGTATTTAATGGTTACTAACCATCAATGGTTACTCTCATTATCAACCATTGGATCAAAATTAAAAGTTGAGATTAAAAAAGAGTAACCATTGATGGTTAAATAAAGTATATATATTTTAGGATAGTGTGTGTTTTCCAAGGACACCCATGTGAGAGTGGAGCCCATCAGTTAAAGTGGGAACCAAATCAATGATAAAATGGTGAAGGTAACTTCCACAAAAGGAAAGATTAGAAAGTGGACACTTATTCTTGGAACGACCTAAAAACGAAAGATGGGTCTCGTTTTAAGGAACGGAGGGAGTACAAATCATGTGTATATTTTTACTTGGGCTCAAGTATAGCTCGAGCTCTGCCCATTTATAGCTCGTTTGGTGAAGTAACTGAGTGAAGCCTGAACATAGGTTTCTTGGCTCAAGTAAAGCTCAAGCTCGGTTCGAGGTTAACTAAAACTAAGAGCCATGCTCAAAGCTCAGTTTGGCTCGTTATCAGACCTATTTTGATAATATGAGAGTGGAAACTTGTGTTGTAGTATGAGAAATTAAGCTGAGAAAAACCCAGCTGTCTTGGAAAAAGTGTAGTGGTTTTATCGCAATGAAGAAATGTGTCTAAAACCATTGTTGTTTGTCTACTTCATTCTCCCTCCATTTCAAAATAAGTATCGTTTTAGAGTGATGCACACATGTTAAGAAATTTTGTAGGTTGACAAATATACTCTTATTAAATACCCTAATTTTTTGTGCTAGAAGTAGTTGGAAGAAAAATTAGGAGTTAATCAGATAACTATTGGAAGAAGATAAAGTATTTAATAATGAGATGATTAATTGTTCGGATTTGGAAAAAGAGAAGGATAAATTAGGCAAAACATGCATTAAAAAACCTAAAACGACACTTATTTTGGAACAATTTTTTTTTTTTAGCTAAAACAACACTTCTTTTGAAATGGAGGGAGTATTGATTTTGTCAAAACAGTTAAAGCGGCATTTTTTCTTGTTATTAGAGTAGGGTTGACAGTCGGTAGCCATCTTATTTTTCCTACACAAGGACAGCAATACCTGCTGGTTCTCATAAACTGCTGGTGAAATTTGTTATAGGAGGGTAATGCTTTTCTTAAAATCGCAAGTTTGGGATAGTATGATACTAGGATTTGATGAAAGAAGCTTAATCTCAATTAACTCGTGTCTATTTCCTGGTGGAGTTTTCTGTGGTGACATTTGTAGGCAATCATATGCTCAATTTTGCTTCACTAGATTACTAAAAGGAACTATAATACGGCTTACAATGCGTCAAAGTTATTTTGGAAATTAGTAGTTTTGCTCTCTTTAAGATATTGTATATGATGTGAAGGCTGCTTGTGTTTGTGACACAAATACTACCCGTCTTGTACTGCTTTTGATTCTTGTATGTTGTTCAATCTTATACTAGCATCCTCTTGATAGTTCCATCTGATAATTAACTTCAAGGGACAAATTTATGGTATGCTCTGACTAGTTTTTGCTTGCTTGTATCCTGACTTACTGAACCCTTATTTTCTCTCCCCACCCACCCCCGCGGCACCTAGACCTGTCAATGGAGCGGGTTTGGTTGGGTTGGTTGCTGATCCATTTAGTTTCGCCACAATGGAAGATTGTTAGATGCCTATATTTTGCATAGATATGCATACACTTCAGTAGTTGGGATTTTGAGACTTTCTTGGTAAAAGTAATGAGGTGTTTCCACTTGCCGATTGTTACTTTTGAGGGGAAGTGATTTGGATCAAGAACCTAAAAGAAGAGTGTACCAGCTATACTTTGGTTGTTTCAATATGCATATGATTTTGCAAACATGTGGTGGGTGATGATGATTCGGCAATGTTTTACCTGACCCAAGTTTAACTTGTCATGCATATGGTGCAAACTGTTCATGAAGTAATATTTGTGAGTCTCGTTTCTCTAACGTAACATTGAAGTTGCCATGTTTTTGGTACAAAACATCAATGAAGTGGTGCCCAGCTTTTCTCTTGAGCTGTAAGATTTCTACCGAGATTAACCATAAGTTTGGAGCTCGAGACAGACTTGAATTTGACTTGATCTGAGCAACCTAGGTTTGAGCTGCCCATGTTGTGAGTCGAGTCAAACTGAGCTTGTGGCAGAGTCGTGATAAAATAATAGTATTCAAACTGAAACAATCCGGATAATTTTGGTATTTTTTTTGATCAGTGAGTCGAGCTGAGCTTGCTTATTTATTTCATCAAGCTTGAAATTATGTCCAAATGTCGGTTTTTTTTAACTTAATGAGTTTTGAGTTAATTTTACTTGGCGAGTTTGAGTCAAATAACGCCTTGAACATGCAGAGCTCGACTCAGTTGCCTTTATTTAGATCAGAAATGTAGTAATTAAAGTACACTTCCTCTTTAGTTTAGTCTCAGAAATTAGGCCCGTAATTGTCAAAAAAATTGAGTTGGGCCTATAAAATATGAATTCACAGCCTCAACTTGCCATAGGATCTGGCACTGATGCTTCTCTTTTAAAGAAATTAGTTTTGATTACTCTATTTATATTATTTAAATTACTAGTTTCTAAATTATTGTTTTGCTTTCTTTTTTTATTTACTTTTACTTTTTCTCCTTACTTTAATTATGAGACATACACATGGGCATTAAAGAAAATTACACACTATATCAATATTAATAATTAAGTCAATTATTTTTTTTTAATCTGTGTGCCGAGTCAAATAATATAATAATTTATAGACGGAGGGAGTACAAAATAAGTGTCGTCTATTTGATATTTTTGACATTTTAAAATTAGTGTTTCCGTTCCGTCTTTTACAATTTCTGTTAAAATAATTTTTTATTTATCTTTTTAATTGTGGGATAGAAAGAGAAATTCGCTAATAGATTTGACACAAATAAGAGAATAATTTAAGGATTGTAACGGTCTATTTCCCATGGCGATTATAGTTTCTCTCTTTTTTGTCCGAGTCCGACGACCACCTTTCTCTCCAGCATTTCTCTCGCTTACTTTATTTTAAATTATTACTAGGAAAAAATTTACTAAAAAATTACAAAATCAAAGTTACCGAATCAGCCAAACACTTGCAAAGGAGTTACTCCAATAAGCAACGGGGGACAGAAGGAGTACGTTTTTGTAGTTTTCCGGGAGACATGAAGCTTAGCAATTGCCACAAAGCTGGATTTGGAGGGCCTACATTTGAGTTTCAAGATTTCGCCTTTAAATCTAGTAAAATGACTTGTGGCGAGTTGGTTTATGGGGTTAAGTCCTAATCAAGTCAACATCATAAATATAGGAAAATATTGGTCAACTAGTTTGGTAGAGAATCTCGTTGTTTCTAATTAATTGTTTTTATTTGACCTTTTGAGTCAAATTAATACTTCCGTCCTATTTTTTTTACGTTTCGAATAATTATTTTATTAAAAATAAAATTTTAGAATATTACTTTTATCATTTTATTTTTACTTTTTCTCTACTTTAATTATAAATCATACACATAGGCATTAAAGAAAATTACATATTATACTAATATTAATAATTAAGTTAATTATTTTTTAATCAATGTACCGGGTTAAACAAGACAATAATTAAGGGACGGAGGGAGTATTTTTTAAGAGTAATGTTATGGGTATCTAAAGAATGCCAAATTTTTTGTACCAAATAATATGTCTTTTGATGTGACAACTAATGTGATGTATTAATTATAATTTTTAATTTTATTTTTTGTATTATATCAACCGATTCATCATTTGGTACAAAAATTTAATACTCTTTAAGTATCCATAACATTATTTATTTTTTAAATAAGAAAAATTTAAATGGTTCGAATAGGAACAAATAAAATGTGGTTAGGTAAAAAAAAGAAAGTGATTGGGTGTAATTAATGCTCTCTTTAAGTAATTAATGTGTTAAGTCAATTACTATTTTACCCAAAATTAGTTGTAATAAAGCGGCTTTTGTTAAAAATTTGAATTTTATTTAGGGATAACTTGGTTAAATAAATTACGAACTTACTTTAATGCCCTTGACATCAATAATAAAATTGACTTTACTACCCTTTTTGGACATCCCAATTCGGGCCATTTAACAGCTTCCTTTCAAATAAAAATTAGACATTTTTTTCTCAAAATAAAAATACTCCCTCCATCCCTAACTTATCGTCCTGGTTTGACCCAGACACCAATTAAGAAAATGCATTTGACTTTTATTGGTATTTGTTTGATTTTTCACTTTTGCCCCTATTTGAAATGTGTAAGATGCCAAATTTTTCCTCCTAAATTTTGAATATTTGTGAACTTTTGAACATGAATTTAAATATTTCAAGTTCCCTCCAATCCATGCAGTGGGTCTCATAAATTAAAAATTACTTCCTCCGTCCCTAAATTATTGTCTTCCTTTCATTTTTTATCCGTCTTAGAATAATTGTCTTATTTGAAAATTTTTTTTAGGACATCACTTTTACCATTTTATCTTTATTTTTTTTCATACTTTAATTATGGACCACATATACATGAACATTAAAAAATATTACATATTATATTAATATTAATAATCAAGTCAATTGTTTTTTTTTAATCTGTGAACTGGGTTAAACAAGATAATAATTAAGGAACGGAGGGAGTAATAATTAAAAGGGCAAGATGGTAAAAATGGTTTTTTAAAAAGGAAAGTTTCAAATAAAATAATTTTTTTTGGAAAGAATAAAAAAAAAAAGATAATAATTTAGGAACGGAGGAAGTACATAGTTTGTAATATTCTTCCAACATTATAAGAGATGCCGGGGCACATAGCCACTCCTAGTAAGAATGCATTTTCTAGTTTAAGCTATAAATATAAAATATTCATTGTGAACGACCTCAGCCTTCCGCTGAACACGTGGCAAGCATCACGACTTCATAGGCTCCAGCAACAAGCGCCGAGGTGACATACGCCACATCAGTACGACGACCTGGCAGTCACACCACGACAGGTCGCTCGCTTCACCAGTATACTCCCAAAGACGACCGCAGGACACAAGTGCGACCTGGAGACATTCCAGGCCGACCACATAGCATCAAGCGACCTGGACATATGCCAAGCCGACCTTGACTACATCGAATGACCTGGGAACATACCAGGCCGACCTCGACGTACCTCTTCTCAGCACGGCAAAGCAGAGTCTTCTGTGGAAACATCTCTTGCCTGGGAAGAGTCCTGCTGCAACTATATATACATCAGTCCTGAGCATACAAGGAAACATAATCCGAAAGACATGGGAATTGATCATATCTCCCATTCTGAATCCGACCAGGATTATGACTTATCTCCTTATAAATAAGCACCCTTACAGGCCTCATAAGGTACATGCAAATTACTTGCTTACATACTTTCTTAGCTTTACCTCTCCTACGAAGTATTGCTAATTCTCACGCCTGAAGGTTATCGCTGGGACAACCCAGCACCCCTTACGGTGTTCTCTGTTGATCACAGGTTCAGAGCTACCTGCACTTCAGGGGCAATCCCTGCAACACAGGCCGGAATCCTACTAGACTACACACGTGGACCAGAACCGGTCACATACAATCTTTTTTGGCGTGATCAGTTTGGTTCCGTTGCTGGGACCTAGAAGTTCTTCTGTGATCAATTATGACAACCTCCAAGTCCCAAGAACGACACTGGCCATGCCTACAGCCGCCCCGCCCCCCGGTAATCCTCTTGAACAAGCTAAGAAGGAGTCACCTGCGGTGCCTTCATCAAGTCTCCCTCTTCATCAAAACACCCGAGCCAAAAAATTAGCTTGGGCAATGAGGAAAAAGGCGATGGGCAAACGACCGTCCCAGCCCGCAAAAGGAACCGCCAGGTCGATTCAGGAAGGATGGACAACGAGCCCAACCTCCTCAAGCAACGGGGACTCTGGAGACAGGGACGACTTCGTCATGGTTGGAGAAAGGCCACCTCGCATACAACAAGAAATTGACCTCGTTAAGCTGGAGCATATAAGGAAGGAGAAGACTTTCCTAGCAAAACAAAGAGAGCTGGAAGTACGTGAATACGAACTATTCCGTAAACTAGCCGCCCAGGCATCTCAGCTACCAATCCCAAGCTCGCACCCACCTCGAAACGATCACCACGATGGTCGACCGGCAGGAGCGAGCCCAAGGATCTCGCGGCCGATCGCCGCATGGGGGTCTAGGGTTGATGCCTGGGTGAGTGCTAAAAAAAGACTTGGACGAAGGGTGAAGGCACACCGTTGACATCTTCTAATTGGTTAAATGATTTGTGAATCCTATCACTTAATAATCTTCTGACCAACCAAAAGATCCCAACAGGACTTTTGGTGCACATTTGGTACACACTTTAAGTGCACATAGTATTACTCTTTTTTAAAAGAGTAATGCTATGGGTACCTAAAAAGTATCAAATTTTTTACACCAAATAATGTGTCAGCTGATGTGGAACAAAAATAAAATTAAAAATCATAATTAAAACATCACATCAGCTATCACATCAACTAAGACATCATTTGATACAAAAAATTTACTACTTTTTAGGTATCTATAATATTTCTATTTTTTAAAACAAATGCATGTGAAGTCCAGAAATAATTTTTGGTTTAATATATAATTTGGTCCCTGAACTTTAGACCTTTTTCTAATTCGGTTTTCAAACTTTGACCTTTCCTATTTTGGTCCTTGAACCACACTTTAAGTCTTACAGTTCGTCCCTCAAATGATGACCGTGTCTTTAGACGTTAATAATTCACTAAAATAACCAAAATACCCCTATTAAATAGTGAGTGAGATTTCGTGGTGGACAAAATCGCTGAGTTGGAAATTTTTTTACCCTAAACTAATAGAAATAAACGACGGTCTCTTCTTCTCTCTCTTCTATGTTCTCCCTCTTCTTCTCGCTACTCTCTCTCTCTCTCTCTCTCTCTCTTAATACTCCCCAATCGATTTGGAGCCTTGAAATTAAACACCTATTTGATTTGTAATTTTGATATTGAAAATTTATTTTATTTGAAGTCTTGACCACTTTGTTTGAGAGATTGAAATCCATCTTTGACCTATTCCTCCAACCAAACATGGAGATTAACAGAGTAATCAATGGACAAGAACTCGAAACCACCGATGATTATGATGCATATTTCTATGCTCAACTTGAGAGGGAAATTTTCAATATTAACAGCAGACAATGAAGAGGGAGATTTCCACGGCAATACCAACCATTCGAGTTTTCCATGGACGACAGAACGGAGGTCGAGCAAATGTTACACTGCTGCAAAACAGCAAAACTACATCCGTAAATCATACAAAAATGAAATCCATGTTAACCTAGATCTGCACCGATTGAGTTTGAGAAGTAACAAATCGAACTCCGAAATTGAAAATTCCACAAAACTACATCCATAAATCACAGTATCAATTTTTTCTGCCATGGACTCCGGCTAGATCTCGTCACCATCGACTCCACTCATACAATCGACTCTGGCGGTGGGCAAATTGAGGAAGAAATTTTGTTGCATCCATGAAAAATTCACTTGTTTTTATCATATCTAATCTGCTCTTTCTGTGTGATGAGGTGTGGATGCAACTGCTTTGCTAATGATTTCATATTCTTTTAATACCCCAATTGAACTTTCTAATTCTAATAGATTTAAAGAGAGAGGAAGAAGAGAGACGCGAGAAGCCGGAAGAGAGAAGAGAGACAGAGGAGAGAAACAAAGAGAGATAGATGAGAGGAAGAAGATAAAACCCAGAAGAAGAGAGAAAAGCGAGAAAAGAGAGAAATAAAAGAGAGGGAGAGAGAGAGAGAGAGAGAGAGAGAGATGGTCAACAAAGACCGTGAGTTTTCCTATAAGCCAAAAAAAAAAAAAAAAATTTCTAACTCATCGTCTTTGACCGTTTTAGAATCTTACTCAGCATTTAGTAAATGTATTTTAGTTCTTTCATGTAATTATTAACATTTAAATTCATGGTTGTCATTTGTAGGACGAATTGTAAGGCCAAAAGTATAGTTTAATGACCAAAATAGAAAATATTAAATTTTTAAAATCAAATAAAAAAATGTGTTAAGTTCAAGGACCAAATTATATATTAAACCATAATTTTTCAATACAAATATGGAGTAGTACACGTGGCCCCATTAGTGAAAAAGAAAAAAAGAAAAGAAAAGAAACGTGACAAGTTTTTACAGATATGCAAGTCCTCTTTTGACTTTTTAACTTATTATTCATCCAATTGACAACTTTGGCAAATCTTCTTAACGGAACCGCCATACAGCCCACCACCACCACGATTTGAATTTTACTTAAAAATATGATAGAAGTGATTCAAAGCTAGAATACAATGTTAGAAAAATGTTAAGTTTACAATTCTTTTTACAATTATTACAACTAAGCATCGATGAAAGACAAATGTGTTTTGGAGAAAAACAATTTTGTCCTTCATTAAAGCTTAATTGTGACAATAGTTGTAATAATAGTTGTAAACCTAGCAAAGTTGACAATGTTAAACTAGATAAATAAATGAGTCAGTTCTTTTCGGCTCGAACAATAATATTGAATATTAGTTTAAAAATGTACCACTCAAGTTTAACTGAACTTATGATGTAATTAATGAATGCTTGAGCTAAGATTGCTTATATATAGCTATTTCCTAATACAAGTTTTTCTTAAGCTTGTTTAGAATTATGGTAACTTGGGCTTGAATTTCAAGTGACATACTTTTTTATTTTTATTTTCATTTTCATTAAAAATAAATAATTGTACTAGTATTTTATATTCTGCTAGAATTAAACCTATTAATGAGAAAATAATATTTTGATCTCTAGAAAATTTCAAGATAAAAAAAGGAATGTTTAGATTGATGTACACATAATGTAAGATGCCATAAAGCAAAAGAGAGCTTCCTCCTTTATTTGATACTTTCTTGGTGAAGGAGGAAATGGCTGGCTTGTCTATGACTTTATGCTCAATTTTTTTTTTATCCAAATAAAAAGCTACAAAAGGCAAACAACATGTCTTATTGTAAGGCATTAGTGGCCTATGACTAACTGCAACATCATGTGACCTTTTTTACAAATTTTACTAAAACCAGTTTTGTGATAACATCCACTCCTGTCACAAGATATTGAACTTGCCAATATGTTTGTCTGTTTTTTTATTTTTATTTTTATTTTTTGAAAATTTATAGTAACATCTTAACAATGCATCATCCTTCTCAACTATTGGAATTCAAGGAAATTTGAAGTAGCAATCAAGTTGATGGTTAATGTTGTTCACGTTTCAAGAATAACTAGTTATTGATCCCTTGCTCCGCACGAGTTTAATTTAATTTTGAGATTAATTGATATATTTTAAAAATATTTTTGAAAAAATTATCATTATTCAATATCGGCTTTGTTGACTTAATGCTGACAAAAGTTAAGTGTTGTCAATATATTTAAATTAGTGGTTGTTTATTATAATATTTTTATTTTAGAATAGGTATTTCTTATTGGTGGTCAATATATGTATTTTTGTTTCTAATCATTTATTTATTTTTAAGTATCATTTAATGATATCAAATTGTTGGGTTTCTTTTTTCTTTTTTTTATTCCATCTTGCACTTAATAAAGATATTTTAGACATATTTGAAGATTTTTAATAAAATAAAAAATAAAATAATTACTTTGAGACATATTGAAGAAAAATAACTTTTTTTCTAAACAAAGGAGAATTGTTTAAGGATTAAATATAATTATATTTTTAAAATAATTTTTGAAGATCATTCAATGATTAGAAAATGTTTAGTTGGATACTATATTTACATATTTTTTATACAATGTCAGTGTGAAAAAGAAACTTACACAAATATCAAAAAAAAAACATCAATTTTGAATGAAATGATTTAAAATTTTGTTTATATATCACATATTATAGACATTATTTTAGGACGTATTAAATAAGAATATGAGACCCATAATTTGACATGAAGAGAGTAACATTTATAAAAATAAAAATTAGTTGGTTTAAATTATGAAATGATTTATATAATAATATAATATTTTCTTAAAATTATTACATATAGTATAATTGGTTGAGTTGGTTTAAGGTGTATATTTATAATTAAAAGAGCGTGGATTCAAATCTCATTGACAACATTATTTTGTTTTTTTTAGGAGAATGTATTATCTAATAGTAATACCTATTGTTAAACCTATTATTATTATGTATGAAAAAATAGAGCTTAAAATATTAAGATATCCTCTTTTGACTTAAAATTTTGGCTATTTTTAAGAGATACTTAATTTATTAAGTGATATTAATATTCCATTATTAAATAATTTTATTTTTAATATCACTTAAAATTTTCCTAATTAAGCTCTTAATTGGGTTAACAAACATGCCCTTAGAGTAATACCTATTGTTAAACCTATTATTATTAAGTATAGTTATTAGGTAATGACTTAGAAATGAAAAATCATCTCACTCCAAAACATTCTAAAAGTCAAGCTTACTTGGAAGCTTAAGAATTGAGAGAAATCCAAAGAATGGTAAAATGTCACTATATAAAGCATCCTCACCAACTTTAATATATATATATATATATATATATATATATATATATATTTGATCTTGCGAGTAATTAATGCGTTTGATCGCATTACTTGCTTGACAATTGTCAGAGTAAATATTATGTGAGAGAGTCGCATTTTGGTCGTTCAATTGGCTATGTTCAAGTTTCATTACTCGTACAAAATAGAATTGACAAATGTAATTTAGAAAGCTAATTACGGTTGCGTTCCACCTTGCTGCAAATAGAGGAAGAAATAAATGAAGAGACAATACACGCGCACACTTTAGGTAATACAATTTTCATTATTGAAATAGTATTAAAAATACTATTCATGGCAGTTCATGGCAATCCTTAGTGTGTATATATATATATATATATATATATATATATATATATTGATGGAATTTTCCCAAATATTCATTACACGTGTCCTCCACATCAACTTCAAGTGGGCCCTGATATCCCCGTTTGTAGGGAAGGCTCGGGCCCCAAAGCGAATAAGGTTGCCCGTCAAGGTCCTCACCAACGTCCTCGCTCAAGTCTTCAACATAGGTCGTAGAGTCGAGGTCGTCGATTAAACCAGACCTCAGTACAATCCATTATTGACCTCGCCAACGACGAGGTCGATTCTGGGGCGAGTAGTACTTGTCCTCGGCACAGCTCAACATCAGAACATTAAATGATCACTGTCTGTTAGTATCTAACTTAGCAGAATCAAGACATTCTCACTGAAAGAAAACATTCCTTTAACGTGGAGTTTTGTCGGTATTTATTAATTTCCTATTTCCCCAGGAAGGAAGCTTCTATTTATTAACTTAATCCTAACAACGACATGGCCTCATTAATGTGCATTCATCTCTCAGTAAGCAAGTGACTAAACTTTTACCATTATACACAACACCTCCAGCTATAAATACCAAGTATCACCTTCATTTATGGTTAAGAGACATTTTACTCTGAAACTCACAAGTGTTGTACAAGCTTGCATTTACTCACTTGCATGCAACCCACATTTATTACCCTTCTAGTGATTAAGAGAAGACAATTTGTCAACTACCTTCCATACACTCAATAAACTTGAACTGACTCTCACACCGGAGGGTAATAGTCGGGTCAAACCCCCGACACCCTTGACGGTTGTTTTCCATGTTAAACAGGTATATAAGTCTAGCCACCCTCTGATAGCTTAGTCCCAGTTACAAGAGCCTTTAGAGAGCCGAGACATCCTAACTGTATACCAACTGCATACGTGGATCTAACGTGGTCACCATATTCATTTTAGCGTAATCATATATATATATATATATATATATATATATATATTATGGAAAATTATATATTGGTTTACAAATGTAAAAGTAAAAACCTAGATAAGTTGTTGTAATATGATTAATAAGGAGTTAGAGCAAGTCTTTCCAAAGTGCTTTTTGTATTATGCATGACATGAATAGTCTTTTGTTATTATTGGCCTAATGTCTTTCAAATCTACTACAAACTTTCCTTTTAAAGGTGCACTAGTGCTGTCAATTAAATGTTCCTCATATTAAAGGACTATTATAACCTAGTTAATGGGGGAGAGTAGTCTGGCTGGCTAGCTACTACCAAGCACAATTTGAAATCCATATTTAAGGAGAATATATATATATATATATATATATAATTAATTAATTAATTAATTAATTAGAATATTACCTTTAACTTGAAATAAATTTATTCTAAGCTTAAATAACAATTTGGTCAATGTAGTTTTAACTTTTCCTCCTTTCGTTCCACTTAAAAAGTTCAAGTTTGCAAAGTTTAATTATTAAAAAAATATGTAAGTATCATTAGAATTGATCATAATTACAAAAATACTTTAACATAGTCAACATGCGCTATTTACATGTGAAGTATAAAGGTAAAAAGTAATGAAAATTGTAGGCATAATATTTGTGTAAGGCTCTATCCCATTGTCCTACAGTGGTATGCTTCTATACCAATTGTAGGTTTTCAATGGTATGGCAGATGGTTTGTAATGTCTAATTAAGATGTACAAAATAGGCTAAAGGAGGAAAGTGAATAGCCTATTCTCCAATTGAAAATTTTCTTTTAGAATATTAAGTTGGTTTGTATTTCCGATAAAAGAGTAACTGAAGAGTTCAGTTGTGGCAGCGGACATTTAGGTTTGGAGTGCAAACGTACGAAATTAGTGAAAAGATTCATCAAACTTAGTGCAGTGAACTTTGTAAGTAGATGCCATAGTTATTTATACAAGTTTGTTGAAAGATAAAATGAATAAGGGTTAAATGCACCATTGGTCCCCGGAGTTTGGGCTTGTACATGATCAGTCCCTGATGTTAGAAAAGTCTCGCCACTAACCAAAATATGCAATTTTCGCACACCATTGGTCCCTATAATGGATGGTGTTAGGGCAGTGACTATTAAGTGACCATGTGATCACTCACGTGTTCTCAGGGCAAAAGGGTCAATTCCTAGTTTTTAGTTATGTGTAATATCATCAAAGACAAATGGGCCATGTGAAAAATAAACTACCCAAACCCATCTTCTTCCCCAGCATGACAATTCTATAGAGAAAAGAGAGAGTGAGAGAGAGAGAGAGAATTGAAACAAAGTGAACTCTTTTAGCTTCACTCTCTTCTTCTTTCTCTCTCTAGAAAAATCTTGCCCTTTTCCCCGTTGAATGATTAGTGATATAGAGAGAGATAGTAATATATATATGCCCTTCTGTAAACCCTCGTAAAACCAAGTATATATATGTCTTTCTTTCGTAAAGGGGAAAAGTTTGATCAAACAAGACAACCCTAAGGTTATATTTGGCTACTCAATGCCAAACTTTAGAATTGGAATTGGCTGAACAATTTTAACTCCACGGAATTCAAATTGTTCTTCCAATTTCAATTCCAAGCTATGGCATTTGGGTTCCCAAACGGACCTTAATTATCAAACCCTAAGAAAATAAATTAAAAAAATACAAGCTCAATCGAATTTCATCATCAAATAGTGATTCTTTCCCTCTCCCTCTCTCCCTCTTTCTCTTACATTTGGATTTCTCTCTCTATATTAATACATTTCACACTTCATTTATCAAATACAGATTCACCAAATTTGTAGCAGAACAAATTTTCCCAAGCAGTCATGCTGGGATTGGTGTCGGTTAAAACTCCACTGGAGGCTCCGCTGCTACGAATCACCGTACCCAACGCCACCAACTCCAACCACCAACTTACTGTTCACATTATACCCTACCTATCGTCAAGCCAACTAGTCTAGCATGTGATCTTTTGAGACACGTTTTAATTTAAAATGGCAATATGGTATAATACGATTTATTTCTCAAATGAATAGTAGAATTATGGAGAAAATTGCTAACTAAGCTTTCCAAAGCCGGTGTTCCCCTTTAATTACCCTCAACAGGTGGTATTTCTACCGAACTTCCATCGACTTATTCAAATATATTAACCCAAAATCAATCTCGATAGTGCCCCGAAGGCCTCCATCTCCCTTTCCATCCACCTCACGCGTCAAGCAATCACCGGATCTGAGCTACGAAAAGAAAAAATCTAGACAACTCCGATCTCAGTCTGTTCCTTCCCAAGATCTAATTTGAATGAAAATGAGTGTGTGACTGTGTGAGCGACAAAGAGAGAGAGAAAGAGAGAGAGAGAGAAGTAAGAAGAATGAACAAAAATGAGGAGAAGACAGAAGAGGTCGAAAAAAGAAAGGGTGTGGCCGGTGACGGAGAAAAATATGGGGTTGGATAATTAAATTTTCACGTGGCCCCTTTGTTTTTGATGATATTACAGATAACAAAAACCTAGGAATTGACCCTTTTGCCCTGAGTAAAAGGTACATGAGTGATCACATAGCCACTTAACGGTCCCTGCCCTAACGCAGTCCATCATAGGGACCAACAGTGTGCGAAAATTGCATACTTTGGTTAGTGGTGAGGTTTTTCTAACATTCGGGATTGATCATGTACAAGCCCAAAGTCCGGGGACCAATGGTACATTTAACCCAACAAATAATAAGTATCAAACATTACAAGAAATTTGGTATTTATCTACAAATTTTTTCGTAGCAAATGGTCATCATTTCGTTGGTAAAGACCTTTAAAGGGTATTAACAATGAAAGTAGTATTCATTGCAAAATAGCAACTTTTGTCTACAATTTATATCGTCTAGGAATCAAGCATAAATTCCATCGCAAATTGTTGTTTGTCGCCAAAGCTTGAATAAACAACTACGAAAATATTCGTCGCCGTTGGCTTACCATTCTACTACAAATCGTTTTCATAGCGAATTATCACTATTCTTCTACAAAATTGTTTTTCGTCGCCAAAGCTTGAATAAACAACTACAAAAATATTCGTCGCCGTTGGTCTACCATTCTAATACAAATTGTTTTCATCACGAATTATCACTATTCCTCTACAAAATGTTTTGTAGACGATAGGTTGTTGTTTGACTACGAAAATAATTTATAGAGGATGATGGTTTGACATTCAGCTACGAAATGATTCGTAAGTGATGGGTGGTTTTTTAACAACAAAATTATTACATTGGTGATTGTTTGTTAGTTAACTACGAAATTAGCAGCTAGGTAGGTATTGGTTCTTCATTTGACTATGAAAGTATCTCAAATACCTTATCGACGATGGTGGGCTTCAGCTACAAAATTATTGCGTAGGCGGTGGCTATCGTTGAACAATGAAAATATTTCGTTGATATTGGTGCTTCATTCAACTATGAAAATATTTTGCTGTACATATCTTTATCATACATATCCAAGTTTCTGTTGTTCTGTGACTAGAACTGTTAAGTAGAGCCATGTAAGCACATTTCACACAACCATGAAAAATTCATGATAATCCCAATGAACGATAAAATCTAACAATTTCCAATGAAAGTGAAAAAGAGACTGATAAGGTTCAATTAACATTGCCCATATTCATATTCTCAAGCTTTACAGTAACTTTTGCAGTCGAACCATAAGAGTCAGAGTAGCTCCTACACAAAAAATTATACCCGTTTGAACATCTATACGTAAGACACACGAAACATAAAACCCTCCACCTCCAATACAAAAAAGAAGTGACAGAACTATGGGTGATAAATCTTAATGCAAAACACCACTATATCTTTAATATACTCGAGTACTTACTAAAACCTAAGATCTTAAGTTATACCTAAACCCAATTTAGGGTAGTAAGTGCTATTCAACGAAAAAGATTTACCGAAAAAAGTAGCATTGTCTTAACAACCCAACCAAGTAGCAGTTCCAACTAAACCTTAATCCTACAACTACACGCTATTGTTCAAACGCAATAATCACAAAAACAAAAGATGATGACTTTCTCGCCTAGTTAGCTAGTCTCTAAACTTGCTGATGTGATGAGTCTCTTGCTCCTCAAGGTGACTGCAAAAGTAAACAAGGCAGTGAAGATGACATAGAACATGATAAATATGATGATAAGCAGCTCACTTTAATAGTAAAAACAGAGCATTTCATAGGAGAACAATTTTTTTCATACATTATGTTCCAAATTCACAAATAACCACCAGAGCTAAAATGCAACCCAAGAAATACACAAAGTTTAGCATAACAGACAGATTAATTCGTTGCAAGTGGAAACTACTTCTTGAGTATTATGAGGCCAGCACATACTCATAAAATAGTAAAAATAATAAATATATTGTACTAGTATTATCCCTGCTTTCACTTTCTAATATGAGGTAAGCAACTATAAAGAAACTTGTTCATAAATGAAGAAAAATACGAAGCTAACATTTCTTGTACTATCACTAAATCAAAATGATATCAGATTTACTAAAGGGTACAAAAGAGTATTTGTTACAGAAGCTCATGCTCTCAAATATAAGACTTAATAGCACTAACAGTTTGGGAGCATCAGATAAATGCCTCTTAATTACAATTAGACTTCTGATAGTCCAAACTAAATTATTGTAAAATTCCAAATAGAAAAAAATTTGTTTTGTTGCATCAAGAAATAGCAGAGCATCAAAAGGCATCAAATGCTATCCAAAACCAATAATTATCTTCTTGTTTATCTAGTAAAAATTACAATTAACAACAAATTTACACAAGCCTGCGCAGATGTTATTAAGCAGAAGAGTCATTCACCTTTATTGTCACCTTGCTCTTGACCTAACTCTCCAGAGCTTCGTAGTACAATTATGAAGCACACACGTAACCACGATACAGAGGCTTGTTCATACGTAAGTTAACACGTACTATGACAATAGTTCAACTAAATAAAAGAGTGAAAACTGATGGTTTAATTATAACTTAACATGTGACTCCCATAATTTGGCCATATTCGATATACCTCATTACACACACTACAAGAATTTTGGGATTTAGCTACGAAAATTTTCGTAGCAAAAGGTCAAATTTTCGTCGCTAAAGACCTTTGGCGACGAAAGCATTTCGTCGCGTTTTCGTCGCCTATGCGACGTCGCTAAAGGTCCATTGCTACGAAAATCATTTTCGTCGCGAAAAGAGTCCTTCGCTACGAAATAATTGTCATCAATCAAGGCCGAAATTGCCGCAAATACCCCATTTCGTCGCCAAATATTATGCAACAACTACGAATTTTTCGTAGCAAATGCTAAAAAGCGTCGCAAAAAGACTATGATTAGCTACGAAAAAATCCATTTCGTCGCAAAATGTTGAGCAACAGCTACGAATTTTTTCGTAGCAAATGCAAAAAATGGTCACAGAAAGACTATGATTAGCTACGAAAAATTGCCGCCAATACCCGATCTTTTGCTACAAAATATTGCGTCGCCGATGCCTCCGCGCTACAACATATTTCATCGCCGATGCCTATTCCATTTGCTACAAAATATTTCGTTGCGGTTGATTCTTCTTTTGCCACGAAATATTTCGTCGCAGTTTGCTTCTCTTTCACTACAAAATATTTCATCGCAGTTGCTACTTCTTCTACTACAAAATATTTTGTCATAATTGCCTCTTCTTTTGCTACAAAATATTTCGTCGCAATTACCCCCTTCTTTCAGTACGAAAATTTTTCATCACAATTACCCTCTTTTTTTGCTACAAAAATATTTCGTCGCAATTGCCCTATTCTTTTGCTACGAATTTCGTTTTGTCGCAAATATTTTGCTATTTCACTACGAATATTACTCGTAGAGAATAATCACTATATATCCCACTACATAGATATGAATATATACTAAACCATTATCACATAAAAAACTTGCATCACATAGATATGAATATATACTAAACCATTATCACATGAAAAACTTGCATCACATAGATATGAATATATATTATTTTACATATCCATAAAATTTTGAAGTCATCAACTAACACCAAACCTTTGTATTTAATTCTTAACAAAGTCAAAATAAACAGAGCTTTTTCATCACTAGTTGTTTGCACCAGAACCTTATACCTCCTCCATAGCTCTCATTCTTTCCTCTTTTTCGGCTTTAAGCCAGGCAGCCTACATGTAAACAAAATCAACACACCCATTAATTTTTTAATACCAACCACTCAAATTTCAAGAAATTTCAAAACGATAAAAAAAAATAAATAGCCAAAAGGAGGATTAAAAACTTTATCATGCTCCCCCGTCTCAGGCAAAATGAGTTAATTTTCAAATGACCTGTAATTCTGATAAACATCGCTATCTATTTGTATTTTCAGATAAATTAGATGAGCTTTTCAAGTAGCCTGAACATCTGTTTCAGTGACTTATCCTGTTAGAACCGAAAATATGAAATGTCATAATGCATTATGATTACTTAAACAACAAGTCATCATCTTTTACAACAAAAGTGAGTCATTTCTATAGCACCCCTTTAAACATTAACGCTCAACAATGCAACAATGCAATAATGGTGCGCACCCATCAAACGAGGACATCCCAACAAGCATTTACGCTCAACAATATGCAACAATGCAATAATGGTGCACACCCATCAAACGAGGGCACCCCAATAAGCATTTACGTTCAACAATGCAACAATGCAATAATGGTACACACCCATCAACCAAGGGCACCCCAACAAGTATTTACGTTCAACAATGCAACAATGCAATAATGGTGCACACCCATCAAACGAGGGCACCCCAACAATCATTTACGTTAAATGGATTACCTCTACTCGTATATTAGCATGCGATGTCATTCCAAATCCTATGTGGGAACTCGAGTTGCTTACGATTGGTAGCATTACGTAAAGCTTCACCCTAAAAGACAAGTCACATATATACTTAGCACATAAACTTATATTACATAAACTTATATACCTCAACCGAAGACCTAAATAATATGGCATCGCTAAAAATATAATGAAGGTGAAAGCAATTACTCTATATTAAATGCTTAATTACCTTCCAAAACTTGATGGTTTTGTCGTTAGTAGACTATAGAAAGAGGGCACCATTAGCTGCTTGGCAAGATCTGATCTTGTTGATCTTCTCCTCAAGCTCAAAACTCTTGAGATAATCAAACTGAAAGCACCAGATGCAGACATAAAATGAATTAACATCCTTCCCATTATCAACACACTGTAGGTGTATAAACATGTTATGATTAAGTCTACAAGGAAAAGAACAAATATGAAGTATCACGAAACTGGAATAGACTACCTTTGAACATAACATCTCACATCCCTTGTTAGCTTTCTAAATAACTGCATCCATACCAAAAAAAGTGATGAACACAAGTAGAATACATGAAAGTAGGCACATGACTTCAAGTTGAAAAGCTAAAGATGATACCAAATAGGTAAAACTTCAGATGCAGATGAAAGAGTTTCTTAACTGTATCATGCTCCCGGATCCCGACAATATGCTTATTTGTAGTAATTAGTTTTGCTCGCTCGAATTCAAAGTTTGATGCCAGTTGATGTTCAATATCAGGTTTCCATACCTGCAAAAGATTGACAGATTGCAAGAACCAACAATTTTATAAGCAAAAATAAAAGGTTGACTTCGTCATAATATAATCACCAAAAAAAGAAAACCAACAATAGTATCAATAGCCATTTTAAACAGCTAGCGAGTATAGCAAGACCACAGCACCAGCATCACTATACACCAGAATTAAACAAAAGCTGTAAAAAGGATGCATTTATTTCCACAACTGATAATACACCAAATACCAGCCCTAAGCAAACAAAATTAGAAAATTCAGCTCAGCTTTTAAAGGTGTTTTTTCTATAATTGTTTTCCAGGAGACCTCATCAACTATACACAATCTCATTCCCTAGCAGTGACATCACTTTATGCCAAGAGGATGCCAACAAGATTATGTAATAAATTGGTTTTTCTTTACCCTGTGAAAAGATTTTATGACTTCATAGGTAGCCTACATATCTTAATTACCTCCAGTAAGGTTCCTGGTTAGAATGATCTATGGTGGTTATGAGCCCCTAGTGTGTGTACATAAGAATCTAGTTATGGTACACCTTGAAACATTTGGGCTTTGACGCAGTGTTATGCTCTTCTGCCTAATGCTATGTTCCTTTCTTGTATTCTACTATTTATACTGGTGTACTTCGGTGTGTTGAGGTAAGAATGGACCAAAAGAATATGATAAGATCACATTTCATGCACCAAGTGCAAAGAATGGGAAGTTCAGATCTGTTATAATGCATGAAACTGAAAGCGCAATAACAATATAGAAAATAAAGAGAGGAAAATCTAGGCATCAACTTACAGCCTTCTTATGCCAAGGCTAGAATTGATAGAGCTAATTCTTATGCTAAGGTAACTAACTCTCATGAAATCAAGTAAGATACCAACATTTGATTTGGGAAGTTAACTGAGAATCAAATGAATGGAGTAATAAGATCAATGAACAAAACTATCTTCCCAAGAAATCAAGGCACTGTAACCTAGTAACAGTTCACACGTTCCTCTAACAGCTTTTTCATCGAATTCATTACCTTATTACCTTTACTAACTTATTGGTTATAAATTTATATATGCTTCTTCAATCTAAATTTCCACTTTCCAGCAGCATTACAATACATATTCTCACCCAGCCAAGCTCACTACAACAAAAAAGGCTTTTAACAACGTTTTTAAAACGTTGTCATAGGGCTTCTACAACAACGTTGTCTTAGCTCTAAGACAACATTTAAAAAAAAAAACCGTTGTCTTAGCTCTAAGACAACATTCTCCTGATGTCTTTCTTTCCAATACAAAGCATGATTCAAAACGGAACCACCGAAACAGACCATACGGGACTTTAAAATCACTGAGATATCTAAACAGTATTTGCTTTATCTGACGTTAGGTTCACAACTCAGTCTAGGGGTGTCGAACCAAATTAAAGAAAGACCATCCTGAGGTATTATGTTTGATTAGTCCCAAGAATCGTTAACAATGTATAGAATATTACCTGTTCAAGTGTAAAATCCTTGTTAAAATTCAGGCAAATTTGTCAAAGATACCCGCGGCAGCTATGCTCTTGATTTGTTGGTATTGTGCTGATCAAAAAAAAAAAAAAACATCATGCCGACATAAGAACAAAAGAAACATTAAAATGAAATATCTGAAAGAGATCAAGGCATAAGTTCACGGAAAAACAATGTCATCCCATTAAGGACTTTTAAAGGGTCCACATATTGTTGAGGTGGTCGATGGATGCCAAGATTATAGTAAATAGCATGCAATGAAGTTTCTTTCAGTTCAGACTTAGGTTGGTAATGTTCTAATTTCTAAACACGACCATTGCCCTAAGATCATAATAAGGTCCTATGAATCAAGCAAATGAAAGTCTTGGTTGGTCAAGGAAGGAATCAAATAATGTTGGGGGGGGGAGATACAGAAAGTATCAAGCTCCACAAACAGAAAACAAAAGAAGGAAAAAAACTTGGAAAATAAGTTTAGTTTCCACCAGTTAGACGTGATGTAAATAAAGAGACGTGTCATCAATGTGCCCTACAGGCTAAGAAAAGCTTTCCGCAAGATTCATGTTAGGCTTGTCAGAGAACTTGAGAAGAAGTTCAGTGGGAAGGATGTCATTTTCATTGCGACAAGAAAACATATACTCCGTATTAAGAAAGAGAAGTGTTCACAATCAATTGAAAGTTGAATACTGATTTTTACAATCATTTGTGACTGGAAAACAAACCGGGGTATGCCAAGAAAAAAATAATAACATATATAGTATGTTTTTAACTATCAAAAAAATACCATGGGAAAAGTTACAATATACATATGACTTGGGATGAAATTAAAGTCTGGAATCCAGGTTTATCATCCTTAACCAAGTTGTGACTCTTGTTGAAAATTTTCGGTAGCCAGCATCAATAGGCTTCTTCTCAATGTTACGCTAACAAATTTCAAAGTGACAATCATTTAGAAATTGCAAACCAATTCAAAATTCAAGCCATTTAATGGACAGGAGTGGAGTCTCCAGAACAGTTCAAAATTCAAGAATTTAAAGAATATCAAAAAGCCAGCTTACTTCCCCAGGATTAGCAGCACCAACCCCCAAATTGTTCATTTTTACTTCACCTGCCATAATTGGATCTGCGATGCCACTCCTTGAACTCCCAAGTCCCTCACCTGCAGTGCGGACAAAAACAAACAATAACTTCATCAAAATGATATTACTTTGAAACGAGAATTGGCCAGATAATTCCAAACGTCAAACCATTTCAAGCAGATTTTTTTCTGGTCCTAAAGTGGAAGGGATCAAACCAAAAGACCTCACCTTATGTGAAGCTCTAGTCTACCACTAGGCCACCCTTTGGGGTTTACTCAAAGAAGAAAATTTTGAAATTGAATTACAACTTAAAAATGTCATTGCATTGGCTGCAAGTATGGATACCTTACCACTAGCCTAAATTCTGAAATTGAATTACAACTTAAAAATCAGATGGACTATCAAGTTGACAAGATTTGGATGGTGCAAGAGGCTAAGCATGAGAACTTCCACCAAAAACTCTATATTCCCTAAAGCCCATTACGATCAAGCTGTTTCACAGCAACTACCTGTTTAGAAAAATCATTTTGAACCAGTTAGAGAAGTAAATTGGAAGACTTTCAACTCTCATCAAGAATGCAAACCTAAATCGAACATGTTATTAGACAAAGCCTTGTTAAGACCAGGTCGGTTCAATCGTATAATTACCCTTGATAAACCTGACATTATAGGTCGAGACCAGATTTTTAAGATCTATTTGCCTAAATTGAAACTCTATCACGAACCATCGCGTTACTCTTAGAGACTTGCTGCTTTGACATCTGGATTTTCTGGAGCAGACATTGCAAATGTATGCAATGAAGCTGCTCTGATTGCAGCTAGGAGTGAGAGTGAACAGATTACTATGGAACACTTTAAGGCAGCTATTGACAGGATCAACGGAGGTTTGGAGAATAAAAACAAGGTGCGTGATCATATACAACATTTACTTGGTTACAATAAGATCTTTGAGGCTTTGTCTTTTAAATTATGACTATATTAGCTATAGAAGACTACGTACATCCAAAATGAACTTTAGATATATTAGATTATGACTATATTAGCTATAGAAGACTACATCCAAAATGAACTATAGAAGACTATATTAGATTATGACTATATTTTGGTAAATTAGTTGACCTTCTACAAAGCAAAATCGTAATGCCTATCTAGAAACTCTACTGTCCTGTGTCCACACATGTCAACATGCACGCTCATCACGGCTACTTTTACATAATTTTTCGTGTTCCCCAAATCATATAAAAATATTGTAATAAAAAATAAAGCTTACTGTAAGTTGCTATGCACAAAACTTTTCTTTGCTCCTTTACGTGAATTAAATCAAGATAATCAACTGAAATTTCAAACTACAGAGCCTAAGTGTACAGAAAATAGCATGCAAGACAGTGGTGGCATATTCCTTTTCCCCTGTTTTCTTCATTATGATAAGAGTACAAGGGAGTTGGTCCATACAGCTGATTTCTCATAGCATCCATGTCTAGAAAACAGGAGTATTTCAAAACCAACTTTACTGCTGCCTTTGCTCGATCCAGGTAAAGCAAGCCCATTAATACTGACAGTACAGGTGATGAGTCATGTTCACCACACGCCATTCGGAGATATATATATATATATGTGTGTGTGTGTGTGTGTGTGTGTGTGTGTGTGTGTGTGTGTGAGTGTGTTGAATGATGGCCTTTTCTCCTTTTAGACACATTTACTTAAGTTGCACTTTGTCAATAAGCAAGCAAGCCTCACTCATATTCTCTTCTTTTCGCTTTCTGTTTCCAGAAAATCGGTTATGTGAAGGACCTACTCCCCAAGAGTAGCCCCGAACCTTGATAAAGCTAGTATTGGCCATGTACATCCTATACGACTATGGTATAAATGAAGGGACTTAAAAGCTAGAGCCAATTTAGGCAATAAAATGTCTATGGCTGGAACTGTGCTATCTTTGTTAATACCATCAAAGAAATTATGACAAACATACCAGCTAAAATACAAACTACTATAACTCCAAAAAGGTCTAAAATACTGGTATGCATACTCAACTAGAAGATTTCAATTACATTTCTATCATAAAAACATCCAAACTGTCTAGAATATGTGGTTCATGTAAAGGAAACCATTTCCTCTCCTCTTAAATAATACAGCTGTTTCATGAGGTTTTCCTAGTTGTTCTGTTTCAAACATTTTCAGAAGATAAACTTGGTCCATCTAACAACATTTAACAGACCATTCACATCCTTACATAAATAAGGTAATTCACAAATAGGATAAAACCACTTCACTCGCAATAGCTTGTTGGTGATAATAGTAAATATGCACATCTGTTGCAATTCATCATGTAATTGAAGGTGGCCATTCTGACGGTGGGACATTATGAAATTATGTCCAGTATCTCAATATCCCTATGGAATTGTTGAATCTTTTGCATTGGTTACATTTCCATATCTTGATAGCATTGTAATACATTAATTCCAATAAGATTAGTACTAGATCTGTGGGATGAAATGAAATCACAAAGAACCAACCCCCACCCTCCTTATCGGTTGTACAGAAGATGGTACTACATATAACATAAAGGTATGACATTATAAAAATTAATAGGTTTTCAAGGTAACTGACATCACACAAGCACACAAAAAGAAAAGAGAGAGAGACACACACACAAGATTCTTGGTAAACAACATTACCTTCAAGCTTTCCACTTCTGCAGTCAGACTCTCAATCTTTTCCGTATCTTCTACCGGAACTGGAGTTTCTTTGACGATAGAAGATGCTTATGCTTTCTGTGCAGCATCACGTTCCTTAATAACTAATGCATTTGCTTCATCAACTTTGCTTTGCATCGCTTGCAAGGAATTCTGCAACTTCACAATCTCTTGCCCTTTTTCCTCTTCCAAGACAGTCTGCGCCACATGGCATTCAACTTAGTAAGTTTTACTTCAGCCATCGAACTTTTCCATACTTAATAGGGTAATATGTTTGGCCTCTACCGCTAATTGAGGATTCCAAGCTACTGTCAATAGGTATTATGAAGGCACAGAGAACCTTTTTCGGGAAATTTGAGGTTTAAATTTTGTAATCATGAGTAATTGAACAAATTTAAGTATCTTTAGATGACAGGATATAATTGTCTCCACAATGGATCAAAACTACCTTCCACCTGTTTAAATTTTCCAACTGTAAACGCCATGTGAGCTCTTCCACCTGTTTTTCAAGCTTATCCTTTGCTTGTTGCAGTGCACCTGTTTCTCTTGCGGCCTACAAATGTAGAAATGAGCAAATAGGAAATTAGGAATTCAAATATGAGTAAGTGTGTGTTTGTGCCTGTCTATGTTTCTGTTGTGAGGTGTGTGTGTGAGAGAGAGAGAGAGAGAGTTTTTCGTTGATACTAATTATATTCTGATGGCGCATCTAGTACATATACTATGCAGTGTACATAAACATGGGCTGTTCCCGAATAAAAATCCTCTAGTTTTATTCATATATCCTGCTCAATTTTGGTGTCTAATATTATTGTATATCTTTGAACAAAATGTATATGGCCATCTGGTATGGGATCACTTGAATACTTCATTCTAACATGGATAGCCATTAATGAAACGTCATGGAGGCGATCTACAAGAGTTCAAGTTATTTTGTTGTCAACTAAAAACAAAAGCAAACACCAAAAATACTGAAAAAGATGTTAAGCTTTACCTTGTAATTAGATTCACAAACTTAAAAGTAGCAATTATCATCCAAGAAATTAAAAATGAAAGACAAAATATATGATCAATTAAATTTCTCTATGTATGATTAAATTTCTCTATGTATCAGAACACCAGGCCTACCATCTTTAGTTTCCGGAGCTCTTTCCTAGTTAAAAACTGTGTTATGACATTGAAATGAAAATGCTAATAGTGGCATTGAAATGAAAATGCTAATAGTGAGAGTAGAGCAGCTACAAATTGACATTATATCCATCTTGTATTTAATGCTCAAAATATTTATCAGCCCAATGGAAAACAGAGTCTAACAGCACAGTCAATCACATGAAAATGTAACAAGCAGTAATACGTAAGTTACAAGAATGTGCAAGTAATATACTCACGGGTTCAATTAATTTAACTTACAGGTTCCTTTGAATAATAATTGGTATCCTCTGATCAAGATTCTCACGTGGTCTCCGAGCTCTGCTCTCACCACAAAATCTCCTCTTTCTATCTGATGTATCTCATCTGTTTTGATATGATACCACATTTTGCAATTTGCAATTAAACAAAGTAAGAATACAAGTATTGAAAACAAGAAATAGAGGACACCAATAATTTGCAAATAAAATAAAATAAAATAAAAATCATTCAACAAAGATGGGTTGTCTTATTACAATTCAGTTAAAAGATAGCATAATCACAAAAATCTCGAAAACAAATTAAGTCTGAATATGTGTGCACAAAATCAATAGAAGATACGAATTGCTTTAGCTTTTAAAAGCAAATTAGAGCAAAACCAAGGAATAAAATTACTCTTCAAATAAACACTCACTGGTAAAGTAGATTGAAAGAGAAGGTACATCAATGATGGCTCATAAAAAGTAACAATGGGTCAATTCAATGCAGTTAAGTTGACAAGTTGTCTTAAGTTGAAGAATACTGCATATCCTCCATCTAATTAATAGCCTAAAATATAAAAATCAAAACCAAAAACAAAACCCAAACAGTCTTGCTTACAAAAGGATCAGTCATTAGCTTGAGACATATAAGCAACACCCCTCACCATACTGAGATGCGATCAAATTAGCCACAAGTCTTGTCTTAACTTGAAGAATACTTCATGTCCTTCATGAAAAAACTAAAACAAACAAACCCTAGGATTTCCCTAGATAAAAATAGATCATCTCATTGAGAATTGTAATTCATCTACACAGTTTCTAAGAAAAGTTCCAATGTAATTGAAAGTGTTGATATTGGATTTGTATGTTTATACCATAACAAGCTTATTTAAATAGGTCTTACATAGCAATTTTCCTCTTTCAGAGTAATCATGTTTACTGATCTGTTTTAGAACTTAGGACTGCCTTAACATCATCTAATTGATCTGCTAATGGTGTAGCAAATGAAAAAGTTGATCATTTGTAACCGTCTATATTAATTAAGTTTCATATAGATGCCACAATTTTATTGTAAAGAGGCTTGTATGTTGGTGATGAATAGAGCAACAAGAGAACAAATTTAGGCCATATTTGGGATCTTCTTGGTTTTTATCTGCGCAATTGAACAAACTTTAAGAAAAAAAGGAAAAGGAAGTTACAGAACTTGAATTTGTTATACGTGTCATGTCCTCCATGATTTAACTAACTAGATAAAAGAGAACATCTCTAAATGAGAAATTGTTGATTTTTCTAAGCCCCTGGGAGTTGGTGCAAAGACAAATTTGAACAGAACTAGGAAATTGAAATTAATGGTTTACTTTGACCCCTCAAAAGAAAATTATCCCTCCCTTCCGCTCAAAGACTCCTATTTTTTAATTTGGGATATTCTACTAACAAAATCTTGTTTCAAAAAATAAGCTTATAAATTTTATGACTTTACAAACTTATCCTTACCACATTAAATTAAAACTAGAAATATTATGGTAATCCTCAGCATTTTGGGTATATAAGTAAATCTATTTGAATTCTTAAAATGTTTTGATTTTAAAATGGACTTTAAAAAATTGAGCAAGGTCAGTACTCTAGTGGCTGCTAATTTCCATACCTATTAACATTATACAGAATGCCTGCTAATTTCCATACGTATTAACACGAAATTTCGATTAAAGTAACAGAATATGCTCATCCTTAAGATTTTCTAATCAGAAAGTAAAGCATGTGCTACTACATTTTAGGGAAACATTTAGATCTAAAGCAGAATATGCTACAAGATTTCATCAAGTGTTTCTAATCAGAATATGCTCATCCTTATAAACATGAAATTTTGGTTAGAGTAAAACATGTAAAACATTTAGATCTAAATCACAAACACACTCAGGGATTACCGGCTCCTTCCTAATTGCATGTATCAATCACCAAACAAAAAGGATTCTTCCCTTTACAAAGTTTCCGATCGAGAATGAGATTGAATACCTTGTTTGGAGGAGAGAGAAAGCGTTTAACTCAATTGGACCGAACTCAGGCTAGAGCAATGGCGGCTTCAAATCTGAGAGTGAAGATGATTTAGATTTAGACGGCTGTGGTGTTGTTGTCGGAAGGAGACGCCGATAGTGGATAGATCCACTGCAAACAGCTTTATTTCGCCAAATTTTGAGAAGAGAATGTTGCAGGAGAGAGATCGAGGGCAAGAGAAAGAGAATGGGTCGAAGGCTGATTGGGGCTTTCCTTTAATTTAGTCTAGGTCAGATTGCTACAGATTGCAATTCCGTAATTAAAAATATGTTTTGCGATGAAATCAACCGGCAGCTGAATACTAACCTTTTTCGATGAACTTATTCCGTCGACGATAGGCTTAATTTTATCGGTAATTTAATCTTTTCAATTCCCGCGCGCGCCAAAAAAGTGCGCTCAATTTTTCGGCCTTCATTTGGCGACAAAAAAAATAGGTTCGTCGCTAATGAGCCATATTTGCAGACGAAATTAATTTTATCGCCCATTAATTCTGTATTAACTACAAAATTATAATTTTGTAGTAAAAATACATATTTTTACTACGAATTTAATTTTGTAGACAAAAAATCGTAGCAAATTCATCATTTTCTTGTAGTGACATCTACTACTCAGTTTTTGTCCAGGTGTATGCAGGGATATTGGTTTGTAACACCTACAGTTCAGGGCATATCAGTTCATAAAAACATCTAATTAAGATCATCCTTGTTTTATACTACGTAAATAATAAGCGAAATAGATGGATAAAGGGAGAGAGAGAGAGAGAGAGAGAGAGAGAGAGGGGGGGGAGAGAGATAGAGAAAAAAAAGAACAATGTGGACATACTAACCAAAAACTAGGTAGAAGCATTCCGATCCTCAATCAACTTGATAACCATCTCTTGTAATTTATTAATCATGTCTCCTTGAGATTTTTAGCTCCTCTTGTTGTGTAAGAATCTTGTCTCCTTGAGATTTTAGCTCCTCTTGTTATGCTGACACAAGAGATCTGCAACTCGTCTTCTCTTATTCTAGACGAGGCACCCCGAAATGAGTTGAACTTCTATGGCCTAGGGCCAAACCCAAGACCAGGTATGCGCCCAAACCTCTTGACGAGGATAGTATTAGCGATAAAGTCATGCGTCATTTTTGGATATGACTCCTTGAAATTAAACAATTCTACATACAATTAAATAATCCAAATAAACAATCCTACAAGAAATTAAATAATCCAAATAAACAATCTTACATGAAATTAAATAATTCAAAGTCTGTAATCAAGACAAAATTTCTAGAAAATCACAAACCCTTATATAAAGTACATGATGTGAATTCTCCCGTTTGATTAGGGTGAATTCTCTCCAAGACCGAATCGAAGACTTTGCACCCAACAACGAACGTAGAAATTAAAACTCGAACGCTCGAACGAAGGAAAATTGCAGAAAATCAACGAAAACAGAAATGATAGTTTGAGCCTCCCTCGACTCGCTAATTGCGATTGATTAGGAACCTTGGGGTGTGATTGAGAACCGTTGATGCGTTTGCCAATGACCCATGATCACGGAACGCCACAATCTCCCAACTCTTGAAGATTGATAAGTTCAAAGGTGGATTTCCAGTCCAAGAAACCCGGATAAACTCACAAACTTAGTTTGTGGAATGAGAGAATATCTCAAAATGCTCTTTTGCATAAAATATGATCCAAGATATCTTTTACAAATGAAGAAACAAGCCTTATATAGGCTACCATGTGTGCAACTCGTAATAATCCAGAAATGTGGAGAAAACAAAGTTAAAAACGCTCAAAAACCATCCAAATCCCTAAGATGTAACAAACGCGGTAGCGCCTAGCATCTAGCGCGAGCGTACGAAGGCAAAATTAAACTGGGCTGAAGTACTTGGCGCGAGCTGAGGCGCGAGCGCATCGTGTTTGATGATTTTGGACAAATTTTCTTGAAGTTCCCGCATGCCATGATGTGAGCGCCTTGTCAGAAGTTCTTATTTTTTATGTTGTTAATTAGGCCTCCAACGCATAAACAAATTACCTCCCTTGATGTCCCAGATCATTCTCGACTTCGATTTGGCCTCTAATCCCTTCCTCACGTGATGTCAAGGCGGCTTGAATCTTCGTCGCACGTGTACGAGTCATTGGTCCTCCGCTTAGGCTTAATGGATCACGAACATGTTTGATTAGACTCGGGCTTTGCGTTCCTCGGTTCTTATCATTCCCTCCCTCTTCGAAATGATTCGTCCTCGAATCACCTATATCAAAAGGACGAAGATCAGAAATTGAATAATAGTGACTAATATCATTTTTACCATTCAATTCCTTCTTGAAGTGATTTTCAACCATCCGCTCCACACTTATTCTTGTCTTAATCTATGTACAAAATTCCACAATGTTTTTCAAAACAAGACAATCAAAGTTATCAATACATAGCAAATCCACAAACATACGCAGTAAGGACACATTGTTACTCAAAAACAAATCCTCTACATGCTTTGGAATTTTAATACTTTCAAACTCTCCATAAGGTCCAAACTTCCCCCTAGAGTTATGAGAATCATCACTTTTTCCAAAAACTCATTGACTTACAATTCACAGAAGAAAGTAAGACAAACTCTTGAGAAAGTTTATGGAATGTAACAATCTCATTTCCCAGATTATATTCCTATTTGAACCTTACATTTTTATTGCATGCTTTGGGAAACATGTTAATAAAAACCTGTAAAAGAAATACAATTACACAATGCAAGGCAAGATGATCGAAGTTGCTGTCACAAAATCGATTATGTATTAGTTTAGCACATCTTGTCATGCTTAACTAAACACAACCTAAAACTTTCTCTTCCTCATGCGGTAACAACTCATTGCATTCGCCGGATTCAAATATCAATCTAATAACATATCTTTTTTGTTCCACAAGGGTCAATATACATGTGACTTCAAAACCCCAAATACTCGGAACTGAACTAAACTTTGGAAATTGCTACTTTCAAAGCAATTACTCTTGGCAATAGTCTATGTTATTAAAGCGACCCACAACAAAAAAGCTGGTTTCGTACCATATACGTGTCCAAATGCGGGTTGTACTGTGAACACTCAAAACTGCCATGCAATTCCTCTCAAAAACAACGCAAAATTCACACGCATTTTTTGTCCTTTATTCATCGTTTTCCAATTAAAATTGACTAATCATTCATAAAGAATATAAATGCCATCTCGTATCCAAAAATATTCTTTTTCTTTTTAAGCCTTAATTCTTTACTAGAATAATTTAATTTGTTGATGGCAAAAATTTTAAAAATAATATTTTATGGATATTTTTTATGAAACAGAATTTTTTAACTCGATTCAACATGTAGATACTAGGCACGGATTCTCCTATCTACTTAATCGTTGAGTCACCGTGATTTTCTCCCTCACATTTTCATGGGACTGGAGTGTGGGGGCTCTCGGAGAGAGAGTTTTCCCTTTTTTGGAACACAAAAATGAGGTCATTTTCTCTCTCCGCGTTTAATTGTATGTACAATGTAGTAGAGAAGTAGAGAAGTGTTATTACCCTTTCTTCTCAAAATAATATTTTAATTTTAATTTTTTTTGAAATAATTAAGATGTTGATTTTTAAAACAGTTGAATAGCACATAACTATATATACATAATTATTTTAGTGCCGATTTTATACAATTGAAAGTGAATGTTAGAAGTCAGAAAATAAAATTTAGTAACTTTTTTTTAGGAAAAAACACTCATTTTTGGATTTATTTTTAAATGACCGAAAACAATTTTTAGAGTTGCAGGAGTATTAAATTTTTGTTAAGTCGATAAGGTGATTCGTTCGAGTCGGCGTACGCATATCTTCAACTTAATTCAATTTTTGAGATTCGTTTAAAAATGGCCCACGCTCAATCTATGTATTAATTTGCTAGAATGGAAAATAATAGTGAGCCAAATATCTTGCCCAAGTTTTCTATCAAATTTTCGGGCCACGGGTTAAATGATGTGATATTTAAACTATTACATGCCTTATCATATAAATTTAACTAAAAAATTAAGATTCCTATCGGTATCTATAGAAAATTATGTATTCATTTTGTTTCAAAATAAATATGTTTTATTAATTTTACACGAGTTTTATGAAGAATAATTGACTAAAAATTTTTTCATTGATGCTGTCTAAGTATTAACAATAAATAAGAATATTATAATCAATCTGCTTAAAAAAATCTTTCTAATAAAAAAACAAATTTATTTTAAATTTTTTAAAAATAAAATAGAGAACACTTTTAAAATAAAAGAAGTATCAAAACTATTGACAATAAAAAAAACTTAGGTAGCAAACGCGGGTATCAGTCCAACTGCACGGCATGGTTAGAAACATTGGTGAAGGTTTGGAGTTTGTAATGGAAAATTGGTAAAGTTTGAAGGAACTTCAAGGAAGGGAGATGGATGCTCTTTAGCTTTTCCTTTACACTTGAGAGTAGGAAAAGTGGCAATTGCAAACTTGCAGTCAGCAGTCCCCAAAACCCCACAATTAGTATTAGAACAATAAAATCAATACATATCAGAGAGAGAGAGAGAGAGAGAGAGAGAGAGATTCCTTTGGTTAAGGGAGAGGAGGGTCACAGGGTGAGCATTTTGATCTCTTTTCTTGCTTTTTGGGGTTTTGCTTTCCTTCTCTCTCTCTCTCTACACTTTTCTTTCTTTTGGCCTTCTTCATAGCCATCTTCACACTTTCTTTTTCTGCCTCCTCTGTTTCTTCAAGTGAGTTTTACTTTTTTGAGCTATGCCACATTTTTTTTCTTCCTTTTACTACAGTTGTTAAAATCAGATCCTGGAGGTTTCTTGTTTCAGTAGCTGCTTGTTAACGGTGCCAACGATAATTTAATTTGTCATTTCCCACAAAATCTTTGCTTAATATATTCACTTATTTTATCCCACACAAGTACATTTGAAGGTCGACTTTTGTTGTTGGGATTTGTGTTTTTTTTTTCTGGGTTTTAGTGAAATAGTTTATCTGGGTTTGGGATTTGGGTTTTTGTGGAGATTGGGTTTATTGTTGCTGTAGGTGTTTTGCTTTTTAAGAGTGAAATTTTTTAAGTAAAGAGGCAATCTAGAAAACAGAGGAAGCAGCCATGGCAGGAGGTGGAGGAGGAGCTGCACCACCACCAAAACAGGATGAATTGATACCTCACCCTGCAAAAGACCAACTCCCCAATGTCTCTTACTGCATCACTAGTCCCCCTCCTTGGCGTAAGTTCTCTTTCACCCATGCACATACTTGTGTGTGTGTGTGAATACCTTTGTCTATGTGGGTTTGTTTTTCTTTGTTTATTTTCAATGAAATCCCTTTGAGTCTTTACTTCTGGTTTGTTTTTCCCCTGCTTCAGAGATTTTAAATAGTTTGGTACCCATTTTTGTTTCTAATGTTTTCATTGATTATGAACCCAAATTTCCCTCCTTATAGGGAAATAATTAATTTGCTATTTTTATTGTATTTTCGTGTAATCAAATCATGTGAATCCCAAATTACTGATTTCTATTTAACCTGTCTGTAATTTTATCATTGGAACAGCTTTTTGTGTGTGAGTGAACATTTCCCATATTACTGTGTGTATGTGTGCATATCTCACAGCACTCCGTGTTGTGTGTGTGTGTGTGCAAGTGTGCATTTCTATCATCACTTGTGTACATTTCTCATATCACTATGTGTGTGTGTGCGTGTGATTCTCATATCACTGTGTATGTGTGTGTGTGTCTACATTTGTCATATCACTGTGTGTCTGTGTCTGTGCATTGCTAATATCACTCTGTTTGTGTGCATGTGGAATTGTTTGCTATGAATTATAAACGATGGAGGTGTTCTTTTAATGCAGCTGAGGCTATACTACTTGGTTTCCAGCACTATCTCGTGATGCTAGGCACAACAGTTCTCATTCCCACCACTCTTGTTCCTCAAATGGGAGGAGGGCATGTAAGATCCAAAATTTCACTAACATTCTGGACAGAGTTCATTACTAAAAATTGATTAAAATCATTCTAACTTGAAACTTAATTGTTGTATCTCTTAGGAGGAGAAAGCAAAGATGATTCAGACACTACTCTTTGTCGCCGGCCTCAACACCTTGACACAATCGATGTTCGGCACCAGATTACCCGCTGTGATAGGAGGCTCTTACACTTTTGTGCCCACAACGATTTCGATTGTCCTAGCTGGTCGATACAGTGATGTTGTTGATCCCCAACAGGTTGCCCGATGAACCCCGTACTAATTTTTAATCACAATTTACCACTGTAACATTGTAAGCCAACTGAATTCCTATTTTGTGGCGCTTGTGCAGAAATTTGAGAAGATAATGCGAGGAATCCAGGGTGCCCTCATCGTTGCTTCAACCCTTCAGATTGTCCTCGGTTTTAGTGGGCTTTGGCGTAATGTCACAAGGTTAGTTCAATATCCTTCTTTCAAATTGGCCCTCGCTTGCTCCATTATACAGTCCTAACTCCTATGGAGTTGGTTCGTTTTCTTTTTAACTTTTTATGCTTTTGCTTCACTTTTCAGATTCATGAGTCCACTGTCAGCTGTTCCACTGGTTGCTTTAACAGGATTTGGGCTCTACGAGTTTGGCTTTCCTTTGGTATGAATCATTCATTATTCTGTTTGAAGTTAACATCACAATATTGTGTTTGTCCATACCATTAGTGTTGCTCATGGGACGATGCATTCTTTCTTTAGGTTGCAAAATGTGTGGAGATTGGACTGCCAATGCTTATTTTTCTAGTCATATTTTCCCAGGTAAATTTTGTTTAAAATTTAAGATTCTATTTCTTTGTGATGAATTCTCAATTTTGACCTTGGCTGCTCGTGTCAAAATGTTCCATGTTTGTGCAGTACATACCCCATCTTATGAGCGGGCAGAGTCACATTTTTGACCGGTTTGCTGTTATTTTCTCGGTGGCGATTGTGTGGATTTATGCTCACTTGCTCACTGTTGGTGGGGCATATAAGCACACACCGACAAATACCCAGAATAGTTGTCGAACAGATCGCTCTGGAATTATTGGCTCTGCTCCATGGTATAAATTGTTTCCTTTTTTAACTGCTTGTTGATAAACTCATTATAACTGCGTTAAAGGGAAAATCGGTGTTATTTAGCAAGAGAAGCTACGAATATTTATAATTTTACTGCCTTTATGTTTGTAGGATTAGAGTTCCTTATCCATTTCAATGGGGAGCTCCCACCTTCGATGCTGGAGAAGCTTTTGCTATGATGGCTGCTTCATTTGTTGCTCTAGTTGAGGTTTGTTTACTTTTAATCTATCATGTTTATGGACTAGTCATAGTCTGCACTGCTATGTTAGTTTTAACACATTGTTTTGATCTTTCAACAGTCAACCGGTGGCTTCATTGCTGTATCAAGGTATGCAAGTGCAACTCCTATGCCACCTTCTGTTCTTAGCCGTGGTGTTGGTTGGCAGGTAAAGACATAACTACCCCTATCTCCCTGTTTTATTTCATACCTCCTTGCAACACAATAGGGTAGAAAGAATTAATTATAAATCTGAACCTTAAACAAGAACGAAGAGGCTGAACATAAAAATTCAACTTATTTAGCCCATATGTTTGAGCTAAGTATTTTCCGTGTAAATATGATTCACTTATTCTAGTCCAGATCTTCCTAATACTGATGAGATTCCAATTAATTATCATTCCTGTTTATTCAAGGGAGTGGGCATTTTATTCTCTGGAATATTTGGCACTGGCAACGGCTCATCAGTGTCCATGTGAGATTTCTTGAAACTTGTGCATCAGAAACACAACTCTTTGACAAAGTACCATATCGAATTCCTACTGAATATCCATGTTTCTTTCTTTTGCAGTGAAAATGCTGGTTTGCTAGCTTTGACGCGTGTAGGTAGCCGAAGGGTCGTGCAGATATCTGCTGGTTTCATGATCTTCTTCTCCATACTTGGTAACTTGTTCAGATGACCAAATTCTCCCTACCTTAATCCCAAAATGTGGCTCCATATATATGTTTATATCTTAATGTACCCATTTTATGCAGGAAAATTTGGAGCTGTCTTTGCTTCAATTCCCGCACCTATTATTGCAGCTTTGTATTGTCTTTTCTTCGCCTATGTGGGTACGTATTTTAGAACAATCCTGGCAGCTTTACTGAAACTACCTACTAATTCATTCCTAACCTATTTTTTAAATTAATCATGAACAGGTTCAGCAGGAATTGGTTTCCTCCAATTTTGCAATTTGAACAGCTTCAGAACAAAGTTTGTTCTAGGGTTCTCATTTTTCATGGGCTTATCGATACCACAATATTTCAACGAGTACACAGCTATCAAGGGTTATGGTCCTGTCCACACCGGAGCTAGATGGGTAAGCAACTATAGAATCTCTTTTCTATCTCCTCATGTTTTCTCATGCAAAAAGAACTGAAAAAATGTAACTGACAGTTCAACGATATGATCAACGTTCCCTTCTCATCGGAACCATTCGTTGCGGGGTTATTGGCTCTATTCCTTGACGTGACACTGCATAAGAAAGATTCAGCGACTAGGAAGGATAGAGGCATGCATTGGTGGGACAAATTCAGATCGTTCAAGACTGATACAAGGAGTGAAGAGTTCTATTCCCTGCCCTTCAATCTCAACAAGTTTTTCCCTTCTGTGTGACGGAAAGTATGGACTCCCATAGAAAAGTAATCAAATCTACACCCCCAATATCTCGATGTCGGTATCCCACTTAAGTAACTGATCTCTCTGCATATGTTCGTTCCTTAATTAGCCTTTTTGATAAAAACTTATGCAGTACATATGAATTGCTTGGTTGATAAGCAGCTTTTTTGCCCTGATATATACATTCGCCTATGTCGAATTAGCAGAATGGAGCACAAGAATGATTTTTAGCTCGCAAAGATTTGTGCATGTCACTAGTACGCTTGTTTTCGTGTGGTCTTACGGCTATACATTTATATTCATCTTCGGCTAACTCTCCTAACCTACACTAGTTGTGATTTTTTGATCAAAATTTTCCGTAATTTATGTTTATCGTATATTTCTATAAGAACTGTTTTGATTTTTGCTGTTTTTACTAGTCTCGAAGAAGAGTTACGTGCTACTTAGACTTTTTAAAGTCAATTTGACCAATTTATTATACAAACCATATTAAAAACACTATGAATGATCAAAACCGAAATGGTCCTCTTGTGTGGAGCGGAGCTTTAAACAGGGTTGTTTTGGGTACTCTATCATTTTGATAAGGGCAAAATTCGAGTCGATTCTTTTTAGATAATTTTCATTTGTTAAAGTTCACTATAATTGTCTTCAACCGAAGAAAGACATTTTTGTTGCGAAATGTCATATGCCCTTTAATAACACGGAACAGTGTATGCTATGCATTGCAAAAACAAAAAATGATGCATTGCAATACAACATGATCGCACATAAAAATATGGAATAACAAATTGTGCATCGCAAAATAAAAAACGATGCATCGCAACACAAGACGATGCAAAAATTTTGTGCATCGCAACATAAGACGATGTACAAATTTTATACTTAAGTTTCATAAGTCATATTGTAGAGAGAGATTGAGATATCAGCCTAACTTGTACATTGATTCTGAATCCCAACCGTAGTTTCTTTCTTATTTCCATTCACACGCCCCAGGTTAAGATGTCGGTAGCAAAGATTCCAAACTCCCGGGGTACTGGAAAGGCCTTGCGAAAGCAGAAAGAAAATGCCACTTGAACCACTGACAGGATCATAACAAAAGGAGACAAAGGAAAGTACTCACCAGGCTATTAGCAAATCCTTGATATTTAAGATTAAAGCAAGAGAATTCTGAACGGAGGCTCTAAACAAGACTTGGGTATACTTCTTTCATCGGAGAGATGAAATGAGTTTGTTGGGAAGTGAAGGGGTGGCTGGAATGTTGGAAATATGAATTGAGTTTCTTGGAAAGTGGAGGGGACAACACGCTCAAAGAGAAACAGTTTTGAAACAAATAGCCAATTTATGATTTAACAATGACTTAAACGATTGAAAATAAATATAATGTACTTTAACAAATGAATATTGTACAAAAGGTACCGGCTGTAATTTTTTCTTTTCATAAAACATGTGAAGGCCCAGTCTTTCTGGAACTAGAGCATGGACTCCAAGTCCAAGGTTATATATGTCATAAGCCTCATAATAGTAAATTGGGCCTGGACTTGTCTATGGGGAAAAATTTGGCCAGTCCACTTTGTTGGATTTTCAACCGCTTTACTACCGTATAATATTATCAAATCGCTTAAGTGCACTTTTCAGGGGTATGCTACATCGTGGTTCTAAAACGATGCATCGCGATGACAAATGCGTGTATCGTCCGATATCAAACAATGCATCGCCTTAACAATGATGCATCACGATGCATCAAAAGTAGACTTTAGCGGTTTGATAATATTGTCGTGGTCTAAAGCGGTTGAAAATCCAGCAAAGTATATATCAGTCCGCAATTTTCCCTTGTCTATGGTATCCCAAAAGAATAGGATTTGGGATGGGTTCAAGTCTTGGCCGTCGCTGGGGGTGTGAATAGAGTCAAGCTATTCAAGGCTTTGGCGAGCCCACTTGACTTCTAAGCTATATAAATTGAACTTGAGACAAGTTTTAATGTTGACAAATTTATTGCTTAGTATATTCGTGGAATTCTGTTATTGTAATAGATGATCAAACTACTCGAGTTTGGCTTAATAAAAATTAAAAGTAGTTGAGTTTGACTCGAAATTGAGACGGACTCTAAAATTCAACTAGCCCAATTCTTGTATATTGTTGGGCTTCTACTATATTAGAATTTGTTAGAGGCCATCGTTGTTTTGTTTTCATTTGGTCTGTCAAGTTTTTTACTTTCTGGCATGCGTTAGGTTTGTAGTATTGGTCTTGTTGCTGCTTGTTCTTTTAGCGTCTTGGTAGCGGCAAAAGGGTAAGGCACCTAATAATTTGTTAGAATAAGTTGTTCGGATTAGTTTTTGCAAACCAGATATGTATATTCTAAACAACTTCGTGTGTATGTGTATATATATATATATATATATATATATATATATATATATGTATGTGTATGTGTGTATATTCTAAACAACTACGTGTGTATGTGTATGTGTATATATATATATATATATATATATATATATATATATATCGTCAACAAACGTATACGTACTAAAACACAAAAACACAGAAATAATCACATCACCAAACGGAAAAACACAGAAATAATCACAGCGCCAAACGGAACATAATTAGTGTGTGCTCTAAGATATTTGCAATGTCAACACAAACATACATACTCATTTGGAGAGAGAGAGAGATTTGAATAATAAAATTACTAAATTTACAATTAGTTTTACCACTATCGTAGCAACTCTACCTAAAATATGCACATGCACTTTGCTTAAACCCAGAAAGTTATTATCAGCTAGGCTACGTACATTAACACACAACACTTACATATAACATCCATCCGCGAGGACTTTAAATGTGCTTGCTTAAATATAGAACAACTCCTTGATAATCAGTCTACAATACATTAACCACATGATATGTTTGATGCCGCCATCGACACTTTCTAATTATAATCCAAATTTATAAAGGTATAATAAGTGTTCATTAATAGTCAGAATTTTCGTTGAGAATGACATATTACAACAACCGGTACATCTGATTTGATTTAATTAGTACTGAAGAGTTTACTATCAAACTCATCCTAGAGCTAAAAAGTAATTGTCATCTCAATCTCAATCTCACTAGTCTTTTTTTTAAAGGTCGGAGGGAATATAAACTTTACCCTAACCCTTTGAGCAGTATTAAATGAGCTTTTGGTAAGACTTAAACAACAACGTTGCCTCTAATGAGGCTTGAACACCCGACCCTTTTAAGTACCAAGGTGTCGTCTCTGGTGAGACTTAAACACTCAACCTCTCCGTTAAGAGAAGTGAGCAGTAGCAGTTGAGTAAGAGCTCGTTGGTTCAATCTCACTAGTCTAATAAGTATTATGGAGACCAAAAGGCAAGAAAAAGTAAGAAAACATGGAATATTTTTAAAAGATAAAAACCTCCTAAAGTGAAAACAAATTAGAACAAGAACAAAAACAGATATTGAAAGATTGGCTAAGTGTTTGTGTTAAGGCATATAATTTCCCATTATAAATTGTTAATTGTCTCCAATAATTCATGCAACCAAGCGATGATGTGATATAATCCTCCCCAAATGAGGTTGCATGATTCCCCCCAAAAATTTGAAGTGTCAATTTCTGATTGGTTTATTTCATAGACATTTTAGCCACCAAACCAATAATTCAAAGATCCAAAAGGGGTACAATTTAACTCTATATTTACCTACGTTGCATGGACATGAGACGTCACAATCATCCACTATAATAAAGTGAAAAAGAAAAATATAAAGCAAAAACATTTTCATGTCAGAAAACAATAGCTCTTTGGGTTCATGTTTAGGTCGGTAGCCGGAATCGGATCAAGATATTTAGGTTTAGGTGTGTTTGGATTAAGATAGAATCGGGATTTTTAACTAATTATGGTTACCGCTAAAATGAATAAAATGGAAATTGTCGATCGAATAATGATTAAAACAAGCAACCTACCAACATAATGCAATAAGTGGACCAAGTGTTTCTATTCGATTGGTGGTACAAGGAATAGAACAAATCATTGGTACAAAGATTCAGAGTCGTAAAAACTAGAACTGGCAAAATTGGTCTGGCCCAAAGATTCAGAGTCGTAAAAACTAGAACTGACAAAATTGGTCTGGCCCGATAGACTCACTAGCCAACATTACAATAGGACGGGATGAGTTATAGTTTTGGAAGCTCAATGCAAATCTTGATTAGGCTAGCCCGACCCAATTTAAAGCTCGGCCAGAGAGGCTTGCGTGCAGGATCCCAAAAATGACAAAGTTAGAGAAAATTAGCTCGACCCGATGCGCTGGCCCGTGGGCTGGCTCGGCCTAGACCGATGTTGAGCGGGATTGGGTCCGGCCCGGTCCAAATTTAAGACTTGGCCTGATGGGTTCGGGCTAAACTGGCCCAACCTGGCAATGGGCCAGCTCTAGTAAAAAACATGAAAAAATTGCTGGCTGGTCCACTTTCATAACGTTTTTTTCTCTCCAGTCTACCTTTTTTTTTTAACCGCTAAAAACCAGTTTCATAAAATTGTTCCTAAAATGCCCCTATGCAACTTGAACGTATCCTACAAGCTCATTTCTTCCTAAAATCTCTCATGTGAATCTTTTATCCTACAAATATTATTGTTTTGCCGGTGAGCGCCTTGGCGAGAATGAGGAAAAAGTTAAACTTTTGTATTTGAAATTATTGTTTTGTCGGTGAATGCCTCGGCGAGAGAGGGGAAAAAGTGAAACTTTTGTATCTACCGGTGCACGCTCTAACTTGCAATTACATCCCGCCTTAGCGAGCAAGCCCTAATAAATGAAATTGTGTTTGCACAGTTTGCCCTTCCGTGTTTGCGATGCATCCCTATGCAGGAATTGTGCATCGCGATGCAGAAATTAAGAAGGGCGATGCATGAATGATTTATCGCGATGCCTCAGTTTGTAATAACAGTTCAAGTTATTTGGGCATTGCGATGATGAAATTAGGCATCACAAATGCTTTGATTATGCATACCAATGCCTGAATATTAAGGACATATTAATATTTTCATCAAAAAATAAAAAATAAATGCATCATGTGATATGCCTTTTACTTGGGCATTGAGATGTTAATATGATTGAATTGAATGCACATATCAGGCATCGCAATGCATAAAATTAAGTTTGAATTTTAGGTTGCACATATCAGGCATCACCTCGCCAAATTCGATGCACATATGAGGCGTCGAGATGCATTGGGTTACTGATGCGTGCATGTTTTTCTTTAATTAAATTAGGCATCGAGATGCCTTGGGTTACTGATGGACACGTGTTTTTCTTTCATTAATGGCATAATCGTCTTTTCGCCCTAAAAGTGCTTTTTTTTCGATTTTAAAAAAAGTATGGTGAATTGAAGCGATTACAAATGTCCAAAACATGACCGACCTGTAATTCAAAAAAAAAAAAAAGCACTCAATGTAATGTACCCAATAGGTTGGTGGAACCATTACGTTAATTTCTGCCAATGTACCGAATATGTCTTATGTCGCGCCTCGCTGGATGATTGCAATGTTAGGTCAATGTATATCCTTATGGTCCCCTTTTAGTTAATTAGATTGTGGGGAGATTGAAAGGTTCCAAAAATGAATTGCAATTATCAAGTTGGTTTTGTTGTGAGAAGGATGTGTATAGACAAGTCACCCACAAATCTCATATCTTCAACTCTTTTAGCCATGAAAACTCCATATGCTTTTTTTTTTTATGTTTGAAATTGTTGGTTAAAGAGAATTAGCCTACTCCAATCACTACTTTTCGAAGCTAAATATGTTCATAATTATGCTTTTAAAATCAATGTTTTTGTGTGTGTGTTTTTATCTCATTGATGCGCATTATCGATCATCCCTAGTGAACTCCGTAGGATTCCTTATAGATTCAGTGACGTATATCTTTTAGAAATGTAATAATGTAACACAAATAAAAGAAGAGTTTTAAAAAAAAGGAAGTTGCCACGTGGACATTACCAAGAAAGATGAATTTGTCAAGGTAGAATGGAGAGTGTAGATCAATTAGAATCAAGGGAACTTATGAGAGAGAAAATGTGGGGTTTTTCAAAAATTAGAGAGAGAGAGATGATTAAGCGGGAAATTTTTTAACACAAAGCTAACGCTTTGACATATATTATATATATAATTTTTTTTTTCAAAAATTATAAAACATGTAATTTGTAGTACTTTTCTTGCAATGCAAATTATGTATTTTATGATTTTGAAAAAAAGAAAAAACTAAAGTCAAATTTGCATTTGAAAAATAGTTCGTTTGACTCAAAAAAAAATCAAATAGTATGACAATAATTTAAAAACGGATGGAATAATAATTAACTTTGGGATTTGCAATCATTTTAACATTTTTCCTCGAGCAGATCACCCTGGGTTGACTATAATTTAAGAAAGCTGTCAAACGTTGTATTATAAATTAGTAATATGTTTAGCATAATCAAGTATCAGAGAAAGTGAATTATTCCTCAAAGGTGATATTTTTATTTTTATTCAATTTACTAAAAAAGACATCTGCTTTGTATTCAATTTTACCAGATCTTTCATATTATTCCTAATAAAAGGTAGGGTAATCTTTATAAGGCAAGTCCCCATCCACATTCATTAAGATTTATTCTTTTTAAGTTTAAAGTAAGGATTGGTTTTGCCACTATCAGATATGCTGCATTATCTAGTTTAAGGAACATTTGAGGAATATTTAGATGGTTAACGAATTTATTTATTTATTATTTTATTTGAACGAACCGAGAATATTTAGATGGTTAACGAATTTATTTATTTATTTATTTTTAATTTTATTTTAACTCCCTCTCGGTTCGTTCATAGCTCCTTAAGTAGCTTAAGTAGCTCAAAGTCTCAAACTTGTGAAGTAAATGACCCGAGCTTGAGCATAATTTCAAGGTTTATGAAATCAAGGGGCCAACTCAATCCAAATCGAAAAAGTTGTTTATTTATTAAGTAATGTTATGGATAGATAAAGAGTACTACATTTTTTATACTAGATGATGTGTCAGCTAATGTGATGCATTAATTATGGTTTTTAATTTTGTTTTTTTGTACCACATCAACTGCCACATCAACTGCTACATCATTTGGTACAAAAAATTTGATATTTTTAGGTATCTATAGCATTACTCTTATTTATTTATTGGGTGGGGTGTGCCAGACCCTTGCGACTGCATGATGAGGACCAAATATTAAACTGATAAGCAAAAACTACACTTAATTATAGCAAAATATTTCATAATTATATGTCATTATTCATTTTAAAAGTCAACATGTGACTAAATCGAATCAAATTTTGTATACTTTACTTAATTATATTTCAGGAAATAAAATTTTATTAATTAAAAACTACATTAAGAATACTATTGATTATAACTTTCATAACTTTGTAAAAATAAATAAATCTACGTAGATTATTGATCAAACTTTAACTAAGTTAACCCAAAAGTAAAAAATGAACTCTTTACTTGGAACGGAGGTATATTTTACTGCATGATTCACGATCCCTGACGTAAATTCCTATACCATCCCGCTACTTGCTTCGGTGCTGATTAAGAGCATCTCTAATACTATCATCTAGTTTTTCCTATGTGACATGTTTAAACAAGAAGACATCTTTCATATGTGACAAAAAATTTAAAAGATAGGGAGTCCTCTTTCTTAATGTGCTCCAATGCAAGACTTTTTTAAAACATTCTTTCAAACGTGTTATTGTTTAATAATTATTTATAAAAAGTAAAAAATAAAAATTACTCCTACAACTGATTGACGATAAAAAATAAAAATAAAAACTGACAGTAAATGACGTGGATGAAAAGACATCCTATAGGAACCACATCATCTCCACCTCAGCATTAGAGGTTTGCATTGGAGAAGATTTTTTTTTTGGAAAATTTATCTTTCCTACGTGTCTAGTATTTTTTACTAGATAGATGATTGCATTAAAGAAGCTCTAAGATAATTAATCTACTTTGAATTTCAACGTGTGTTGTTAAGAGCATCTTCAATGCTATCATCTAGTTTTTTCTATGTAGCATGTTTAAACAAGAAGACCTCTTTCATTTGTAACAAAAAATTTAAAAAATAGATAGTCCTCATTTTAAACGTACTCCAATGCAAGATTTCTTTTAAAACATTCTTTCAGACGTGATATTGTTTCATAATTAATTATAAAAAATAAAAAATAAAAATTACTCCTACTGTAACTGATTCACGGTAAAAAATAAAAATAAAAACTGTAGGTAAATGACGTGAATGAAAAGACATCTTGTAGGTGACTCTCTATAAGTAAAGGATCACGTAGAGTATGTCTTCCCAACTAAATGTCACATCATCTCCACCTCAGCACTAGAAGTTTGCATTGGAGAAGATTTTTTTTGAAAAAAATTATTTTTTCTACATGTCTAATATATTTTACTAGATACATGATTACATTGGAGAAGCTCTAAAAGAGTCTAAAGAGTCTCAATGAATGGAAGGGAAAAATATTAATCTCCATCCACTATAAGAAAACCTCACTGTACTGAGCTTAACAAAAAAATATTAAAGTATGATTGATTAGCCCACATATTTGACCATAGTCTAAAGTTTAGCAATCATCATAATCTCTCAATGAATTAAACGTTTAATTTTAGGGAGGGGTTGACAATGACTCGCACGACACGAATGAACGAACCAGCACGACACGATTAAAAACACGAATTACAGAGACAAATGACACGATATGACACGGCACGACACGAAACACGACACGAAAGCACGAAATTAAAAATTTAGTTAAAATAACATTTATTATTATATTTATGATCAAATAAGATAGATAACATAAAAATACGATAGTGCGGCACGAACACGACACGATAGCACGAATTACCACCCCTAATTTTAGGATCAATTAATGGGTCCATAAATTTATTTAACAAAAAAATAAGAATATTTAAAACACCCCTAATTTTAGGATCAATTAATGGGTCCATAAATTTATTTAACAAAAAAATAAGAATATTTAAAGATGCATTCAGAGTTCAGACATTCAAATATTATCATACCAGCTTTTGTGTATGGGCTTGTATTGTTATCATCATTCCAAGTATTGGTACATGAAGAAAGCATAATTCAGATTTCAGATCGAACTAAATCTTGAAATAATCCTAATAAATCATTGAGTAGGTCATTAGCTTTATCAGCAGAATGGCTTATCTCTGTGCTTTAAAGCCAGTTTGGTCGTGCATTTTAACTAAAATGTAAGGATAAAATGTAGTTTATTTGTAAAAATTGTGTTTCAATGCTGGCAGAAAAAACAAAGTTTTCAAAACGCAACTGCGTTTTAAACGCTAGAATTCTCAGCTTTTTCCCAAAACGCAGATTTTAAAACACTGCTAGGAAAAAAAAGCTGCGTATTAAAGTGATATCCAAATTCATTTATAAGAAAATACTTACGTTTTTAAAACACTGCATTTTTTAAAACGCTACGTTTTTAAAACACTGCATTTTATAAACGCTGCACCAAACGAGCTCTTAGTAGATCATGTATTATGTAGAGTTTATTAATTAGACATATATATATACACCTAAGCTTGTAAATGGCCCTAATTTGACTCTTTTATTCTTTAATCGAGTGCGCGAGCTTCACTCAAGCCAAGAAACCATCGATTGCTTCGTGAACGAGCTATAAACAAGCTGAGCTCAAGCTTAACTCGAGCCTAAGTTAAGAAAGTAATAAAAATAATGAATCATGTAAAATATACTCATATTCAGTCAATTGTCATTGCCAAGTTTATTTTAACCAAACTTAGTTATGCAGGTTTGTAACTCAAGCCTAAAATCATGTTTCCAGGAACAGCTCCAGGCTGCTTGGCACTTTTTGAGATCTAAACAGAGCCTTAAGAAACACTATAATCGTCGTCATTCTCTTTCCTGGAAACTTCAATACAGCAACTTCAGAAGACATTGTATTAAGCATGCTCTTGAAGACTAACATGTACCTCATTGTACTTAAGATATATATCACTACAATTTATTAAAAACAATGTCTTTTGGGGCATTCTTTAATGAAAAAGAAGTCTTCAATCTAAACTTGGAGTAGGTCTCCTGTGAGACAACGGATATTAATTCGTAAGACAGAGCCCCATTCTTTCACAGCTGATCGGGTTAGGGAGATACGTTTTACAGAAAATAAGCGTAAGACAATTTTTTCTAAGTTTTTGCCTTAAACTTGTGTTCAGTATTATAGGGGAAGAATGTGAAGAAAGCAACTTAAAAAAAAAAACTCATCTTCACAAAAGAACAAAAACCCCACTCACAAGACTGTCCTTCTAAACTCCAAACTTGTTAGGTTGAGAGAGGTTTATAAATCTAGAATGTTTTAAGGTCTAGACAGAGAGACCTAACAACATTGTTGGCCCCAGAAGGGTACAAGAGATGAACAAAGAAATATTGAGAAATCCACTACTAGTTGAATAGTATTTAAAGCTCTGCAACAGTAGGAAATAAGGAACCTTGTTGATTTAATTATCAATGGTTTGCCCCCACAATATGGCCATAATAAGTTAAGACCCCAATTTAAATATTAATGGTTTGGTTGTAGTCCCCTACAACTACAAGGGGTCATTCTTGAACTATATATATATATATATATATATATATATATATATATATATATATATATATATATATATATATATATATATATACAGTCCATTCTTCATTAAATATTAGAGAGCCCCAAATCCCCAACATCTCACATGGCTTACAATGACTGACATTAATCACAGATGTTTACACATATACTATATCAACATGGGTCAAAGATTGAGGCATTTCTGTTTTCACTAATATTTTGCTCAATAAGTGTTCACAAAAGTGGATTAATTTATGATATAAGGATTTACATGTTGCAAGATTTGGAATGGTTTTGATCTGTTCTAGGGTTCGCGGAAGGTGAGCTGTTCATAAACCAAGATTGAGGGTCTTCCATGAGTTGCTGATTCATGTCGCTTCTAGAGATTCACTGGTACCGAATGACCAACGGAATTGTCCTTAACGGGTGGCCCAATGGTACAGTTGGGGTTTTACAAAGTGTGTGACTAGGTTCGATCCCTTCATATGCCTCATTAGAACACCCAAAAAAAAAAAAAGACCAACGGAATTGAAGTTCAATTCTTGCTAGGATATATTGTATCACTGTTTCATATATATTGTCCAAATTTTTATTTTTGAATATATCAAAGTTTTTGGCTGCTTAAAATTTCAAAAAACATTAACTAATTATTACCAATTAATTACATAAAAGGGTATAATTGGAAGTAAAATATTTGACAATACATTTGAGAGAACTCCTAAATATGTTGTTTTTATCTATGGCACCGTATATATGAAACGGAGAAAGTATTGTTTAGAGATAAATCAGCTGTGCCTTAGTTTATTTTTGGGAATATTTAGCTTATTAGGGTATTCTTGATAGTTTATTTTTGGGAATATTTAGCTTATTAGGGTATTCTTGATACTTTGATCTATTCTTAGTTAATACTCCCTCCGTTCCAGGCAAAAAGTCTATTATACTATTTTGAGATGTTTCACTTTAAGAGTTAACTTTCAAAAAATTAGGCTTAAAATTTTCATAATCTTTCATCTTTACCCTCCACTTGTGCTCTAATCATCTTGATTGTACTTAAGTATTTTTGTAATTATTACCAACTTCAATGACACTAATATATCGCTTAATAATTAGACTTTTTAAATGTGAACTCTTTAGGTGGAACGGAGGGAGTATTAGAATTAGAGTTTAATGAGTAAAATATACTCCCTTCATCCAAAAAAAAAAATAATAATAATAGTCCCTCTTTCTTTTTTGGTTTGTCCAAAAATATAGTTCAATTTCTAAAGATAATAGTAATTTCAGTGTAATTTGAATAAGGTATGAGCATGAAAAGTTATAATTTTAAAAAGTTTGACTTGTCAAATGAGACTATTTGTTTAGGGATTCAAATCTTCTATCACACTCTCTGTCACATTCTCTGTCCCATTAAATCTTGATCCTACACGTTTCCTTGTAAAAATTATAAAAATAAAACTAGTTAAAATAACAAGACACGTGTAAGATTAAGATTAAGTGGGACATGAAGTGTGACAGAAAGGGAATAGAAGATTTGATGCCCTTTGTTTAGAACAGAAGGAATATATTAAAGTAATATTCCGTTATTAATTAGGATCCGGTTGCATATTATTCTAGAGAGCTTAGTGGTTTTAATTTGTGTTCGGCCAGCAAGAGTGAAGAACTCATAGTTGCAACCGTCCTCCATCATCATGCATTTGCTTTTGTAATTTCATCAATTTATAGAAAAAAGCGGGCCGACTAGGTTGTCAATTTTTCTTTGATCAACACTAACAACACCATTTGGCAGTATTTGCACAAATTAGAGTAGTTTATTATGTATTTAATCAAAGATAAGGTTCTAATGGTATGTTCCACATCATTTAGCACCAAAAAATAAAAATAAAAATGTAAGCATTTCAATAAAGTTAGCTTGTTGATAATGCACATCAACAGAAGAATAAGTTTAATCATCCATTTAAGGTTGAGATTAAAGTATTGATATATAATAAGTTAAGTGGATGCTTTCTTGAATTACCTTGAATTACAGTTAGGGTTCATTTAGATAAAATTAAACTGACAATTTTGGTCAATAGATCTCATAACATGCCCAATAGATCTCAATCTCAAATGTCTCTCAATTCTACTATAACAAAATTAAAATAAGCATACTGGATCATTTTAGGAAACAAAATAGTACAAGTAAGCTTCCAAAAAGGCTATACCAACCTTAAAGGGGTGAATTTTGCAAAAGGTAAAAGACAATGAAGAAATAAATGCATACATCCAAAATTGACCTACATACAGAGAGACCAGGTCATCTAGTAGGGTAGTTCCCAAATTAAGAAATGAAAGTGAAATCATGCATTTATTTGGAGTAGTATTTTATTCTTGATTTTATTTCGAAATATCAATTTTATGGTTAGCATAAACATCAAAAGACTACCAAATTTATTGAAGAATACTATTAAAAAGTCTTAGAAAATACTCCCTCCCCGTTCCAGGCAAACAAAGAGTACACTATACTATTTTGGGATGTTTCACTCGAAGAGTCCACTTTAAAAATTATGCCTATAACCTCCAGAATACTTTCAACTTTACCCTCCACATGTGGTACAAACATATTAACTATTCTAAAATATTTTTGTAATTATAACCAACTCCAATACTACTTATATATCTCTTAATTATTAGACTTTTCAAACGCGAACTTTTTGGGTGGAACGGAAGGAGTACATTTTAGATGCTTATGCACAAATAACATTCTTCTAAGAAGGTTTCAAAATACAAAATCAAATTGATCTTAACCATGTCGTATTTGTTTGTATGTGTATAGCTTCTTCTTTAGCGTGTGCAGAGGATTAGTCTGGCGGGTTAATTAAGAGGCCAGAACACATGTTAGTAGCATATCGGTTTCACGATATTGAATATGACTCCGATCTTTGATGACGACTAATAGAATTGTTCAAGGAATGTTTTAATGCATATTTGGTTAAATTATTCAATATTTCAACAATAATTTGATTAGGCCGGAGTAGATGAAAATGACTCCATGCCTGTGTAGTAGGGGGTTGATTTATGTTAGTCAACGGATAATCTGAAGAAGGAAGGAATTCATTTCCTTCCCCACAGAGCTAATCAACAAAAGAAAAGAAATGTGGGAAAAGCCAATCTTGGCCACACACACTGGAACAAAATAAGTCAAGTTGTTGGGATTCTAGGCTAGAGCCGGAGGAAAACAAAGGATAAGATGAAGATGAAAATGGAATCTCACATGCATGTTTGGGAAATTACTTTTATGTTTAAGCATGGGGGCATTAACAGAAAATTTTATTTCTATCTCCTTAAGTTCAAATCTTGACTGCATCGATAAATCCGAGCAAACCCGTCCAAGATCACGGCAGTTGACATTTTACCACGTGGCATTTTGCGAGCATCTAAGGGCATACGACGCCGGCACCTATTGGTAGGTGATGTGAACATAAATCCCTAAATATGAGATTTTTAAATTATAATCAGATTTTGTTTGTTCAATATTGAGTTTTTTATATGGTACTAAAATGACTATTAAAAAAGGACAGTCACCTAGAAAGAGTAATTTAAATTGGGTAGCCATCCATGAGTTAGTTGGAGGGGAAGGAATAGAGAGAGAGCTTTCTTGAGTGAGACCTCTTTTACCACTCCTATAAGGAGGGGTGTGTGATATTTGGACTGCCTAGAAAGAGACTGCCGGTTACTCCACCTCCTTCCTTCTTTCTTCCTCCTTATCTACCCCTTCTTTCTCCTTTGTCTTCGTCTTCCCCTTCCCTCTGTAATTGCCTAGAGAGAGAAAGATTTTAGAGAGACAGAGAGATGGGCAACTGTCAGGCAGTAGATGCGGCAGCACTAGTGATACAACATCCGAGCGGGAAGATAGAGAGGATGTATTGGTCGGTGAGTGCTAGTGAGGTGATGAAAATGAATCCAGGACATTATGTTTCTCTTATAATTCCATTACCGGTGGACGGCGAAGAGAATTCTGACGAGAAGACAGTTCGGTTCACCCGCGTAAAGCTTCTCCGGCCTAGTGATACTCTTGTTCTTGGCCGGGCTTATCGACTTGTTACTTCTCAAGGTTAGTTTGTGTTCAGTTTCTTCTTCTCCCCCTATCTTAATTAATGTATTCGAATATTGCTTTTAGAACTACATGTTAATTAGGTCTGTTTGTTTTCTCTACTTTGCAGAGGTTATGAAGGTATTACGAGCGAAAAAGTACGCAAAGATGAAGAGGAACGAAGCAGAATCAATGGAGTCATCGCAGAGTTCAAGTTGTAAGACAGAAGCAAGTAGTTCAGAACTGGAGAAGACAAGCCAGGTAATTCTCCTCATTCAATAGGCCACTAAAGATCTGAGTTTTTATTTTATTTTTCTTGGAATTTTAATAAACATATAAATTATCAATAATAAACTCAAAAGCTGTGTCAAACCTGCTGGTGTATTAGCTGTATTCCGCTAATGTACTGCCTAAAATAATCTCTATGATACATCTGAAATATCTTAAGATATTTTTAGTACAAAATCTCTGATTGTGTCCCCCAAAAGTACAGAAAGTTGCATCTTATAGTGTCAAGCCAGATTAGTTCACAGAAATGGGCTCTAATTGTTGTAAAAAAAAAAAAAAGGTTTATTTCCGTATTAACATTTCACAAATACTTTAAGAGGGAAGAGCGAAAACAGAAGCATAAGAAAATTATTATCCTGTAGAGATAAAGCGAGTTATTTTTCGTAAATACTTACTTACCTTTGTAAGGATATTTCAAATTTCAGGTGATGAGACTGGAAAGATACAAGCAGAGGTCTGGATCAGCAAACCTTGCTGCTTCGCGATCAAAATCATGGCGCCCTTCTTTGCAGAGCATCTCCGAGGCTACGAGCTAAGGGTGGTGATTGTTAATATGTTCAGAAATTTGACTTTTCAACCCTGGAAACAGAGAAATTTCAAGGAAAAATGGTTGAAAAATTATACACAATTGTCATCCACAAGTATTTGGATCATTTTGATCAATAATACATCTGTATAGCCGAGAAAAGAGCAACTTACAACACTAACAGCGTTTCTGAACATATATCTAAAACTCAGATTTAAAGTTGCCTTCTTGAGCTTTTTGATTGATTGAGAAGAATATGAAAACGAGTAGAAGATTACTTGTACAAAATTTGAAGGATACAATTAAAAACCTCTCGGGTGGTTTGGAGTTCCAACTTTCCCAGTCTTGATCGACATAATTTTGAGCCCATAACAACGAAGCCCGGGCGGCCACTGCCGCTCCGGGAAGTTTCTTTTCCTTGAGTACAATCAAGTGAAAGGCTCCACCAATAATGTCCCAGGCCCTCCATACTCCCTGTGCAAGAATTCACTGAAAATCTGGTAAAAAAATAAATGAATAAAAATAAAACTATATCTAGTTAGAACAGGTTGATGTCTTAAGTTTAAAGCATAACCAATGTAGGTCCAAACCCAGGATAATGCCAATATTTTTACCAATCTGCATATAAGGCTTAAAACAGCTTGAAACAAGCTGTCATGAACGAACTTGTTTGGTCTGTGGAAAGGTTAGATAAGTCTTTTGGAAATCAATCATTGAACTATTATCAGGTCAAGAACAAGTCAGCTACTTCAAAGAAAAGAAAATAAATGTTCAATTATGTCAAATGAAATATACTCTGTGATAAACTCAAAAACCTGAAATCAGGAGAAAGAATATGATAAAAAGTATGCTAATTAAATGCTCAAATTACAGGCAAAGTATGATGTGCCTGCCTGTGTATTCATCAATCATCATTGCTCCATAGTAATTGATCTAGAAGCCTGCAAGTAGTACTTTCCGGTTTCCAATCGCAATGGGTGATAACATGAAATAGGGATGGCAAAATGCATGGCCAAAAACCGACTTGAACCGCCGCTAATTCTTTGGGTTCTTGAGTGTTTCTCAGAACCAGACTGGTTTGGGCCAGATCCAGGAAATGGTCCAACCCACCCCAAAAGCACCCCAGATATGTACTTATGACTATTTTGCTCATATAGTTGTGAAACAGTACTCCCTCTATCCCAAAATGAGTGTCCGTATTTTATCTTTTCAAGAAAATAGTACTCCGCGTTTAGTAGGACATGGTAGTAGACAAAGTTGAATTTAGTAACTTTATTAGAAAAGAGACTCATTTTGGGACAATATTTTTTCAAAAGGGACAATCATTTTTGGATGAAGTGTGAAAATAACTTATCTCCATAGGAATAGGGAAGGGCTTCCCTGACATGTTCTAACTCCTACTCCAAATTTCAAAATCAGGAGGTAGGGCCTTTAAACAAAAAATTATTTAGTGGACTGTCACACCACGTCATCATGTTGATGTGGTGTGATCTTCCACTTACCTTTCAACACGTGGCATTACCATCCAATCATAATAAAATAGATCACCAGATCTAGGGGGTTATAGAACACCTCACACCATCACCCTCAAGTGTTGATAAACGGTTGGTGCGTAACACCACTCACATGGTGTGACCGTCCCAACCAATAACTTCTCCCTCTAAACCTTCAAAAATGAACAGTTGTTCCTCTAAACTTTCAAATTTCACAGTTGTCTCATTCCCCTAAAAAGTAATGGCAAAATAGATGTCAAAGTATATACATTTAAGTAGATCTGACTAGAGCGAATCAATTATTTGAATATGACATCTAACTAATAATCTCTCGTAAGAGGCTTAGACATCAATCAAAAACGTAAATGTTTCTCATGAATGACCACATAGCTTATTAAGGAAAAATAAAATAAAATAAGAAATCTATGTTTCTAATGTACACCAAATTATAATTCGTGGATTGATTGAATGATGTATATGCCATCTATTTCCGAGGCCTTGAATGCTATTTAATCCTGTTGGCATATTTATCAGACATAGTATGGTTAAATTGTACAAATGGATTCCATACATTAGTAAAAATTTCAGTATCTTATCTCTTTAAGAAGTTCTGTAACTTATCACTTTTAAACTACAATTGAAGCCAAGGGTTGACATACTAGTAAAGGAATACTCCTAATTGCACGTGCTCATAAGTTTGACTCTCCTTTGGGTGAGAAGGATTTTGCATGACGAAGGCTTATCCCCCTTTGTTAGCCTACAATTGCTTAAATCAACATGAAAAATGAAAAACAAATTACAAGTGCAACTATTAGGGTCTTCATAACAAGTGCCCTTATGGCAATCATTTGATTTTGAGTCATTATCTAAAATACGACAAATTTGAAAGTTTTCCTTAAACGATAAGAGTTTTTCTGTAGTTTTAGGAGATTTTGCCCTCCTTTCTTTGACAATAATATTACACAACTTGGTACTGTTTCCCCTCTTCATGGTTATTGTGAGAGCAAATTTATTTATACCAGATGTTCATATCTGAAGTTTATTTCTCTCTAATAAATTTAAACTGAAAATATAAGTTCAATTTCTTTTACTGGTCAATTAGTAAGTTAAAATTTATGTTTTCATCATCCATGTACCGAGAGACAAACCTACTATTAGTTTTTCCCCCCTTACCAAGAAGTCCTGGCAAACTAAGACACTTATTGTGAAATATGCTACATTGGAACCAACACCAATGCATTCCAATACAGAAATGCTTATTTTCAATGTCAAATATCGCCGTAAAGGAACATTAACAAGCGTCATAGGAACGCTTGTTTGCAAAATCGATAGATTACACACTTTCTTGTTAGTCCAAAACGAATAATTAGTTGTGTAAATGATAGAAATGTAGTATTTGGTGCTTATTAATAAACATATCCAACCATCCACTTTACCAGTTATAATTGGACGGGGGAGATCTTATAACTGACATTTATCAATAAGAGCATCCACAGTGGTTCCATCCTATACCACACTCTATGTTCCAGTTTCACTTTTTCAACACTCTAAAAAAGAATCCACTCCAACAAGCACCCTCTATACAACCCTCTAAAAATTAAATCTTTTTCATCTCAACTAATAAATCTAACTACCATTCTATTTACCTTTTTTTTTTCTAGCACAATCGGAATGAAATATTTTAAATTTTATAAAAATTATAGTACTTATGTTTTAATAATTTCAATTTCAATTATCTAAAACACATATGTGACAAAACTAATAATTTAGCTACAACCGTCATTAAATTTCTCCATTTTCAATAATATATTTAATTCTTTTTACTACATTAGATCCAAAATATAAAGAGTGAGAGGGGAACAAATCTTTCTTTGTGTGTGTGTGAAAGTGAGGGGAGAGGGAGAGGGGAGGAGAGAGAAAAGAAACGGAGAAGGGAAAAGAAGACTAGTACTCTTGTGGGAATAGAGAACGGAAAAAGAGGGGGAGAGCAGTTGACAAAAAAAATATCACTATTCATGTCAAAAGATATTCTATATTTGAAGGGTAGATTAGTTGGTTTTAGAGGAAGAGGGTGGAGTGGAGTGTCCATTATGGGATTAAGGTTGGGTAAAAAACTCTAAAAAGGGTTTTAGAGTTTTGGTAGAAGCATCCATTGTGGATGCTCTAAGACTATAGAGGGTTGAGCAGTAATTGATCATTATTAGGACCATATAATTTGTTTATAAATGATCAACCAGCTGAATGTGGTGAGTCATCGGCTAATGGCAATCAATACTCAAGAGAACATCTTCCTGTCAAGAAACAATCAAGTGAAAAATGTCACAATTTCAGACCCAGCTCAATCCTCCCAAAGTCATCACTCATCAGTAAGACACTTTTTTTATTTTTTTTCAATAAGACACTTGAGAAGCTTGTTATAGCGCTTCACTCCTCCATTATTAATCACCTCACGCTTGTCTTTCTTATCCCAGTAACAATTCCTTCTACAATTAAAGAATCACATACAAAATACAACCAAAAAATAATAATTCCAACTTCCACTTCATGTGTAGGATATGATTGATTACTGAATGAACTCCACAATCAAGTTGTCTGGTGATGACCGACCCTATCTTGAAAATGACATTGTGCGATTACGGACGGTTGTCATTTTCTTGCTACACTCCCGCGTCTTGTTCCATGTCGATGAAATTGTCAGCTTCTGTAACCATGGATCAAAGTTATGCCGATAGGTCATATAATCGTTGCCATGATTCGTTGCTAGTGATTTTGTTGGACCGAAATATGTTTGAATCTATGAGGTGTTGTCTCTTGGACTGTATGAGTTTTGAAATTGTGGCCAAATTGAGAAATTAGTTGTTTAACTTGTTTAGCCTGAGAGTCATTTTTCATATAAACATTTTTTAAAGTTTTTTGATGCAATTAATGTTGCCCAAGTGGGAGAATGCTAGAAAAGTGTTATGTGGGCTTCCATTAGTTTGTGATTATTTTAAGTTTATGAAAAACAGGCTAATAAATGTGGTCCAAATAAGAGACATGCACAATTAGCTGAATAGCTTTATTGATATATTCGACTGGGCTTGTGCACACCCTTGGTCTGATGTGGTTGGACGGCTCAGTCTGGCTTCTGTCCATTAATAGCCCGTGATGGGAGGGCTCTAGTGGATTTTATATAAATAGGCCAAGGTCCCCTCTCCATTCCTATGGCTTAAACGGATACCCCACTGAAAGCAGTCATTTTGTTGAGGAGAATGGAGAGGAAGACCTAACCGCCGCATGAATACTTCCACAAATCAATTCCGCTAATAGATACGTACATAACGAAGATACGCTTACTCAATTATTAGTTTAGTGTTCTATATTTCATGTATGGATCTTGGATTTGTTCTAATAAATACTACTCCCTCCGTTCCAAAACAAGTCTGGCTCATTTTTTATTTAAATTTTTTTTTTTAAAAAAAAAATCAATCAACTCTTGTTTCTTAGGAGGGTGTATTCACTTCGGCATTTCATCAAATAGGTAGTGCTCAAGCTCACAAAAATTACCTTAATTTTACTCAGGAATACAATGTATATTACCAATTAATATAGCTATGGGGAATTCACACAAAGCAACAATTGAAAAAAGCAGCTAATTCACTAAGGATTTAGTTAACTAGTGCCCTAAGACCATATGGTTACAAGCATTAATTAGGGTATAAGTTAACAAGACCCATTTATTAAAACTAGTAGGAACAAAAAATAAGATGAAAGGAATTACCTCAGCGCAGGTATCGACGACCGTATTAATGTCATTTCCGAATGTCTCCTTGTCATTAAATAGTTTCTTCAATAGCTCTGCCTTGAACTTCTGTGTCTCCTGTAACAGTACCAACACTCTCCATCGTGAATTAGTGCACTATTTGGTACGCAACGCAACAATAGTCATGTCATTTTAGTACAAATTTCGTTCGAAAATAGTTCAAATAACATGAAAAGAAATCACGATTGTTGCATACCGGAGGAGCACTTAGGTCGCTACAACAGATAATTGGTCAAAGGAGAGAGAATTAAAGCGACAGCGAATTCGGGGATTGGATCAGGATAGACGTAATTCTGACGCAGAGTTGCTATAGGAGGCACCGGAGAGATCCTTGACGAGATAGGTACTTCGTATTTTGTAATATACGAATCCCGGAAATGTTGAAGGAGGGCGCAGGCTAACGCAAGGGATGCGTAGGACAGCGCCATTCGAGCTTTGGATTTTGGCGGGAACGACTGCAACTGCCACCGCGGTGACGGAAGAAACGGGAAGTGCCATTTTCTGATGGGCGCAATATTATGACAAAGCGTTCCCATCGTTGTAACCCAAAATATATCCGACCTGGTTGGGCTGTTCGAGCAAGCTAAAGCCCAAAAGGATCAAGATTGAGAGCTAGTTTTCCCAATGTCCATGGGCCTGGCTGTGTTTGTGAGACAACGTCCATAAATGCTAAGAATATGGGGAGAAATTCGGCCGGTCCACTTTCAAAATTTTCTAATCACTTTACACCATAATACGGAGTATTTTTTTTTTAAGGGCGAAATTCGAGCCGGTATTTTTTACTAAATTTTCAATCGTTTTAATCTTCTATAATTATTTCAAATCGAAAAATAATACTATGCATCGCAAACCAAATCGATGTATCACAAAACATCGCGATGCACAACATTGCATTTGTGATGTACAAATGTGTGTATCTCGATACACAAAATTATATAAAAAAAGTATTTCTTTTGTGCATCGCGATGCACAAATTTTTTTTTTCAATCGGAAAAAAGGCACTTTGTTTGCGAAATATCGTCTTTGCCCTTTCTTCTAATACAAACGCGGTGCATCGGCTTCCCTCTCCAAAATAATTACCAGATTAAATGTTTAACACAATCAAACATTCAAAACCCTCTTAACTTCTAAAAATCTTAAAATCTCCGACGATTTCTCAGCAAGCAACCTCCGGTGATTTTGTGTAAGATTTTAATCCATTGTCGTGAGTTATTAAAAGCAGAGCAAAATGTCTTCGCAACTACCAAAGACCAATGGGAAAAAAATAAAGCAACTAGCACCAGAACAAGGAAAATACAAAAACAAGAACTTGAAGAAGAATCGGTATGTATTTTTGAATATATTTTATAGTTATGCTTTTTGTTTATAACTTTTTTAATAGAATGAAATGTGAATAAATTTGCATAGAAATTTGTGTTTGATGCATCACGATGCATTATTTTAAAAATATGTTGTGTATGTTCTTTTAAGATTGATGAATCGCGTTCATTAATGATTGCAATAGATAAAAGAGTAACTAAACATTGGGCAAGTGATAGGAGTATTAGAAATGCAGTGACGTAGATTTAATACTCATAATAAAATAGACTAATGCTATGGGACCTAAATAGTATTAAATTTTTTATAGTAAATGATATAATAGTTAATGTGGCAGTTGATGTGGTATAAAAAAATTAAAAATTATAATTAATGCATCACATCAGCTATCACATTAGCTAACACATTATTTAATGCAAAAAATTTAGTACTTTTAGGTACCATAGCATTACTCAATAAAATATAGTTTACTTGGGAAGAGGATGAAACGAGAAAAGAAAAAATAAGTTACAAAGGAAAATATAAAAGAGTTAAGCTCCGTTTGTTTTAAGGAAAATAACTTTTGGAAAATAATTTTTAGAAAATAGCTTCTGAAAAATGAAAAGGTTCTATTTTTAGGCATTTGGTAAATTTTTTGAAAATATGTCGGAAAATATTTTCCGATGTTTGGCAAACACATGAATTTTTTACGGAAAACATATCATGAATACATATAAAAGGTTATATCCCCTTCGTCCTAAAATTAGTGTCCCCTATTGAATATACACTTAAAAAGTTTTGTACTTTAAATAATTTCTTTAGTAAACCCCAATTATCACTAGTGGTATCAAATCAATGGGGGTTCATCTACTTTTCAATCTCACAAATAACAATAGCATAATTGATAATTGACTTGAAAACACATTTCAAAAACAAAAGAAAAAGAAAATAAAGAGATAATTGTTGTGTGACGTCTCGAACTGAACTAATAGACACTTATTTTAGACGAATGTAGTATTTATTGAAATTGAGTAGTGCAAAGGTGATATTGGGCTCTAATTCCAGCCCCAAATTAAAAATTCTATGATCTTAAAAATTATACCAGAAGCTTTATGTACTCTTTAACTAAATATTTTATTCCGTGTAATACTATTTTTAAAAATTAAAGTATTAAAAAAATAATTTTAATTTTTAAATCAACGCACTAAAGAATTTCAAACAAGATATATATATAACATGTTCACTCTATCTTAGTATCTAATTGAAATATCAAGTTAAAATATTTTCAGAATTCAACTACTTGAATCTGTAATATTATTGTTATTTTCTCATCTCAAAATAAATATTTAATTTTATTTGTGATCGTGAATAAAAGTGAACATTTATTTTGGGACGAACATGAATATATTTTTCAATGTTATAAAAGTTTCCATAAATCTTGACAATATCAACAAAAAGTATATAAATAAAACTTTGTTCATAGAATTATTTCAAAATATTACGGTAAAATATTACGATTATTTCTTTGAACGAAAAGTTAGAAATGAATATAGCACATCCAAATGTACAAAGGTGATATTAGGAGAAAATTAGAATGAACAAGTTTTAAAAAATAACTTACGAAAATTGAATTTATAAGTCATTTTTCTAAAAAGATGGCTTTATTTTTCGTTAGCTTGTAAAAAATCTTAAATTGACTATATTTTCGAAATGTTACATCGACTCCATTCATTAATGATTGTAATAGATACTCTCATTGTTATATATTGGTCAACTTTTTATTCTTTACATCTCACTAATCTATGCCCTAAGGAACATTTTAAAAGCCTAAAAATAGTTAGTTTTGTCATGATGACAACTAATTTACGTGGTTTTAATGTCGTTAGGGAATTTCCATGTTAAAACATACTACAAAATGAGTTCATAATATGTGTCCTTAAAGTACATAATAGCTTTTGCCCCCCCCCCCTCCCCTTAAAGACTATTTTTTCATTAATTGCTCTATTGGTTAGAGTTTCGTTCCCTCTGTTGTTAGTCCCATGGTCGAATCTCGTTGAGGGGGTCTTTGGAGTTTATGGTAGATTTAGGATATAAAAAAAAAAAACCAAGAAAAATCTCTTGCATTAATGTAATTCTAAATAAAAGGTATAAATAGAAATATAAATATTCGAGAAATAGTGTGGATGCATTTATGAGAAATCTTTAAAATGTTAATTTTTGTCCAATGACTCATTTTGCTTGTAAAGAACATTGTGAGTACGTAGTGGCCGATAACATGCGCCTCATGTTTGAATATATACATATGAAAATGAAATTCATGTTAAATAGGTACATAAACCATTTTACGTAAGCAAAATTTATATACTTAGGCTCCGATTATTTCACGGAAAATGATTTTTGGAAAATGTTTTCCTTATTTTTTGGTGTTTGGTAACATTTGGAAAATGAAGTCAATGTAAGATGTTTTACAAGTCAACGGAAAATAAAGCCTTCTTTTTAGGAAAATGACTTACGGATTCAATTTCCGTAAGTCATTTTCCAAAACTTGTTCATTCCAATTTTCTCCTAATATCATCTTTGCACATTTGGATGTGCTATATTCATTTCTAACTTTTCATTCAAGAAAAATAATCATAATATTTTACCGTAATATTTTTAAGTGATTCTATGAACAAAGTTTTATTATATATTTTTTGTTGATATTGTCAAGATTTATGGAAACTTTTATAAGATTGAAAAATATATTCATGTTCGTCTCAAAATAAATGTTCACTTTTATTCACGGTCACAAATAAAAGTAAATATTCATTTTGAGACGATAAAATAACAATAATATTATAGATTCAAGTAGTTGAATTCCAAAAATATTTTAACTTAATATTTCAATTAGAAATACTAAGATAGAGTTCATATTATATACTATCATGTTTGAAATTTTTTAGTGTTGTTTGAAATTCTTTAGTGCGTTGATTTAAAATTTTAAATTATTTTTTTAATACTTTATTTTTTAAAGATAGTATTACACGGACTAAAATATTTGGTTGAAGAGTACATGAAGCTTCTGGTATAATGTTTAAGATCATAGAATTTTTAATTTGAGGCTAGAATTGGAGCCTAATATCACATTTGCACTACTCAATTTTAATAAATACCCTCTTCGTCTTAAAATAAGTGTCTATTATTTCATTTCGAAACGTCCCACAACAATTATCTCTTTCTTTTCTTTTTCTTTTGTTTTTGAAATGTTTTTTCAAGTCAATTATCAATTATGTTATTGATATTTGTGATATTGAAAAGTAGATAAACCCCCATTGATTTAATACCACTAGTGATAATTTGGGGTTACTAAAGAAATTATTTAAAGTAAAAAAAATTTAAAAAATAATTGTATATTCAATAGGAGACACTAATTTTAGAACGAAGAGAATATAACTTTTTATATGTATTCATGTTATGTTTTCTGTAAAAATTTCATATGTTTGCCAAACACCGGAAAATATTTTCCGACATATTTTCAAAAAATTTACCAAACGCCTGAAAATAGAACATTTTCATTTTCCAGAAATTATTTTCCGGAAGTTATTTTCCTTGAAACAAACGGAGCCTTAGTTATAGGTTGTAAATGGGCAGTTTGGGTAAGTATGGGCGGTATTCATGTGGGCTGCGAGTAGAGATGACAATTTTGGACTGAACCGTGGATATGAGAATACCATAACTGAACTGAGTCTAAATTGACAATTATTAATTAATTTAATTGGATATGGGATGGGTAACGAGAAATAACCAAATGGAAAACTGGAAAATGGTTTGACTTTAGTATTCGCAATACCCACCCCAATCTCCGAACTATTACACGAACTACTTATTTGGTAATATAACTTTATCATATATACAAGTATTTACCATATAACCTAGTATATATAAATTAGGTATAAGATACTAAAATTTAAACATTATTCTCAATCATGCAAATCCGTCAATCTGTCGCTGTCGCACACTCCTCTTCATCACTTAATAAAACTTTTTAAATATTTGGTAGATTTGTGGTGTGTACAACTAATTAATTAGACTTTTTTTTAGTTTTTATGAACACAATAGTGTTGTGGTATAAGTTGAAATAGACTTTAGGTGCATATATAGCATTACTCGTCGAAGTATTATCATTTATCAAGTTTTATGAACTTGATTAAACAGTATGTTCATTGAAAGTTTCTTTTTGAGAGTTTTTCAAATGATTAAATTATTTTAAACTAAGGGTTAATTATACCATTAGTCCCTTGACTATGGACTATTTCACCAGTAGTCCTTTAATAAATTATTTTCAAATTTTAGTCCCTTGAATATAAAAATTAGACACAGTTGGTCCTTTTGTTGGATGCCGTTAGTATTTTTCCGTTAAATCCGTCACGTGCCCATCACGTGCCTTTGGTTAAGGGTATTTATGAAATTTCACGTGCAAAGATATTTTTTAATACTTAAAACAATATATTTTTTTCTCTCTCTCCCCCCACCCCCCACAACATCTCAACCCCCATCCCTCCATTTTCTCTCTCGTTTCTGACTTTCCCCCCACCCCAGCTCCGGCATCCCAGCCCTCATCTCTCCATTTTCTCTCAAGCTAGTTGGAGCCCAGATTAGTAGAAGTGAAACACCAGTGATTGCACCCATCACTTCCCCCCACCCTACCCCCATCCCCAGCTCCGGCAAACCTCTCTGTCAAAGAACTCTCTCTCTCTCTCTCTCTCATATTCTTTCTCTCTCTAAAACTCTCATACCACGTCTCTCCGTCGAAAGTCCCAATCCCAGCCTTCCCCGTTTGATTCGTCGATCCCAGTTTCATTATGGGAATTGAGGACTAAGATTCAGATCTTCGTTGTTCGCCGTCTTTCATCCATAGGTTTAGATCTTCGTTTTGATTTCCATTTCATCTCTGGGTTTCGATTGTAGATCTGGGTTTGATTTTCGTTTTGATCCGAACTCTTTGAGCAAATGGAGATGGCCAGACGGCTAGGGTTAGGGTTTTGATCAATGTTGATTTGTCTCATTTGCAGCGGTGGGTTTAAAAGTTGAATATGTTTGGATAATTGTAAGGAAGTAATTGGAAGTAATTTGAATGATTTGAGTTTTCATGGAAGTAATTTGAAGTAATTTGAGTGATGTATTGAGTGATTTCTTGAGTTTGGTGGAGGTGGTGGACTAGTAGTGGTGGTGGTGGTGGTGGATTGGCAATTTGAGAAGATGGGTATTAGGGCTTTTTTTTTTTCTTAAAGTCTTGCACATGAAATTATATAAATACCCTTAACTAAAGGCACGTGATGGGCACATGACGGACTTAACAAAAAATACTAACGGCATCCAACAAAAGGACCAACCGTGTCTAATTTTCATAGTCAAGGGACTAAAATTTGAAAAAAATTTGTTAAGGAACTACTGGTGGAATAGTTCATAGTTAAGGGACTAATGGTGTAATTTACCCTTAAACTAATTAACTTGTTAGCTTGACCAATTACCCGTGGATATTTCCCGATTAACCGTTACCCATGAGATATAAATATGGGGGAACAAATTGAGTGTTCGGTGGGGAATGAGGTGGTTATGGGGCATAAAATTGAATTGGGGAAATGAGGGTGGTATTATGTATAATCGTTTCCGAACCGCCTTATTGTCATTCCCAGCTACGAGCTCAAATGGACGAATAAGTGAATGTTCAATTGATTATGCAGGCATAAATGAGCATGCCATAAATTAGAGGCGTCCATTTACCTATTAATATAAAATTATTAAATCAGTAAATGTACTCCCTTCGTCCCTAAATTATTGTCATCATTTCCTTTTTTGTCCATCCCAAAATAATTGTCTTGTTTGAAAATTTTCTTTTTTAGGACATCATTTTTACCATTTTACCATTACTTTTTCCCATACTTTAATTATGGCTCACATACACATGGGCATTAAAGAAAATTACACATTATACCAATATTAATAATCAAGTCAATTATTTTTTCTTACTCCGTATGCCGAGTCAAACAAGACAATAATTAAGAGACAGAGGGAGTATTAGTTTACAAATAAAAGCACCAATTTCTAACTTGAGCTATTAAACATAAAAGAAAATGAACATATAAATTTTCATAACATGCAAAAAAAAAAGAAGATATAATTTTAGGGCAAATGATATTATGAACTCAAGCTTGTGGATTTTCTACGAGCTTTAGCGTTAGTACCGTTGGATGATTTTAACAGAATTCTCAAAACTTAAATGTTGTTAAGTTGGTAATGATTTAAAATGTCCATATCATTACTTATAAAATGATAAATTTGATTTGATGACGCCGACGTAGAGATTTAAGTAAATTTGATCTGACAGCACTATCACTAAAGTTTGTAGAAATAACACAAGATCAAGCTCGTTATATCAAACCTCTAATTTTAATATAGTGAGTGCCCATGTAAGCCTATTCTTGGCCAAAAAATTTAGTGGGCTAAAATAGACTCGCTTATTTTAGTTCACTATGTATCCATATTCACTTATGTAGGTAGTTGAACAAAGAAATGAGAGATAATTGCAAAATAAATTTTGTACTAGTTTCGAGATTTTAATTTAAATTATGTGTTTTTTTTTTTCCGACGAATTGAACCTTCACCTATATTTATTTATTTTTTAATAAAAATCTTCCGTCAAGTTGATGTTATCAACTAACGGTTTGATGACTTGGTCACATACGTGGCTCTTACGTGGAAAATGGTGGGGAAATAAAAACCAACAACTTATTTCCCGCCAAAATTATTACCAAAAAAACCTTAAACTATTTTCCAATTGATTTCAAAAAAATTCCTGGCCGTTAGGGAATTCTTATAAAAAGCGTTTTAAAAAGAACCTTGTACAATTAAAAAATTTCATAATAAACCATGGAGTGTTGTAGATTATGGGAGTTTTATACATAAATACTTGGCATAGCTTCTACCACCACTTGAATCTAATTTATTCCCTCCCACTGTCCACATGGCTGCTTTACGTAAAAAAAACTTTCTCGCCCAATATCCAGATTTACCTCTGTAATTTTTATGATTAAGTTTAACTTTATCCTAAATCTGTAAAAAAAAAAAAATTTACCTATAATTTGTTGCCTTCCACTTCACTGTTTTATGTAAAAAAAAAAATATTCCACTCAGTTTATCTCTGTAACTTTCTAATTAATTTTAACCTTATCCTAAATCTGTAAAACTCTTTCTTTTTTTCTTTCTAATAATTAAGGTATTATAAGCATTATTAGAACTGTCATAATTACAAAATTACTGGAGTATAGTTAATATGTTTATACCACATGTGAAGTGTAAACTATTAAAATTTTGAAGATGTAAGCATAATTTTTGAAAGTTGACTCTTTATGTAAAAATCTCAAAATAGAATAGTGAATTTTTTTGCCTGGAACGAGGGACCATTATTATTTTTATTTAGTCAGGAAAATGAATTATTCGATGTCAATTTATGCTTTTTTCAACTTAATTCACCTTTCTAGACAAGTTCAAGGGCACAACTCACACACTTCGCCTATGTATTTAGGACTGACATATGTGTTAATTAATTTAAACTGAAATATATGTATTTGCTTAAAATATACTACACGTATTTTTATAAAAAACAATAACCTAATTTTTTTTCACACTTTTAGCTATATTAGTATGAATTTATGTAATTATGATTATTATTATGATTATGATTATGATTATTATTATTATTATTATTATTATTATTATTATTATTATTATTATTATTATTATTATTATTATTATTATGATGATGATGATGATGATTATTATTATTATTATTATGATTATTATTATGATTACGATTATTATTATTATGATTATGATTATTATGATTATTATGATTATGATTATGATTATGATTATGATTATGATTATGATTATGATTATGATTATGATTATGATTATGATTATGATTATGATTATGATTATTATGATTATGATTATGATTATTATTATGATTATTATTATGATTATTATGATAATTATGATTATGAGTATGATTATAATTATGATTATGATTATGATTATGATTATGATTATGATTATGATTATGATTATTATGATTATGATTATTTTTGCATAGATGCTATTTGTTTATCCCGCAGCCACCGAGCAAGAGGTGGTCGCGGTACTGGTTAGGGAGGAAGCCAATGTACAAAAACCTATCTACTATATATCTAAGGCTTTGACTTAGGTTGAAACCCGTTATTTCAATGTAGAAAAATTAACCTACTCTCTTGTCATCTCAGCTCGCAAATTAAGAACTTATTTCTCTGCACACCCAATAACTGTATACACAGATTCACCGCTCAGGAAAATCTTGCATAAATCAGACTCCTCGGACAGGCTACTAACATGGTCAATTGAACTCACAGAATTCCAGATCGACTACGAGCCATGCAAAGCGATCAAAGCCCAAGCTTAATTTGGTCGATTTTTTGGTCGAAACAAGTTTTTCTGACCAAACAGTTGAGGACACAGAGATAGACAAGCCCGACCCATAACCAAAACCCGCGGTTAGACCAAGTGTCTACTGGGAACTATTTGTGGTTGGAACTTCCAGCAAGGCTGTAGCGCGGGCATTTTACTCGTCTCACTCGAGTAAAAAGAGCAGTTCGAGAAAGCACTCCACATCAGCTTCCCATCATCAAACAATCAGGACGAGTACGAAGCTCTAATCGTGGGCACAGATATGGCTTTGGACATGGGAATCCAAGACATGGTCATCTACAGTGATTCTTAACTCGTTGTGAATCAAGTTCGGGGGGAGTATGGGGTGAATAACCCCACACTGAAGAAATACTGTGAGCTTGCAAGGGAGTTGCTCTCTAAAATGCAGTTTTGGAAATTGGTTAGAATTGGCCGGACAAGCAATCATGAGCCGATTACTTGTCCAAAATAGAAACCATAGAAATCTCGCACCTTCACCCTTCAGTTATAATTGAGCACCTGGACGTACCGGCCATTGAGCGAGCAAAATTCCTGGACATAGAAATGACCGAGAAGTGTTGGATTGACGATTTGCAAGGGTATATCGAGCAAGCAGTGCTACCCGAAAACATAGAGCAAGCTTGGACAATACAGAAGCGCTCACCTCGATACACGGTACTACGGAGTTCTATACAGAAGGTTATTTTCCAGACCATTACTAAAGTGTGTTCGTCCAGAAATGATTGAGATGCTGCTCGTCAAAGTCCACGAGGGAGTATGCGGAGGCCACCCGGGGGCCAGCACTCTAGCTGACAAGGTGATCTCAGCAGACTACTACTGGATGAGCTTGAGAAGAGTTGCGGAAAGTTATGTCAAGAAATGTGACAAGTGCCAGCATTATGCGGACATACCACGGCTACCCTCTACCAAGCAGTCATTGGAGGTCGCATCATGGCCATTCGATATGTGGGGGATAGATTTGATCGGACCTTTTCCCACTGCCCGAGGTAATTACATGCACGTGATTGTGGCAATAGACTACTTCACCAAGTGGATTGAAGCCAAGCCTTTAGCGAGCATAATCGAGAAATTATCTCCGACCATTGAACACAGTTCTTCAAAAAATTTACAAGGGCTAGCGTAAATTTTCACATCAAACACGAGCAATCATCATTATCATACCAGCAGGGTAATGGGCAAGCAGAGGCTGCGAAGAAGCAGATGCTGCACGCTCTCAAAATAAACCTAGAGGGAAGAGCGGACAAATGACTGGATGAATTTCCCGCAGCTCTATGGGCCGTTCGAAACACGGTTAGGGGGCTCACTGGGGAGACTCCCTTTGCCCTAACTTATGGTTCTGTAGCTTATGGTTCTGAGGCTATGGCACCGGTTAAAATGGTATTGCCAATGGTTAGGGTCTCAAAGTTTGACGAGCAGGTGAACAACCATGTTGTGACTACCCGAGTCCGAGATTCGATGTTGAACCCCAACTCGGAGCGCCAAACCGAAGAAGAACAGAATAAAGCGAGCAACAAAAGCTCGAAACTAAACCAATGCAGTGGAATAACAAATGAACTTTAGCCTCAAAGCTCGAATAACAAAAATCTCAACAACATAAAAATAACCTCCACGGCTAAACAAGCGCCGGAGAACAACAATATCTAAAACACCACGAGACAACACGCACGGAAACTAATAGTAAAATACCAACGGGCACACGACCACTACAACCATGAACACAAAAGTTATAAATCAATACAACCGGCACGACTTCACAAGTCGGCACCAAACACAAGTCTATGAAATACAAGAATCTCTACCCGGCATACTAAGTTTACATAACTCAGTTTAACCCACGATCTCACAAGTACATATGATAAAAATAAAGTAATAATCTAAGTACAACCTCGGACCAAAACCTCACTGCGCTGGAACATATCCTGCAAACTAAGGAAAAACAAATGGAAGGAATGAGTCAAAGACCCAGTAAGTTACTAATGTAACAATATGGCATGGCATTATGCACATTGATATACCAGGATAATAAACTTGTTGTAGCACATAAGACAACCAACCCTATATCCACGATAGGCTCAGTAGCCGCCAACCGTCATGCACTGGTTGGAGACCACGACCAACATTCGTTCATATAGGAAGCACATAAAGCTCAAAGTAAACACATAAAGGTGGATACGGTGGATTCGAGGTACACCTCTGAAATCCCTTGAAACACTTCCGACCTTATTGCTCCATGAAGCCGTAGTAAACGATCGTACTGCCGTTCCATAGAACTATAAAGGAGGCCTCTGCTGCTATCCAACAAGATAATAATAATAATAGATTCCTGCGCTTCTGCTCCAGAGAACCATACTAAACAATTGTGCCGCTGATGCTAGACACATCTCCTAATGTCGAACAATGAACAGAAATAGATGATTGTGCTGCTGCTGCCGTACACAAATCACAGAGGGACCGGTGCTCGTATCCCCAAATAAATATAGGTACCCGATCGCGTCAAGCACGATCTACAAGTACCCGTTGTGGACCATTTTCTGTATCCACGTCGACGTATTGCTTGATCCCTTACGACCCGAGACAATACGGCTCTAGCCACTTACAAGTATCACAAATCAACGCGTCACCAACACGCTCAACTTAGGATCTCTACGGTATCCTATGATCACAATACACTCCATCTCATGTGTATTTATTCCATCTCATTTTTGTCATGTATTATACATATCACGACTCCCAACAAGTCACATAGCCCGTAAAGGACCGATAACCAAGGTGTATCAATAACTTCCTAGGATATAAGCAACTCATCATAAACATGTCGCTCAATGCATAGCGACTAAGTCGTTCCCAACGTACGTCGCACATGATCGTACACAACTCATTAGTAACTTATATGTAGTACAAGTACCTTTAAGTAACTAATCAAAGCTTGGACGTAGGGTGTATATATAATCATCCAACCCAATTCAAGTAGTCACGTGTTCAACAACGTTGACTAAGTCAACCTAACTCAAGTTGCTCGATCAAAGTCTCATCAATGCGTCATCCCACCTCGTAGGAGACTAAAATACTACTCGTCAACTCATTACACGACGTATATTCTTAATGTCCTATTCGACTCTGCTAAAGTCGGTCACGACTAGAGTCTAGCCCATTCAGTGTAATATTCGATTTTACAATATCCCAACGACCACACTCGGGTCTTACAAATATTCAAAACATTGGGACAAGCCGTAGCATCATCCCTGCATACCCATCTCAATCACGAGACTCAATATACCGAAAGTCTAATACTCATAAAATCTCACGAGTGTACTAACGATTAAAATCTCAACAAGTTATAAATACTTGATATAACTAAAACAAGTCATCGGCAACTTTACTGCCGGAACCCAACTATAAGACAAACCCACGAGTCTACAACTTGGGAAACAACAACAATATCAACAACATAATCTCGAGGAGTCTCTAACAGTAGGAGACGTCAACACAACATGTACAACAACAATGTGTACTATAACATCATTCACAAGTCTCTAATATTCCGAGACTATGAAATTAACCACAAGTCATCGATACCCAACAAATAGCATGCTAACAATTCATATTGACCAAGTATAGCATGTAGAAATTCCATATACAACATGTGTAACATGTAATCATCGCGATATTATACTACGATGCTCAAAATCTAAGAAGGAAATTAGTAACTTACTATACAACGCAAATCCTCCACGAAATCCAAGGGGCTTCGGGTGGAAACGTACTCCTCCGTGACCTCTACGCCTCTACAGAGTCCAAACGTCGATCCCAAGCTCGATCTAACTCCGAATCAAACTTTCACTCTCTCAAAACACCACTTTCTTTCTCTAAAATGTGGGAGAAGAGATGGGTTGGTGATTCCTCAATAGATCGAACAATCTATTCAGTTAGAATCGTTCCCCTCGTCGCTAGCTATGCTCTAGCAAAGACGGCTCGCAAATCCGACTCCGAACGAACAAGATATCACGATTATACTCTTTACTCTCTCTTCTTTTCTCTCTCCTCTCTCTCTCTCTTTAAAATTTGGGTTGGAGGAAAAGGAATGAGGGGGAATAAGGTTGGGTTATGCTATTAATACTATGGGTAAGTGTTTGGTCCAATCTCGGGCTTTTTGAGCATTTTAAACCAAATAAAGATGTTAAAAACTGAGAAAGAACGAAAACCGGCGGAGCAGAGCCCGACGCCATGCAGACGCATAGTGCGGTCGTATAAGAGCCATGCGGACGCATAGTTCGGCCGCATAGATTCCAGAAAGTCTGATTTTTCTACGCGAGCTCGCAGTGCGGCGCATAGAGCTAAAGAACTGGGCAGTTTTTTCAAAAATGCCCTCGATGGATCCCGAGATGTCCCGAAGTGATCCTATGTTGATTCTAACATCAAATAAAGGTCAAAACACACTCAAAACTCAACCAAATCATTCCCTAATAAGGCTATTAGGATGGACAACACAAGTCTCGCTCGCACGTGAAGATAAACATGTGAAATGACACACGAATCAACTCAACTTACGGTTCAACGATAAGAATAACATGCTTGTTATTCGAGGGTGAATCTAAACCAAGTTTAGGTCACTTAAACGTGGGGATTGTACTAGGTATACCAATGATAATCGATGTCAAGAAAAGTCTCGAATGAGTACAGGAACCTCATACTACTCATCAAAGGGTAAACACGTGCCAAACACGGGTCACAAATTAACAAGTCACGCTTAACAAGCATGACATCTCACACTCCAAGGGTTTTAAGGTCAATATCGAGAGACTACAAACGAACCAGGAAAGGAGTTGGGTCGGGATATTACATCCTCTCCCCCTTAAAAGAATTCGACCGCGAATTCATGGATTGAACGGGTACAAAAAATACGTACACTACAACAAGGCCATACAATAGCCTACGCAATCACACTTATATCGGTAAAAAGTGAAAGCCCAACAAATAAAGGGAGTTGGTCCAAGTTAGAGGCCATCAACCCCAAGTAATGTTCACGAGCAAGGTTTCTAACGAATAGGTGAAATTTTGAGACATAAGAAATCTCGGGGTTTCGTTACGAGACTCACTACCGTCTTTAGTCAAGTCCAAGTTCAGAGTACACTTTAAAGTGACGTCCCAACACCACGCTTCCGCGCGCTAATGAATATCCACTTTTCGTGGTACAACTCTCAACAATTACTCACAGGAAATCCCGCGGTCAATAGGGTCCGGGTTAACACAACCTTAAGGTCCAAAGGTTATACGAAGACATCCTATCATCAAGGAAATAGGCTTGAATCAAATGATGTAATAAATGCAACACCTCGAAGTCACGCGAGTCATAAGACTCTATTGTGAATAACGACACTACCGGCTATATCACAAGCCGACAAAATAAAAGGCCAATGGAATCGTAAGTTAGTATGCTCGCGATACACTATTCACGTCAATAAGTCACAAGGTCAACATAAATAATAATAAGAGTTTCGAATTCTAAATACACTTGATAGAACGAATCGGTATCATCGGACACCAATACCACATACTATACATGCTACTCGAATCATAGAGTTTATCACACTCTTAACGATTACATTCTCAGGTTAACTACAAGGTATACCATTCTAACGAACGAATACTCGTTAGAGTACACAAGGTAGTCCAATAACAGGAAGACAAATAAATAATAGAATAAGTCACGATGAACATGACTCTTACAGATTCCAATCACAAGGTCTCACCTCTTAACCTTGACTCGCTCTATGGGAGTCTTAGGTCGGTGCGGGAGGGTTCGGTGGGGTCACTTGCTCCACTCGGGGTGTCTCACCTAGGGCCACATTCAGTTGGTCCTCAAGTTCTCTCAATTCTCGTAATGCGTGTCTGAGTTGAAATACGGTTGAATGCATAACTGACATCCTTCCAGTCTTCCTAGTTCGTGCCATCCTGCTACAGGCATACAATAGAGACATTAAATCTCTAGGGGAAGTGAAACACCTTAAGTGAATCAACGAAGGCATACTTATCAACATAATGTTCTAAACTCTCAACCCAATACATAAAACATGTACGTAGGGTTCTAAAGATAACCACCTCACTATGCCAAAGGGCATATACGCAAGGTGACACGATCTATTCGTATCGTAAAATCTATAAGGCGAGACTGAATTAATACAATGTATCTAGACTACAACATCGCACATACAACATAACAATCACACGCTCACCGTCGGGGTGGCAAATCAATTCGCTATCTCTACGGTGAAACAAACATATAACACACGTGACAATATACAAGTCACAAATGGCAAATCGCATGCCCAAAAATACTCATGTTCAGCCAAGCACAACGGCTCGCACAATATCAAATCAAATCAAACCAATACACGAGAAATGATACACAATCCACACGCAAGATACACAACTTGTTCAAGTGCACTATTCCATTTACTTGTCCATTCCGATTGGTAATAGGGTTAGACAATCTCTATCTATCATCATATCAACTTAGTCCTGACGAATATCTCTTGACAACCAAATCAGGGGCCCTTCTGAAGTGGCTTCAAAAGCTACCGTCACAGGGCGTTAGGGACATGTGATTACAAATATGCCCTTAGAGTCAGTCTCATGCACATAAGTATCAAATACAAGCAAATGCACCTGTGTGACACAATATCTCTAGTATGCACAAGTGTCGAATTCCATGATGTGATATGCAAAAATAAAGCGTCTAAGTTAGTACGGACTCTTATACTCGCACTATCGTAACTAGACACTCCATGATCAACACTAGTGGACTTGTGGCCCAGAATCTCGGGTCTTCCACCTCTATTTCCTCAAATGATCACCAATCTCAAGCCTAAGACGTTCCTTAAAACATCTCGGCTATACTTCTCAAAAATTAACAAGACAGCCTATAATGGTCAAATATCAATACTAAACTTATCAAGCGACTCACACTTAGTCGTCAACATTCTAGCGAGGACTTAAAGCACACTCACTAATTCCACAAGGGAAATATCCGACTACAAACCGTTAGTCTCCGCTCTCATGAGCGTAAGAACCTAACTAATCCTGCCCTACATGGACCATCTCTACAATTTACCAATATCCAAGGTAAACTTAACACAAAACTCGACGTTAAATGCTCAACCCAATAACCAAATCACCTAAGCCGAGGATCCTATCCTGGCGGGCAGCTAACCTGGCTCTGATACCAACTGTGACTACCCGAGTCCGAGATTCGATGTTGAACCCCAACTTGGAGCACCAAACCAAAGAAGAACAGAATAAAGCGAGCCACAAAAGCTCGAAACTAAACCAATGCAGCGGAATAACAAATGAACTTGAGCCTCAAAGCTCGAATAACAAAAATCTCAATAACATAAAAATAACCTCCACGGCTAAATAAGCGCCAGAGAATAACAATATCTAAAACACCACGAGACAACACGCTCAGGAAACTAATAGTAAAATACCAACGAGCACACGGCCACTACAACCATGAACACAGAAGTTATAAATCAATACAACCGGCACGACTTCACAAGTCGGCACCAAACACAAGTCTATGAAATACAAGAATCTTTACCCAACATACTAAGTTTACATAACTCAGTTTAACCCACGATCTCACAAGTACAGATGATAGAAATAAAGTAATAATCTAAGTACAACCTCGGACTAAAACCTCACTGCGCTGGAACATATCCTGCAAACTAAGGAAAAACAAATGGAAGGAATGAGTCAAAGACCCAGTAAGTTACTAATGTAACAATATGGCATGGCATTATGCGCATTGATATACCAGGATAATAAACAGGTTGTAGCACATAAGACAACCAACCCTATATTTACGAGAGGCTCAGTAGCCGCCAACCGTCATGCACTGGTTGGAGACCACGACCAACATTCGTTCATATAGGAAGCACATAAAGCTCAAAGTAAACACATAAAGGTAGATACGGTGGATTCGAGGTACACCTCTGATATCCCTTGAAACACTTCTGTCACGCCCCGACCCGAGATCCTACGTGGAACCTCGTCCGGTTCGTGAGACGGGACACAAAATGCGTAATTTAAAAATCACTTTTCGTGCAAAAACCCTGTAATGCAAGTGTATGATTATTTTAAAAACAAAACATCACTTCACGGCAACGAATAAGCCGGAGAAAACACATTAGCTAACCAACAAACCTACGAGCTAGGGAGCTCGGAATATACATATAATGTTAACATAGTGCGCGGAAGAAAAGAGTCAACAACCTTTACAAAGCCTGACCACCAAGTCGGCGTCTTCAAAAGAATATGAATAAAATGTCAAGTGCGGGACATTTACCCAACTTTACATTGTTTAAATAACATGTATGCCCTCGTCCTCACCAAAATAAAATACAAAGGCTCAAGGAGCACTACCCAAAAGAATGACCGTCGAATACTCCAAACGACGCAAGATCACTGGGTGTTTCTCGCCGGTTCAAGATCTAAGAAAAATAAATAAACAATGGACGGGGTGAGTTATAAAACTCAATAAGCTACTAATGCAACAATATGGCATGCGAGATGTGAACAGTAATAAAAATTAAATACAACAAGATTGACTCAACGAGATAATTCTCAAACATCATAGAAGGCAAGTATCTTATAACCACATGTTACATAGCATGCATCTCACGTAGGAACAATATGCAAACACATATAAAAGGATACCGTTGACGTATACCTCTGACATACACACTTCCAACCAACCAACCAATAATACCAATGTAGAACCCGTTGATGTCGTAATCGATCATCGAACCAATAACCAAGAATCATAGTGAATCATTTCCCGTATTCATGTCGACGTGAAGACTCGGTCCCCACGACCCGAGAAACAATCACGGTATAGCTTACCAAAGTCGCGTTTATTCCGTACAACACTTAGCGCTATAACCCCTACCGTGGCCAACGGTAGGGCAAGGCCCAGTGTATTGGCCTTCGCCTATTACGTAGCCCCGGCTCACGCAATAACCGAGCGTCAATACATCTCCAACAAATATGTCATGGACTTAACAAATGCTCAAGTAGATGTTTACTTAACATTTAAATAAAATGTGTTACACTCCAAAGTAGGGAGTATAACGACCACAACAACAACATATTAAGGTATGCCAAATGGTTCTACTACACATAGCCATACAACTCCAATACCAAGTTTGGCACAATACCATTAAACGTGTATCGCATAACTAATCACCCAACGGGTCTCTCGAGTATCCAAAGAGCTCACAAAACACACACGTGGTCTCATTCATTTATCAAACCCTAACCAACTCCGTTAGAGTCATTTTAGGTTACTAGTGATGCCGAGTTATGAGAGTGGTCTTGCTCTTTAAACCTAGCACATTAACGCCCAATTTCGAGTTCCCAACGTCATAGAACAAATAACAACATATTTCACAAGTCCATAATGACATTTCATGGCAAGAATCACATATTCACTAATCTAGCATGGTAACTTTACATATTAGAAGTCTAGGATGTCTTATGAGACATAAACAAGAAGAAGAGGGGGGTAGTAGCTTACCTCTTGACGAAAATAACCAAAGAAAACGAAATCTAATCGGTGGAAAAGCTTCCTCTAGTCAAGGCCTTCACAACGGTGTGCTCGAATCGTCGAGATTCCTTCACAATCTCAAGAAATCCCTCCTTTCTCACTCTAACTCTCTATATTTTCTCTCTAAACTCTTGGGTGTTTGAGGGGAAGAAAATGAGAGAAACAAAGTCTTCTCTTGATGTTTAAGTGGCTGGAAAAGTCACTCTTCCGGCTTGGTGACGTGGCAACATAATGGCCACCCAAATTTAAAAGTTGGTAAAATGAGATTTCTCGGGTGAACAATTCTGGTCGCTATGCGGACGCCTTATGCGGCCGCATAGCTCCTATGCGGGCGCACTATGCGGCTGCATAGCTTCTATGCCGGCGCCTTGTGTGGCCGCATAGAGTCCAGAAAGTCTATGCTAATTTTGAGCTCGCACCATGCGGCCGCATGGTGACCAGCTCAAGCCAAAGTTCACAAAAGTCTTCCAAAGTGTTCCCAAAACACTCCCAAGTCATCCTAATGTGATTCTAAGTCTAAGGGAAGGCCAAAACACTCAAGAAAGGTTCTCGGGATGGCCGATAACAAGGCGAGAAGTTCAGTACACTCTAAGTAGGATCAAATACAAGATTTAAACAACAATTCGAAGTGCACGAAACACATGAACGTAACATGAACATATTATGTCTTAAATGCATCATATATAAGTGATATCAATGGTATAATTTTAAGATGATATGTGCATAACGTAAGGATGACATGAGCAATATAATGATGCAAATGAAGCGGGTGTTACATTCTCACCCCCTTAGAATAAATTCGTCCGCGAATTTACTTACCGACTCCATCGAACAATGTGGGGTACTTCTCACGCATCTCCTGCTCGGTCTCCCAAGTGGCCTCCTTGACATTGTGATTCCTCCACAACACTTTCACGAGGGGTATAGTCTTTGTCCTTAACACTTGTTCTTTGGTATCTAAGATCCTTACAGGTTGTTCGACATACAAAAGATTAGGCGTCAAATCCACCGGTTCATACTCCAACACATGTGAAGCATCCGTGAAATACTTCCTCAACATCGACACGTGAAATACCTCATGAATACCTGACATCGATGGTGGCAAAGCAAGTCTATAAGCCAACTTTTCGACTCTTTCCAAGATCTCAAACGGTCCAATATACCTCGGGGCCAATTTACCTTTCTTACCAAATCTCTTAACCCCGATCCGAGGAGAAACCTTTAAAAATACGTGATCACCGACCTCAAACTCAAGATCCCGACGTCTATTATCGGCGTAACTCTTTTGTCTACTTTGAGCCATTTTCAACCTTTCCCGAATAAGTTTCACATTCTCCGCCGACTCATGAACCATTTTCGGACCCCACAACTTCGCTTCACCAACCTCGTCCCAACAAATTAGAGAACGACACTTCCTTCCATAAAGTGCCTCATACGGAGCCATCTCAATACTCGACTGATAACTGTTGTTGTAGGCGAACTCAATCAATGGTACATGTGAATCCCAGGTGCCCTTAAAGTCCATCGAGCACGCTCTCAACATATCCTTAAGTATTTGAATTGTCCTCTCGGACTGTCCATCGGTTTGCGGGTGAAATGCCGTGCTCAAATTCAACTTCGTCCCCAAAGCATTCTGAAGCGACTGCCAAAATCGAGAAGTAAACCGTGGATCCCTGTTCGATACAATCACTGGCACCCCATGCAACCTCACAATCTCCTGAATATATAACGAAGCAAGTTTCTCCAATGAATCAGTCACCGCAATGGGAAAAAAATGGGCCGACTTAGTCAATCTATCAACAATAACCCAAACTGCATCATGACCTCGTCGAGTCCTCGGTAACCCTGTCACAACCTCGTCGAGTCCTCGGTAACCCTGTCATAAAATCCATTGCGATGTTCTCCCATTTCCATTCTGGAATTTCCAAAGGTTGCAACAAACCAGCTGGCCTCTGATGTTCTGCTTTAATCCGTTGGCAAGTCAAACACTTCGACACAAACTCGGCGATTTCCCTTTTCATTCCACTCCAACAAAAATTCTTTTTCAAATCCCTATACATCTTGGTACTCCCTGGGTGAATTGTATATTTAGACTTATGGGCTTCATCTAACACTTGTCGTTTCACTTCCTCAATCGCCGATACACAAACCCTACCTCGAAATGTTAGAATACCATCACTGTTCATGGCAAAATCTGGGGTCTTACCCTCACCTAATTCATCAATCAATTTCTTTAACTCCGGATCACTCTCTTGAGTTTCCTTAATCCGTTGGAACAACACCGGAGTAGCCCGAATATTAGCAAAAATTACCCCATGGCTGGATTCACTAGGACTCCAATCACGAATATCCTCAAGCATCTTCCATTCCCTAGTCATCAAACAAGAAATATATAGTTTCCTACTCAACGCATCCGCTACAACGTTTGCCTTTCCCGGGTGATATAAAATAGTACAATCATGGTCCTTCAGCCGTTCCATCCACCTACGCTGTCGATTATTCAACTCCTTTTGTGAAAATAAGTACTTAAGGCTTTTATGGTCCGTGAACACCTCAAACTTAGCCCCATACAGATAATGCTTCCATTTATGAAGAGCAAATATAATCGCAGCCAGTTCAAGATCGTGTGTCGGGTAGTTCTGTTCGTACTGAGTCAATTTTCGTGAAACATACGCGATGACCCTTCCGTTCTGCATCAAGACACAACCCAAACCCTCTTTCGAAGCATCACTATAAATCACAAACCCATCGTGTCCATTCGGCAATGCTAGAATAGGAGCCGTAGTCAACCTTTCCTTCAACTCCTGAAAACTCGCCTCACACTTATCATTCCACACAAACGGTTTGTTTTTCTAAGTCAAGTTCGTCAATGGGGTTGCAATCTTAGAAAATCCCTCTATAAACCTTCGATAGTAACCCGCCAAACCCAAGAAACTACGAATCTCCATCACAGTCTCGGGTCTCTTCCAACTTACCACAGCCTCGATTTTTGTCGGATCAACCGAAATCCCCTTGCCCGAAACCACATGACCCAAAAATGTTACTTCCTCAAGCCAAAAAGCACACTTGCTAAACTTAGCAAATAATTTCCTTTCCCTCAAGACTGTCAACACAATCCTCAAATGTTTCTCATGCTCCTCTCGAGACTTAGAGTACACCAAAATATCGTCAATAAATACAACCACAAAACAATCAAGATATGGCAGGAATACCCTATTCATCAAGTCCATAAATACCGCGGGTGCGTTAGTCAACACAAAGGGCATAACCACAAATTCAAAATGCCCATACCTAGTCCTAAATGCCGTCTTAGGAGTATCCTCCTTCCGAACCTTCAACTGATGGTAACCACTTCTAAGGTCAAGCTTAGAGTACTCTACAGAACCTCGAAGCTGATCAAACAAGTCATCAATATGTGGGAGAGGGTATTTATTCTTAATTGTAACTTGATTCAACTCCCGGTAATCGATACATAACCTCAATGAACCATCCTTCTTCCTCACAAACAATACCGGTGCACCCCAAGGCGATACACTCGGTTTAATGAAACCCCGATCAAGCAATCCTTGCAACTGAATCTTTAATTCTTTCAACTCGGCCAGCGCCATACGATAAGGTGCTTTCGATATCGGCACGGTACCCGGTAATAACTCAATACAAAACTCCAATTCCCTATCCGGGGGCAATTCATAGTCATCCGAAAACACATCTGGAAACTCACGTACAACCGAGACATCCTCCAACATAACCACCCTTTTTGATTTATCCACCACACAAGCCAGATACCCCGAACAACCATGTGACAACAACTTACGAGCCTTCAAAGCTGAAATAAGACGAACACCACCCATACACTTATCACCAACAAATACAAGAGATGACATATTCGGCAAATCAAAGGTAACAAACTTTTTACGGCAATCAACAATGGCATGGTGTGCATGCAACCAATCCATCCCCAAAATTACATCAAAATCCCGTATAGGTAAAACAACCAAATCCGCAGGCAAATGATGACCATCAACAATCACATCACAATCATGATAAAAATCAGAAGCTACTTGGCACTCTCACATCGGAGTAGATACCTCCAACACATATGGCAATGATTCAGGCATGGTATGTAAATGACAGGCAAAATGTGATGCGATGTATGAATGTGATGACCCTGGATCTATGAGCACTCGGGCTTTAACACTAGAGACAAATAAGGTACCTCCTATAACGTTATTGGCTTCGGGAACTCTATTTTGGTCTAGGGCAAAGACCCGACCCTGGACTCTAGGACGTCCCTCGTTGTCCCTCTTGACGCCCACAATCTGTTGCGCGCCTCCCAGTTGGACCCCCTTATTCTTTGGGCAATCCCTCTGGTAGTGCGTGCCATCACCACAGATCACACACTTTCCCTGTTTCCTCCAACATCTATCCTCAGTATGGCCAGTCTTCGAACAGAAATTACATGTCATTCCCTGTCCTTGTTGTCCCTGTGCGGTGTTTCCCTAATTCCCAGTTCTTTGTTGATTCCGTCCTCCCTGACGATTATTGTTGCCTCCCTTGTTGCCAGTCCCACTGCTGTTTTAATTCTTCCACCTTGACTGTCCTACTTGCTGAGTCCCACTAGTGTTCCTGGGTTTGCTATGGTGCTTCTCAATATCGTGCTCAATCCTGTAAGCTTTATCCACTGCCTTCTGATAGCTCATCAACTCAAGTGGTATGAGTTGTTTACGGTACTCAGTCCTCAAACCTTTTACAAAATGGTAAACCTTCTTCTCCTCCGTCGGAAGTAGGTGAGTGCAATATCGAGATAACTCAGTAAATTTGGCGGAATACTGAGCTATCGACAGACTTCCCTGCTCAAGACTAAGGAACTCCACTTCCTTCTTTGCTTGAACTACATCCGGAACAAACTGATTCCTGAAACGCTATAAGAAGAGCTCCTACGTTCTCACTACCTGATCTTGTACCCAGCTAGCCTCCAATACCTTCCACCAATGTTCAGCCGCATCTTCTAGTTTGAATGTAGCGAACTTGATCTTATCCTCATCTGTGCATCCTATTGCTGCAAAAATCTTCTCTATTGACTCAATCCATCTCTCTGCTTTCTCTGGATCTGGTTCACCATTGAAGCTACGAGGTTTCATTTTCAAGAACCTCTCTAATCTGCGGTCATTGTCCCCGTGTCCCCCAACCGGTTGCACTACTCTATGTCCTCCTACTTGACCCTGTCCATCCATGGCTTGTCTGTTTATGTCCATGGTCTGTCGATTCATCTCCATCATCGTTTGCATGAACCCTTGCATAGTGTGCATGAAGCCTCATTCTGATTCATATATCCTTCTGCCGACTGCCCTGTAGATTGAGCTCCTGGTTGGTTAGGAGGTGGGTTAGATGGCCCGGTACGACGGGTTTCTCTCTCGGCTTCACCAGCCCTACTAGTGCCAGCTCCATTCCGAGTTTCAACCATGATTGATTACATGTACCAAATACTCGTGGTTAACGACTCAGACACTCAACCAACCCCTCCTAAGCCAAGGATCCATTCCCAGCTATCTAACTTATGCTCTAATACCAACTGTCACGCCCCGACCCGAGATCCTACGTGGAACCTCGTCCGGTTCGTGAGACGGGACACAAAATGCATAATTTAAAAATCACTTTTCGTGCAAAAATCCTGTAATGCAAGTGTATGATTATTTTAAAAACAAAACATCACTTCACGGCAACGAATAAGCCGGAGAAAACACATTAGCTAACCAACAAACCCACGAGCTAGGGAGCTCGGAATATATATATAATGTTAACAGAGTGCGCGGAAGAAAAGAGTCAACAACATTTACAAAGCCTGACCACCAAGTCGGCGTCTACAAAAGAATATGAATAAAATGTCAAGTGCGGGACATCTACCCAACTTTACATTGTTTAAATAACATGTATGCCCTCGTCCTCACCAAAATAAAGTACAAAGGCTCAAGGAGCACTACCCAAAAGAATGACCGTCGAATACTCCAAATGACGCAAGATCACTGGTGTTTCTCGCCGGTTCAGGATCTAAGGAAAACAAATAAACAATGGACGGGGTGAGTTATAAAACTCAATAAGCTACTAATGCAACAATATGGCATGCGAGATGTGAACAGTAATAAAAATTAAATACAACAAGATGGACACAACGAGATAATTCTTAAACATCATAGAAGGCAAGTATCTTATAACCACATGTTACATAGCATGCATCTCACGTAGGAGCAATATGTAAACACATATAAAAGGATACCGTTGAGGTACACCTCCGACATACACACTTCCAACCAACCAACCAATAATACCAATGTAGAAACCGTTGATGTCGTACTCGATCATCGAACCAATAACCAAGAATCATAGTGAACCGTTTCCCGTATTCACGTCGACGTGAAGACTCGGTCCCCACGACCCGAGAAACAATCACGGTATAGCTTACCAAGGTCGCGTTTATTCCGTACAACACTTAGCGCTATAACCCCTACCGTGGCCAACGGTAGGGCGAGGCCCAGTGTATTGGCCTTCGGCTATTACGTAGCCCCGGCTCACGCAATAACCGAGCGTCAATACACTTCCAACAAATATGCCATGGACTTAACAAATGCTCAAGTAGATGTTTACTTAACATTTAAATAAAACGTGTTACACTCCAAAGTAGGGACTATAACGACCACAATAACAGCATATTAAGGTATGCCAAATGGTTCTACTACACATAGCCATACAACTCCAATACCAAGTTTGGCACAATACCATTAAACGTGTATCGCATAACTAATCACCCAACGGGTCTCTCGAGTATCCAAAGAGCTCACAAAACACACACGTGGTCTCATTCATTTATTAAACCCTAACCAACTCCGTTAGAGTCATTTTAGGTTACTAGTGATGCCGAGTTACGAGAGTGGTCTTGCTCTTTAAACCTAGCACATTAACGCCCAATTTTGAGTTCCCAACGTCATAGAACAAATAACAACATATTTCACAAGTCCATAATGACATTTCATGGCAAGAATCATATATTCACTAATCTAGCATGGTAACTTTACATATTAGAAGTCTAGGATGTCCTATAGGACATAAACAAGAAGAAGAGGGGGGTAGTAGCTTACCTCTTGACGAAAGTAACCAAAGAAAACGAAATCCAATTGGTGGAAAAGCTTCCTCTAGTCAAGGCCTTCGCAACGGTGTGCTCGGATCGTCGAGATTCCTTCACAATCTCAAGAAATCCCTCCTTTCTCACTCTAACTCTCTATATTCTCTCTCTAAACTCTTGGGTGTTTGAGGGGAAGAAAATGAGAGAAACAAAGTCTTCTCTTGATGTTTAAGTGGCTGGAAAAGTCACTCTTCCGGCTTGGTGACGTGGCAACATAATGGCCACCCAAATTTGAAAGTTGGTAAAATGAGATTTCTCGGGTGAACAATTCTGGTCGCTATGCGGACGCCTTATGCGGCCGCATAGCTCCTATACGGGCGCACTATGCGGCCGCATAGCTTCTATGCGGGCGTCTTGTGCGGCCGCATAGAGTCCAGAAAGTCTATGCTAATTTTGAGCTTGCACCATGCGGCCGCATGGTGACCAGCTCAAGCCAAAGTTCACAAAAGTCTTCCAAAGTGTTCCCAAAACACTCCCAAGTCATCCTAATGTGATTCTAAGTCTAAGGGAAGGCCAAAACACTCAAGAAAGGTTCCCGAGATGGCCGATAACAAGGCGAGAAGTTCAGTACACTCTAAGTAGGATCATATACAAGATTTAAACAACAATTCGAAGTGCACGAAACACATTAACGTAACATGAACATATTATGTCTTAAATGCATCACATATAACTGATATCAATGGTATAATTTTAAGATGATATGTGCATGACGTAAGGATGACATGAGCAATATAATGATGCAAATGAAGTGGGTGTTACAACTTCCGACCTTATCGCTCCATGAAGCCGTAGTAAACGATCGTACTGCTACTCCACAGAACTATAAAGGAGGCCTCTGCTGCTATCTAACAAGATAATAATAATAATAGATTCTTGCGCTTCTGCTTCAGAGAACCATACTAAACAATTGTGCCGCTGATACTAGACACATCTCCCAATGTCGAACAACGAACATAAATAGATGATTGTGCTGCTGCTGCCGTATACAAATCACAGAGGGACCGGTGCTCGTATCCTCAAACAAATATAGGTACCCGATCGCGTCAAGCACGATCTACAAGTACCCGTTGTAGACCATTTTCTATATCAACATCGACGTATCGCTCGATCCCCTACGACCCAAGACAATACGGCTCTAGCCACTTACATGTATCATAAATTAACGCGTCACCAACAAGCTCAACTTAGGATCTCTACGGTATCCTATGATGACAATACACTCCATCTCATGTGTATTTATTCCATCTCATTTCCGTCATGTATTATACATATCACGACTCCCAACAAGTCACATAGCCCGTAAAGGACCGATAACCAAGGTGTATCAATAACTTCCTAGGATATAACCAACTCATCATAAACACGTCACTCAATGCGTAGCGACTCAGTCGTTCCCAACGTACGTCGCACATGATCGTACACAACTCATTAGTAACTTATATGTAGTACAAGAACCTTTAAGTAACTAATCAAAGCTTGGACGTAGGGTGTATATATAATCATCCAACCCAATTCAAGTAGTCAAGTGTTCAACAACGTTGACTAAGTCAACCTAACTCAAGTTGCTCGAGGGTGAATCTAAACCAAGGTTAGGTCACTTAAACGTGGGGATTGTACTAGGTATAGCAATGATAATCGGTGTCGAGAAAAGTCTCGAACGAGTACAGGAACCTCATACTACTCATCAAAGGGTAAACACGTGCCAAACACGGGTCACAAATTAACAAGTCACGGTTAACAAGCATGACATCTCACACTCTAAGGGTTTTAAGGTCAATATCGAGAGACTAAAAATGAACCAGGAAAGAAGTTGGGTCGGGGTATTACACATGCTCGGCTGATAGATCTTGATTACTAAAGGAAAAAAGGTTGGAGGCCAAGATGAAGATGGTCAACTAAAAGTAGAGGGCCAAGGGCCATGATAACAAACGGGTCCACAAAAGATCGTTCATGGTTGGGGATCGGGTCCTGAAAAAAATTGAGGCGACCGAACAGAGATCAGAGATGGGAAAGCTATCACCGAATTGGGAAGGCCCCTATCAGGTCACAAAAGTGGATAAGGAAGGCACCTATGTTGCGAGCAAAGGATAAACCGACTTGAAACGTCCTTGGCACACCGATCATTTCAGAAAATATTATCAGTAAATGAGGTTAGCTTCCTACGGGAAATCTGTAAACCTAACTCTTGTAATTTAAGCATAATGATTAATAAAAGAAGGTATTCAATGAATCATTGTCCGTACTATACTCATCTTGCTTTTAAATTATGCTCGCAAGTTCGAGCTAAATGACTTGTTAAAATTTAAGTTATGTTTTATGCTCGCAAGTTCGAGCTAAATGACTTGTTAAAATTCAAGTTATGTTTCATGCTCGTAGGATCGAGCTAAATGACTTGTTAAAATTCAAGCTATGTTTGATACTCACAGGATCGAGCTGAATGGCTTGGTAAATTTCAAGTTGATCTTATGCTCGTAAGATTCGAGCTAGCTTACTTGTTAAGATTCAGTTATATTTATACTTACAAAGTTTAAAATCATTTACTTGTTATGATTACAGTTGTGTTTATGCTCACAAGTCCGAGCTAGCTACTTTGTTAAATTTCAAGTTAAGTTCGCAAGATCAAGGTAACTTATGTCCACGCTCGCAAGATCGAGTTGATTTACTTGATGCATGTAAGTTGATAATTGCGCTCGCAAGATCGAGCTAATCTTCTTGTTAAACATTCAAGTTAACAATTTAACTCGCAATATCGAGTAGAATCTACGCACAGGAAATGGATGAAAACAAGATTTCATTAAAGCTGTTCAAAAGATTACAAGCAAAAAGAAAACGAGCATGGGCACGCAGGCCGGCAAAAGGAAAGAATTAAAATCAGGCGGCAGCACTATCCCCAGCCTTAGTGGTCAGGCTCTCCGCATTGGCACCAGGCACGTCCTCGGTCACCACATTCGAAATTTCCACGGCTGGAGTAGCCGAATTTCCCTCGGCCGGAGTAGCGGGCTCAACCTCCTCAGCACTTTAGCGAGCGGCGATCACACTACGCACGTTGATGGCCAGGGGAGTAAGAGGAGATCATTCCTCGTGACCTTATTTCAGGTCATTCTCTTTGATCAAAGCCAAGTCCTGTTCATCATAGGGGAACCAAGCGTGGCCCCGGCGAGCCGCGTCTCCATAATATTTGGTCGTAGCACAGTCTACCAAGACCTCAACATTCACGCCTTCAAGATTAAGGCCCCCTAGCACTCGCAGAGCGTGCTCGACCCCCTGATCATAATAAGGAGCAATGGCCTCATCCAAGTCCACGCCATAGGCCGCAGATACCTTGTAGCAAGCAATGATCTCATCCTTTTTATCCTTGCTCATTTGCTGCACTATGCGAGTAGCCTGTTCAAGTTGACTGCCCAAGTCGAGCTTGTCTTGCTCCAGCTGGGTAGCTCGCTGCTCGAGCTCCCCATTCTTCTTTTCTAGCTCGGCGCTGTGTGAGCACAGGGACTCATCCGTTGCTTGGATTGACCTTAACCCCTCCTCGAGCTTGGAGTAGTCATTAATCTTGGCTAACACCTCTTTGTCCTTGGTCGCCAGCTGCTTATTTTGCTTAGCCAAAATCTTCTTCATCCCCTTTAGCTCATCTTCTAGGCGGTTGGCTCTGGAAGTGGCCTCAAATGCGCGAGTGGCGAAGGTGGACATATGACTTATCATCTGTAAAATTAAGATGAAGATTAGATGTGTTAGGGAGATAGAATTAAATAAAGAAGGAAGTGTAAGGGAAAAATTACCTCACACATAGCCAATCCAGCTTGCCCAAGCAGAATGATAGTAGTTTTTTTGCTGTTTCTGTGAGCCAAACCTTCATGGGTGACCCTTTGAATCAACCCTTGGCCCCACGTCGCGGCACCTCCTTGGACCCGGAGGTCAATGTATCAATTACCGAACATCAGCCAGCTCGCTAACTAAAGCCAAGGTAGCTTCCCGGGTGGTAGGCATCTTAAAGCCTTGCTCCAACCACGAAGGCCCAGACTTCTTCAACCGAGGAGCATTAATCCGAGCAGTCTCCTTAGCTGGCTTGTCTCCTTTAGGGCGAACAGAGTGGTCAGGAGTCTCCTCGGTACTCTTTCTCTTGCGGTGAGCAAGGGCCGCATGATCAAGAGAGTCAGTGCGGTTAGAATCCTCCTCAGTAGTCCTTTCAGAATGGACTAGAGGTGCTCGCTTCATCGGGCTGGTACGGGAACTCGAAGCGGTCACGAGAGGGGCCTTGGATTTACTGGGGATGAAGGAAGCCCAGGTCCCACTCTTGGGATCCCCAAGTTGGATGCGGGGAACATCTGCAGTGGGCAGCTTGGTCAACTCTGTCCGACGCTCGTTGGCATCCTTCTTGACATTCTTCACTTGGTCGATATTCATGCGCTTTATCTCTGCGATCGAATAAAAGAGTATAAGCATATGGAATAATATTAATAATCACTAAAGAAAACATGCGAGGCAAAAATAAATCAGTAGGGTCTAAAGCTTTAATTCAGCGGCTTCCCAATTATTTACAAGCCATACATTCACTAGGAAACCCCTTGTCAGCGTGAAAATCCCAGGCACAATGGGTTCTCTCTTCGGACATGGTGACTCGGGGAAATACCCTGCCTAGGGCAGCCAGTATACGCCCGCCTTGCACAACAAGGCCATGTTACCAGTCAAGGCCCTTCAATCAAGCCTCCAGACCTGGGCCTGACCATCAATCTCTAGTGCCTGCTCGATCGCCGCGTTTAACTCACGGTCACCCATCATGAAGGCATCATCATTAATCTTTAGAGGAGCAGCCTTTGTTGTGGCTGGGGGGAATGGTCACCCAGTCCTTGACTCGACGAGCAGAATCTTCTCATCCCACTTCTCGATTTTATTGGGAAAGTCGCTGAGTAGCCGTGGACATTTAGGCTTAGAACGAGCAGAGATCCTCCTCGTCCTTTTGTCAGTACTAAAGATAAAGAATTTTCTCAGTAGATATATCAAGGGCTTAAACTCAAGCAGACGACATAGCACAACATAAGAGCCGAGCACGCGAGCCGTGTTTAGCATGAGATCGGAGGGCACGACATTCGACTCCATTAGAAACTCGGTGATAAAGGGGACGAGAGGGAGATGCCAGCCCACATGAAAGAATTCATAAAAGAATACCACCCGATCCTTCTGACCGCGTAAGTCGTCTCTACTCTCTTGAGGATAGAAGATCTGAACTTGTAATCCTGCTCGCGGATCCCCAAGGTGGTGAACCAATTTTGGACATCCCGATCTCCATCAAAAGATCTCCACAACTCATTGGAAGAGGCAGTTTGGGTTAATCGACCAGCCTTGGCCACTGGTCGTGAATGATTGGTTTTCTTTTGAGGAGCTCTTGGAGAGCTCGTGCTTGCTTCAGCATCGGAATCCTCAACATCTAAGCTAGTAGATAAATCAAGCACCCTCACATCCTCAGCTTCCATCATTTTGGTGATTTTCACCTCGTTCGAGGACTCATCTCGCAGGGAGAGGATAGGGGTTAACTGGTAGAAGGATAGCTCGCTGGACTGTTGACCACGGCCATAGATGTATGCCTCTTTTGAATGAGTGGCTTCAGACTCTAAGGCATAGCGGAGACTAACGGAAGAAGACATGGCTACAAGGACAATGGCAAAACGGCTAAGTTTGGGGCAAGAAAAAGGGGCCAAAAAAGGAATAAACCTTAAAACTAGGGTTTAAAGAGGGTACAACCTAGGTGCTCACAAAACCCAACAATGTGAAATTCTCCTTACCCAGGGCCAAATCCCAAACAACAATGGCATCTCATTGCCGTCTTTGCGGCGAATTTGGTGGATATTGGGCCAAATAAATTAAAATTACAAAAAGGGGGAAAGGGCAAGAAATTAGCTATAGACTGGAAGAGAGTCGGGAAGAAGAAGACTTGTAGCAGCAACAGCAGCACAAGAACTCCAATCGAATGATGGAGCTTCGCAGGAACGAAATGACTTTGGAGCAACGAAGAGCTTGAGAACTTTCGAGAACTAGAAATTTTTTGAAAAATGGTAAAGGGGGAAAAGGGATGAGTCCTAAGCTATTTATAGGGCCACCCCTCAAGCACATCTCACGAGCCTAGAAGCCCAAGGGCGCGCCTAGGCCTATATACCGTTGGTCTACCCTAGCTGTCACTTCGCCTCGAAACCCTACGAAGTCTTGCATGCGTGTCCCCTCAGCCACAATAGGTAGGTATGTGGCTTCCTCTCAGGCCGTGAACTTTCATCGATTAAAGCATCATATCAAGGTTGGTACCTAGACTCAATTACTCCTCGCTTGGAACATGAATACTCTCCAGACAAGGAGTAGGGGGCCACTAAGAGAGGACCTTCCACGGGCATATATAACTACTCGACGCGAGCACAAAGATTAGTCAAAGCCGGCACCTAGGAGTCTCGGGCCACGCCTGGTCGTGCCCGAGATTTCAGGCTAAAACTCAGGGTTGATCCCAATCGAGCCCGACAATTACTCTCCCTCAATTAAAGGGATAGACATCCCACAAAATCAGCCCTCTAGTCACTCCGCTCCTTTATAAAAGCCAAGCAAGTCCTTGGCCAAAGGTATGTTCACTATTCACAAGCTAAAACTCTATCAAACTAGCAAGCAACCCTGCATTCACCCTAGTGTGTATGTTCTTTGCTGTTTCAGGTTCTTAGCTAAGCCCAAATATCCAAACATTCAAAAGAATCCCAAAAAGTTACTACCCGCAACATTTGTGTAACATCATTATAAGGTTTTTTTGGTAATAATTTTGGCGGGAAATAGGCTATTGTTTTTTATTTTCCTGTCATTTTCCACGTAAGAGCCACGTAGGTGGCCAAGTCATCAAACCGTTAGTTGATTTAACATCAACTTGACTAAAGGTTTTGATTAAAAAAAATAGATGAAGGTTCAATTGGTCAGAAAAAAAACACATATTTTAAATTGAAATCTCGAAACTATGACAGAGTTTATTTTGCAATTATCTCGAGAAATGAATATATATAGTAATTTTTACATATATAGGTAGTCTAGTATCATGTTTTCTGTGGAAGTTGTAATCTATCATCTTTTAGTGACATTGCTTTTCGTACTGGTTTTTCTATTTACAAAATTAAATATTTAAAGGTAAAATTCATATTTGAGCCACCAAACTTTTCACAAAATTACAATTCGGACACAGATTGTTTGAAAATGTTATTTGGGCTACTGTACTTCAATTATATTGCAAGCAAGCCCATTTTTTGGACGGACGTTACTTCAGCCGTTAAAATAACATAAAATACCAAATTTACCCCTATCTCTATCTTCATCTTCCCCAATTAAAAAAAAAAACAAACCTCAACCTTAACACAAATATACGCCCGCCGACGTAATTCAGTCAACCCCCAATCTCAATATCTGATTCCCATTCCCAGTCAACATTAAAGAAAACCCAACAATACCCACCTCTACAATCTGACAACAACAACAAAAAACCCATCAAAATCCAAGAGTTCGATTATAGCTACCTCAAAGCCGCCACCAATGGCTTCTCCGACCAGAAACTCATCGGCAGAGGTAGCCACGACCTCGTCTACAAAGCCGTCCTCCGCAATGGCCGTCTCGTCACCGTTAAAAAACCTTCCTCCCGTGGCCCCACACTCGCCCTCATTTTCTACCGTCTCGCCGACAATCCCAACGAAGTCGAGAACGAAATTGACATACTGAGCAAACTCAACAACCCCAGACTCGTCAATTTACTTGGTTTCACCAACAACCCACCTCAGCCCCATACTGAGCAATTTACATAGCAATTGACACCCTTCATTCCTCCGTTCTGTTTGTGATTCAGTGATATTAAGTCGACAAACATGCTGATCGACCGGAATTTCAATGCTCGGTTGGGCGATTTTGGAAGCAATTACTAAAATAAACACGACCATTAGTGGGGGATTACGGTGGTGCTTCGGTTACGTGCGGTGGGTGAGGGTAGAGAGAGAGTGGAAACGTAAATTCAAGTGGAAACGTAAATTGCGTGCGGGGGTATATTAATTTGTGTTAGGGTTAGAGTTTGTTTTTTATTAATTGGGGAAGATGAATATGTAGACATGGGTAAATTTGGTATTTTATGTTATTTTAACGGTTAAACTAATGTCCGTCCAAAAAATAGGCTCGCTTGCAAGATAACTGAAGTTCAGTGGTAAGAATAACATTTTTAAACTTGTGGTGGCCGAATTGTAATTTCTTGAAAAGTTGGGTGACCCAAATATGAGTTTTGCCATATTTAAACCCTTTTTTAAAACATTCTTTTTTTTCGTGACTTTCATTGACTCGATCGAGGATATGGTTTTCATTAAAGGTGATTTACGAGCAAGCGCTCGGCCACCCAAAACAGCTATGTATCTCTTTTGCACCTCTCACTTTCTTTCGATTTACCTTTCCTTTCCATGACAAGACTTTACCAATATCTCTTACTAAGATATATGCTTTTTGTTAGGGGGTTTAATTGCTGATTACTAAATTAAAACAACGTAATTAACACTTAATTTTTTATTTTCCCTTCGTACCAAAGTGAATGTCCTCATGATAAAGAACAAAAGTATATGCTTATTTAAAACAAGTGGGGTTAGTTTTTGTTACCAAAATTGAAAAGCTAATTTCAACAATTTAGTTTTAACATATTTGAACAATCTTCTTATTTTGTAAATTTATTTTTAAAAATAGATTAACATGTACTCCCTCCATCCCTAAATCATTGTAAAATAACTGACTAGATTATTAATATTGGTATAATGTGTAGTTTTTCTTTAATGTCAATGTACATGTGGTCCATAATTAAAGTAGGAAGAAAAAGTAAAGCTTAAATGGTAAAAATATTGTCTAAAAAAAGAAACTTTCAAATAAGACAATTATTTTAGGACGAACAAAAATAAAAAATAAGACAATAGTTTAGGGACGGAAGGAGTACATTTTAATCATAAGGCATCCTTAAAGTAGTATTTCCACGATGCAGTTCTTCAAATTAATCCGTGTGATGGTAGATATGGAGCAGGTTGAGGGAGAGCCCCCAAAGCTATAATTTCTTAATCAACGGCTGATATATAGTCTATACTTAAGTAGCAATCACAAGTCTGATAGAAAGGGTTACGAACAAGACTACTAATATAGTCTATACTTATTAGCAATCGCAAGTCTGATAGAAAGAGCTACGAACAAGCAAGTCCTAAGCTAGCGCACGTTCACTTTTATAACTTTCTAAAAAGAGGAGCTTGGTTTGTTTGCATCGGATGATTATGACATGAAAATATATAAGAGGTAGGAATAGGATACTAATGGGACTAGAATAGATATCTACTAGCTAGCTATATATATATATATATATATATATATATATATATATATATATAGAGAGAGAGAGAGAGAGAGAGAGAGAGAGAGAGAGAGTAGCTAGGAGGGGTACTATGTACATATATAATTGGTGGATATGATTAAAGAGATGAAATATTTTGTCTCCACTCTTTGGAAATGGAATGGGAGCGTTGGTCCATAAGCCCACTATCAACTCAATGTGAGAAAAGAAAGAAAAAAAAGCAAGAAAAAAGGAACAACACCACATCTGAAGACGCTCCCTCGATAGGGATCTCTCCCATGCCCAACTCAATCTCTCTCTCTCTCTCTCTCTCTCTCTCTGTAGCAATTCCTCCTCATTTTTCCTACCTCTCAATATCACCTTCTTTTCAATGTATACCTACATAGAAATAGCATCCAAAGAGGAGCAACTATTACATGAGTTGGAAAGCAATATTTCCTTGCTTCTATTCTTAATTTTCTGACAGTTTTTGTAATTAGCTGAGTGATCCGACTTTATTTTTCTGATTACAACAAGATCAGTTTTCGTCTAACCTGATAACCGATTACAACAAGATCGCCGAGTTGATGAGTGATCTGACTTAAGCCAACACTTACATACAAACTTACTGGTTTGCCTTGTGCAAGGCATGCTTAATACTTAGATTCTAGGAAAATAGTTACTCGTTTGATCGCTTCAATTCCTACGCCCATTTTCGGGAAGATATATAGGAACCCTAGTAGACTCATTAGATTTCACCTACATGGTTGCATCTCTAAGTCTTACACGGTAGAAAGTGGTTTATATATGAGTGAGTGCACTCACTAGCAGTAGCCTATAATCATTACGAGAAAAATTATTAGTCTTGCGGTACAACAATATATCATTGTCGATAAGCTATAGTTCAAGAACATTGTATACAATGGATAATTAGGTAACTAACCCAATATCATGTCAACTAGATCGAGCGCACTTATACATATATAATTGGTGCCAAATTAATTAATCCGTGTTAGTTAATCATCAATGTTAGTTGACGAGGGAGCGCTAATTAAAGACATGTCCACACAAAATGAATCTAAATATTACGACTATAGATACAAATATACGTACGTACGTGTGCATATATATATATATATATATATATATATTCGCTTGTACGATTGTGGTTACGTACGTAGAATCCAAGTATCAAATGCATTATTGAAGAGACAAATTGAAGAATTTCCTAGGTATAAGGTGGTAGTAGTACTACAAAACAATTAATTTATTCCCTTTTTATTTTTATTTTTATTTTTTAATTTTCATTATTCCTTTAGGAAATTTGACAAGGTGATGGAGACATCAAGTGCCCCATGGACTTATAGCTAGGTAGAAGTGGTGTTGCTGTCTGTCTTGCATTCAGCAAAAGATCGAATCAAAACCCCATATCTACAAAACTCATCAGAATCATTCTCTCTTTTGAAAACTCTTTACCCCTCCAAAGCTCTTTTGCAGAAACCCCACGAGCTACCACAATTGGCTTTCTTTGCTACCAAAGCTCATAATATTTTTAAAAAGCTGTTTTTTTTTTTAAAGGGTCCGATCGATCCTCTATCTTTGTCATAAACACTAAATAAAGCTGAAATTCGACTTCAAGAAAAGATTGGGTAATTATAAAAGAGTCTGCATTTTTGCTCCCCCTGCATGATCGAATATGCCTTTAAACCCTACATTTTTATGGTGAGAAAGAAAAGTATTTTTGGCTTTTAGGGATATATTTATGCTTGGGATTCCTCACTTTTATCAGGATTTGATGTCCTGAATTAAAGAGAGAGAAATAAAAAGGAGAGAATGTTGGATGATCTGTTTGAAGTATAAGCTTCACTTAATTGCCCCCCCTGCAAATTTCACATGCCATACTACACTTTTTTCTTTTTCTTTTTAATACCAACATAGACATATTAGTGATATCAGAAAATTTATAAGAGAACCTAACAAGCTACGAGCTCCATCCAACTTAACAATTAGTCATCTAAGAGTAACTCATCCTAAGGTTTACCAATAATTTATTTAATTTTTAAAAATTTAAACTGGATTTTTTCTTCTGAGACTGGCGAAATATATCTAATACTCCCTCCGTCTTCAAATTATTGTCTTGGTTGACCCGACATACGGATTAAAAAAAATCAATTGACTTGATTATTAATATTGGTATAGTGTGTAGTTTCTATTAATGCCCATGTGCATGTGGTCCATAATTAAAGTAGAAAGAAAAAGTAATGGTAAAATGATAAAAGTGTTATTTAAAAAAAAAATAAACAAGATAATTATTTTAGGACAAATAAAAAAAAGTAAAACAATAAATTAAGGACGGAGGGAGCATATTTTTGTCACCAACAACGTTACAGATCGGACAATATTGCTAATTATTGTAATCTTTTTGTATCATGATATATAACTTTTAACAAGATTGTTAGACCGCTCCCTATCCAAGACAAAAACATAAATTAAGGACGGGGGAGTACTATTATTGATTTTTGTTGTACTCTTTAACTAGCAGTTTATGGTCATTACATGGCAAATGGCATGATATTATTGGGCTTCTTCAAGCCTTTCATAAGTGAACTATAGTCATCAATATCTCATAGATCTATAATATAAAATTAAGGGTGAACTTGGGGCCGGTCTTCTTTAATAAATTTTCAATCAGTTTAGATCTCTATATTTGTTTTAAATAAAAAACAGACACTTTTGTTGTGAAATGTGGCTATATCTTTAAAAAATATGGAACAAGCAAGCGATGCATCGTAATTCTAAATTGATGCATCCCAATTTCAAATTGATGCATCGCGATTTTAAATTAATGTATCGCAATTTTTAAACAGACAAAGACACTTTTGTGATGCATCGCGATTCCAAATTGATGCATTGCGATTTCCTTAAGAATTTAAATAGGCACGCGAAGCATCGCAATTCTAAAATCTTTGCATCGCGATTCCAAATTGGTGCATAGCGATTTCCTTAAGAATTTGAACAGACAGGCGATGCATTGCAATTTCAAAAATGGATGCATCGCAATTCGAAAATTGATGCATCATCAGTAATAACGATGTATCGCGTTCAGCAACGATGATGGAGTTGTTGTAACATAAGATGCATCAGTTTTATTTTTGTTTTTATTTATTCTATACATACATTTATCATCAGAGTTGTGATGATGTATTAAAAATAAATATATAGGCATAAATTTTCATCTTGATATTGGTATGAATTTGCTTGGTAGGTAAAGTTGCCATTAATGCCGAAGAGGAGAGATAACAGAGGGAGTTTGTTGTGGTGATGGAGTTGCCGTTGCCGGAGAAGGCGACGGTAGTACTGGAGAAATTTAATTAGAAAGATGATGGGAGAGATAATTTACAAGAGTAATTTAAGAAAGTAAATGTTTAAAACGTTGTTAAGGTTTTTCATAAAAAAAAAAAAACGTTGTTTAGATTGTTACGGAGACATTTTAAAAATAATTGAATCATTTATCGCCCTGAACTTTTTCGATTTGAAACAAGTATCGGGTGGTAAAGCGATTGAAATTCCCAACGATGGAATCGGCCTGCAATTGTTCCTAAAGTTAAACACACTCATATAGTGAATCATGTCCCAATTATTGCTTTATAGTTTTTAACTCAATAAATCCTGTCCCAATTGTTGAGAATTTATTTATTCTAAACATTCTTATTTGGAGCTTCTTTTTTCTAATGAATCAGATTGATAATTAAGCTTAATTTGTTATAGGGTTAATGAGTAAGTTAGAAGTAATATCTTTAATACTCTGTCCGTTCCAACCCAAGGGTCCACTTTTAATTTTTTTGGGTCAACTTAATTAAAGTTTGACCGACTATTTATATAAATTTATTTATTTTTACAAAGTTATAAAAGTTATAATCTATAGTATTCTTAATATAATTTTTAATTAGTGAATGAGATTTTATTTTCAAAAATATAATTAAATATATTACATTTTAATTCAATTTAATCACATGTTAACTTTTAAAAATGAAAAGGCTAATGCACAATTCAGTTTGCCTCTTACCGAGAATTGAATTTCTAGCTCCATTGCTGATTTATTTTTGTGTTGTTTATGTTATAATGCACTGTGTATACTTTGGCTACTTTTATGTATATTACTACTATTAATTGACATATATATATATATATATATATAATTGGAAGACCCTAGCTATCAACGAGCTCTAACTTAACTGGTACCGCTCAATTCTCTTAACGGAGATGTCAAGTATTCAAATCTCACCAGATACACCCTATATGTAACTTCTCAATAGAGAGGTCGGATGTTCAAGTCTCACCAGAGATGTCATTGTTGTTTAAGCTTCACCAAAGACATCAGCTAGCAAGTACTGATTACTTCTCTTAACGGAAAGGTCGAGTGTTCAAAACTTAAGAGTGGTCGGGTGTTCAAAACACCATTTGTTGGGATAAGGGGTATGTCCCTTCAACCTTAAGTGGAAAAAAAAAGACCCTAGCTTGAACACATGTGGATAGTGCAACTTGTGTTTGTCAAAGTAACTTTGCTTTTGTGTTGGGCTTCAAATGGTGTCCTATTATCTGTCTTCTTGAGCACTTAATTATCCAAATCTTTTTTGTTTGATTTCATTAATTAATTATCATTATTACCACTTATTTAGTTGTTGATCACCAAACAAAACCCAACTTCTTATTCAATGAGAGCTAGCCAGCCCTCTTTATAAGTGGGAATTTAAAAGATATACTACTCTATATATAGGTGTGATTATTCTTTATAGCCAGATGGTCCAAATTTCTATTGGCTAGGATTCTACTAATCTTAATTAGGGAATGCCACATCATCTAAGTTGTAATTAATTGAATATTAAGCTAGCAGCAGCCAACACTAGAACTAACCAGATTCATAATAATCAACTCAAGACTACTATATATAGTGCATTCCAACACTTTAGTAGGATTGTGGGCATCATAATGTTGAAATATTAGACTTGATCGAAACAAATTACAAAAGCTGAAATTAAAGTTAAGTCGTCATTTTCTTTTAATTAGACAAAGTCTATATCAAGGTCGATGACTTTAATGTCTTTTCCGTATTTTGAGAAGATCTAATAATGTTTAGAAGATTCAAGTAAGTCTGTGATTTATCATCCACACAAACACAAACAGTCTCTCTTTCTTTTCTTTTTTTTGGGTATAATCTAAGAGAGACATGTAAATCTGTACTCCATATCAAGCATATAAATTCTAATCAATGAATTGCCGGAGTAATAATTCTAAATTTTATCACATCTTAATCCACCTTCATTTAATTTCCTTTGGTTTAGAGAGATCCTATTTTTTGTTTTTCTCTTCTCTTTTGTTTCCATAGGTATTGACGCATCGGAAATAACAACAATAAAGTTCTTACCACGAGAAACTCCAAGAAAACAAGCCTATGACGGCTTAGGGTTTCACACGCAACGTATGAAGAGCGCAACTGTTTAATAATGATGAAAAACTGCCCAACAAAACGTTTTTGAGGGTATTTATATACCCTAAAACAATTCAAACCCTAAAAGAAAACAATAAGGAAAAAGAAAAAGAAATGAGAAAACTGCTGAGGCCCCAAACAATACTTAAATAGTGTTTTTTGGGCTTAAAATGAACACATCACCGGTACCCCTTGGAGTGTTGTAGATCTCGTCGATAGCTTCGATTTGATATGTTGTGGGTCCCGTGGTTCATCCGAAATCAAAATTTATGCCCTATCGACGAAAGACTCTTCCAAGTCGTGATTTCTACTAGAGCTAGTTCTGCCTATTGTCACTTTACCCCTTAACTTTCCAATCCTCTTTCCACCAAAGTTCTTAGTCCTTTCCATCTTGTGCAAATACACTTCAGCATCGTGTTCTACATCAAGTATTCTCAAACTCAAAGACCCAAAAGTAATCCACGAGGTACGGTCAAATACTAGAATCAGAGATCTCTCACAGGGGAGTTTTTCTGCATACACAATGGTTCAAAACCGAAATATGTTACTTAAGCAACCAGACAGCCGCTTTCGCTTAGGCCAACCCTATATAGTTGGTAGATCCTATATTTGTTAAGATGTTTTTAGCAAAGAGTAGAAATCAGAGTGTTTCCTTTAAGATAACAAGAGTTGAGATAGTGTCTTTGTCTTTAAAAAAAAAAAAAAAAAGTAAAGACCCTATACATTTCACATATCCTACAATGAAGGGAACTTTGTGTTCAATAGTCTTGACCCTCTTTTACATCTTATTGAGAAAAGTTAACATTTCAAAATCAATGGTAATTTACAATAAGTGTGTAACCTTCTCTCGCTCCATATCTCTTCCTTTTTTGAATGAGACTTGAACCTGCAACTACATACGTATATATATGTATTAGCTTCTAAGCATCGTGGATATGGAAAAGGCAAAAAAGGCAAGAAAGAGAAGTTGTTTTACAATGTACGCAATTGTTTGGTTAATTTTTTTTTTAAACATATATAGACTACTCATTTAGGACACTCAAAAATAAAAGAAAACAAATGGGACATAGGAGTATCAATCGGGAGGTCCAATGTCTTAGCCATCCAGCAAGAAGAATGTGTCGTGGAGGCACAAGTCCAAGAAGATGAGGAAAATATTGTACCCAGCATAATTCGTCGGAACCTTTGTTATGTTTTTCTTCATTGTGGTCCGAACCCACAGCCACAGCTGTGTAATTTGACTGTTTTTATTCGGAGAGATATGAAAAGCTTTTCAGAAATTAATCAGTTGATATGCAGATATCCCGAACATAGTGTGTGTATAATTGGTAACAAAAGAAAGTGCACATTACTACGTTCTTTTTACCTGAACAGGATCCTCTATCCAAAAAATGTGTTACATTTTTTATTCCAATCACCGGATCTTTGCACTTGTACATGAGAATAAACAAAATTAATTACCCCGTGATTTTTTATGTACATGTGGCGAAAATTCGACGATTGGAATAGGAGATGAAGCATTTTTTTTTTTGAAAATAGAGGATCTTGTTACCTTTTTACCAAACCAGATTAAACTGAAAAGCAGTATCCCATTCCCCACAACTCATAGTAATGGCTACCCTTCTTTCCGACCGGAATCTATGTACTGAGGTTCCGTGTTTTGCCAGTGAGTTGTGTAATTAAATGAGTTCAAATGCTCGGAATGCTCTCGATCGAGATGAGGTGCGACAAAACAATATCGTCGTCGTTTTTAATGTTGATATATATATATATATATATATATATGTTTCAATTCAATTATATTTTTGTATTTAAAACTTGTTATTTTTTTACAAAAACGAAAATTATTTGATGTAGAACGTAAATTGTAGTATGGGGATTAGTTCTACCGTCTACGTGACATCACATATATAAAATTTTATTTATTATTGCAACTATTGAATCAAACAGCACAACATTAGGTATATGTGTTTCGTTTCTCGATCTAATTAAACACAAACATGTATGTTGAGCTTGATGAGCACAATGTTTTTTTTCTTATGAGTATTCTTCTACGTGATTTTATGCCATAACGCACACGCAATAGCTTCTGTATCACTAGATTGTTCATGGACAATACATAGTACCTTGTACATGTTCTAAGCTCCCACAAATTCCATCTTCCATTATTGTTATTCAAGTGTTTGACAAGTTCTATGTGCTACCACGCACCACGTACCATGATCAATACGAGAAATGACATTTGTACGTTCGATGATTGTCGACAATCATCGTAGTACTATTAAGTGATCAATTCGTAGACCCATATGGCATGTGTCCGTAGATCCAAGATGTCCGACATCTAAGGAGAGGATGGTAGTAGAGCTAGTAGCCATGGATGCCACTCACGAGAGGGCACTATATATTCAATTCCAATCTGATTAACCAGTCACATTCAACTGAATACAACCAATACTCTTTTATTGCTAGAGGGGCCAATTTCTAGTCCCTTCACACTCCCTGCCTGCCTTCAACCTCTTCTAAAAAAGATGTTTACAAATTATTTTCTCTCAGTAATAATAAAACAAATTGGATACCTACAAAGTCTTCATTGTCAATCACGTGATTTGCAGAGAGAGAGAAATATATATATATATATATATATATATATAGAGAGAGAGAGAGAGAGAGAGAGAGAGAGAGAGAAATATAATGGATTTTTTTATATATATATTGGATGAATCCAAATACAACACGCTTGAAAAAAAAGAAGGAAAAAAAAAAAAAGCCCCAAAGACTTTTTCCTATAGTTAGGCCAAATTCAGGCCATGAAAAGAGGGATTCTTTTTTTTGTTTCCCTCTGTAAAAGTGAAATCAAGCAAAGAATAAATACACACGTGTAGGCATCACACGGGTGAACATCACTCAAAAAGATTACAAAAGCCAAAAAAAAAAAAATGAGCCCAGTATATTGTTAGGACTGGTAATTAAGAAGCAATTTCCCGCCAAAAAAGCACACATACACACGTGTGGGAACACACCTTGGGCACATGCAAAGCATGTACACACAAACCACTCTTCTGAAAAAAAGAAAATAAAAGGAGCCAAGCCACAGCCATCACTTTCTTATTCTCTTTCCTTTTTCTTAGTTTTTGTCTTCCGTATTTTCCTCCATCTTTTCTCTCTTTTCAACCAAGGGAATTAGGCAATGATGGCAAAGGCCTAGATGTGGGAGCTAGGAGCTTTGACTTTCTATTCCCAGCAGCTCAAACTTCAATGTTGAACGAATTGAATTTAAAAATTTCGTAGACGAGGTTTCATATATATAGTAAGTGTAATTTCCTTCTAAGATTATCTTACATTATTAAATGAGTTGATTGAATAGTTCAAATTAAATTATAATTTTTTATTACAATATATATTTTCAATATTCAATCAACTCATTTAATAATACAAGTTATCTTAGTTGTAAACTTAACTAACCATACAGAACCTCAATTGTCAATTCAATCCAAGGACTTTTAATTTAATTTTTGTTTTTTTGTCTTTTTTGCCAACCCTATTCATTTTTTCCCCCAACTCTATGCAGTGGACCCCACCAACTCCTCCTTTATTTCATTGAATAATCAATGCAACCTTTGAATTCAGTAACTCCCACTTCTCAACAACACTCCATCTCTCCACTTGTAGTAGTAGTATTAAACAACCTCTCTCTCTCTCTCTCTCTCTCTCACTTTCACTTTCCTCCTCATGACTCTCACACCAAAATACTATGTACCAAATCCCCCTCCCTAGGGAATCTGCAATGCCATAATATTTAATGAATTATGGCTAATGCCCACCAAAAAAAGAATTAAATTAATCAACCCCAAACTCCCGTACCCAACATATTTATATACCAAACCTAAACACTCTGGTCAATTTTTTTGATCCCAAACCCTCCAAAAAAATATTCAGGATTCTTGAGCACCTTGAACCACCTTTATTTATTTATTTATTTTCCTTTTTGAACTCCTCAATCGGAGCTTCCTTTGTCATCATCTACCCACGAGCTGTTATTTAATTTTCTCCTTTTATAAGAGGAGGAGGATGATGATGAGGATGAAGATGACGAGTCACCTGACCCCACTCTCGCCCGAGTCATGACTCGGAGCTGTGGTATAACCTTCGTAGCTTTCCTTCCCATATTCCCAACACTAACCTCCTGCACTAGTCGGTAACACCCAATGATCTTCTCCTGCAACCAAGTTGGTATAGGAGAATGATGAGATGATTTCGCTAATTGGTCGATCGGATGATAAACGTACAACAATTTCATATATAGGCACGATTACAAATTTTGCCAATATATATTTTCAACTTCAATCATATATAATAGCATGCTTACTTTGCTTAGTCCACCGCACCAAGATTCAGCATGTTCAGCACTGATCAGAGTGAAATTTGAAATATCCTTGGCTGCACAAAGTATTGTTGCGGCAGCAATGCATGATGGCCAATACTCAAGAAGACTTGCCTCTGCTGACATTAATAAAAAGTTCATATGTTTGAAGTTTTTTACCGTCTTTTTTATTATCATATTAGTTTTTTTTTTTTACCTTTTGAACATTAATTAATTTTAATAATAATCTAAAAAGATGAACATGTTTATTATATATGATGTATTTACCTTGGATATTAGCTAGAATTATTTGGGTGGCCCTTGAAATAAGGAGACCAGTGTAAGTTCCAGTCGAATCGAGTTTGTATGCAAAGAAACTGATAAAGCTGAACGGTGTAATGGATCGAAGCCTCCAATCCAGAACACTTAGAACAAGAAACTCCATCCTTCGGATTGTTCTTGATTCGAAAATAAACTTTGCACCTTCAACCTGAATTAGAATTATTATTAATGATCAAACGAAATAATTTTGAATGAATAGATTAGAAAGAACCCAAAAATGAAAGTCAATCAATCAGATGAGAAGAGATTACTTGAAGATCCAAAAGAGAAGGAACCAGGGGTTCCTCCATTTTAGCAGCCAGTGACAAGCAAGCCACGGATAAAAGTTGTAAAGGCCACCCTTTTGTCTCCTGAAATAATACCAAACAAGTTTTTAGTATAATATAAATAGAAATTATTTTTCATATATAGTACCATATGCTAATTAACAATAATGTCATATACCCCATTCCAAAAAAAAAAAAACAAAAAACAAAAAAACAATAATGTCATACACAAGTATAATTAACTAAAAGTAAAGAAAGTGGTAGGACTGGAAGAGACAAAGAGACCATCCTTACAAACAACTTTTTAGAAGCAGATTTGTCCTAAACAAACAACAACCATGTTTAATAAAAATTTAATACAAACCTTCCATAATTTTATACAGGTGTACTAATGAACAACCACAAGGTAGATAACTCGTTATTCCTCTATTATTGCATGATCAGTGTGCAATTTTATATTTCTTACTAACATATTTTCTTTGCTAGGTAGTTGGTGAGTTAATTTTTAATAGCACCCATAATTACTTCTTAAATATATTTGGAAACATGCTTACGTATATTAATGTAACAGTAATTTTTAATTAGTCCTCTAACTGTAGGTAGAAGAATATGAATTATTAAGAGAAATGTACAAACTATAAAGTTTCAAGATTGACTTTATAATGTTATTATTAATAACAGTACAAGTACTGTACTGATTAAGAAAGTAACACATTGGTTTATATTGGGATGTGATGTACATATTTCCCATCTTGCAAAACAGCTACACTGTGTATTCACTCGCTTTACGTATAGATGAATAGAGAAGTATACTCAAGTCATTTTCACACTATTTGAAAGTCAATATTCATCCAGTTAGACAGTGAACATATTTGAATTTATAGCCCGGACTTTGATGTGGAGTCCATTACGGATCGTGATCCTTTTCATTACTATTAACTAAATTTCTTCAATTTCTTCAGTGTATTGATGACATATCTTTTCATTCTTTCTGGTGTGATCCCTTACTATCCATAACTATGTCTGCGAATTTTAACAATTTAGTGGACTATAATGCTGCTATCAATATCTAAAACTTCTCTGAAGAACTTAAAATAAATTATTAACTAAGTTAAGATGATCATTATTTTAGTTAAGATGATCATAATTATGTTTATCCTTTTAATTTAAAAAAAAAAAAAAAGGTGATTACGACACATTAACACTTAACATATCAACTTTATTATATACTCCGTTCCACTCAAAGAGTATACATTTGAAAAATCTAATTATTAAGGGATATATTAGTATTTTTGGAGTTAGTCATAATTACAAAAATAAATAATCACAACCAAGATGATTACAATACAAGTGGAAAGTAAAGATAAAAGATTATGAAAATTATTAGCATAATTTTTAAAAGTGGACTATTTAAGTAAAATATTACAAAATAGTATAGTGTAATCTTTGCCTGGAATGGAGGGAGTATAAACATGTACTTATAATTCGTAAAGATGATTAAGAGAAATTAACATTTTGCGAAACTTTTTCATTAATTTTTCAGAAAAAAATATGAAAAATGAAATGATCGGAGGTTTAGAAAAACTGTGATTGAGTGGGATGACCACGGTGAAGGAAATTACCACCGGAAAGCGACCAGAGTAGAGAAAACGATCGAGATAGTTGACTGCAAGATAAGCCGTCAATGCTTGGAAACCATAATAACGTTGCACCTGCAAAGCGTACACAAGCGCTTGATATGTTAGATTGTCACAATCACTTAACTCTAATAAGACTCGATCGCCAAAAGTTTTTAATAGACTGTAATTTTGACATCGTATACGATCGGATTCACACACGATGATCGTCCGGCTTAACACAGGAAGCAAATCACCGCCGGCGGAAATGCTTAAAGTGCGCCGAGAACGAATCCGAGGACAACTTTTAGAATATTCTCATACGCGAATCTGTTAGGATGATGATAACCGCCAGCGCACTGTAGCAATAAAGTACGCTGTGGCATTATCGTAATTTGGAAACTCAGTTTTCAACTATCTCAAGCTTTGTTGCCCGCGGTTGAACAACTGCACACGTTAGTGAATAGTATCGGGAAATATGATCGGAGTTCAATATTTATTACCTTGAGAATCCATGCAACGGATTCAACCCTCGCAGACGCGTCGAGCGACTGTGAATGAAATCTCTCGATGTAATCGATTCCTGGAACGAACTTTCTCTCATCTTCTATGAAACCGGCAATCGATTCCTCGATATCGGCTGGGTACTCGAAGTCGGAGGAGGGTTCTGGCAATTCGACGGACAAAATACCGGAATCCTCGCCGCATAGGAGGTCGGAGAAGCAGTCGGAGCACGAGACTGACATGATCGCCGATTGTTAATATTCATATTGTTCTCATCTTTGAAGATTTAGTTTAGTGCAGTGCGAAATAAATGGCCGGCCGGGAAATTGTTCGGCGAGAGTCGTCGGGATGTCTGTGGGAATAGGGAGAGGCTTTGATTTTGCTTTAATGGTTTCTCGGTTTTATCTTTGGATATAAATATAAGGAACTATTTAGGTTGTTTGTGTAGATTTTTATTTTCCCTCGAAAAAATTCTTACTAACAATAAAGGAAAATAGAATAACAAATTAACTGTAGCCGCCAGGTTTTAAATAAATAGGAAAAAGAAAATGTAGAACTCCTAAGAGCATCGACCACCTATCAAAAGGTTTATCCGTCCTGCCATGCCACGTCATCACTTTATAAACCTTTTCTCTATAAATTTATTCTCCATTATACATAAGCTCATAAAAAGGTTTATAGCATCGACTCACTACTAAATATTTTATTCTTTCCCAATATACATTTGAAAGTAGTATATTTATTTTCAAAAATAAATATATCATTATAAAACATAAAAAAGTATAGAAAAAATATATTATGTCTGATGAATAATTTATTCATTTCTTAATTTATCTTTCCAAAAATATATTTTTTATTTATTAATATATATTAGTAATTCAAAATACGGATGCAACAATATAGATTTTATTGAACGAAAATTAATATAAAATTATAAGAAACATAATTAAAGTTGCATAATTAATTCAGTTACAGAGTAATTAAATACTAATAATAAATATTCAATCGATACAACTTAATTTTCATTGTTATTGTCTCCGAAGCGTTCCCAAATATACTTGACCAAGTCAGATCGAAGTTTTTGATGAACTTCACGATCACGTAGTTCTGCATGCCTTTGGAGGTATTGTTCAAATTCTTGAATAAATTCTTGGGATGCAGGTACCGGTAGATCTGTTTCTTCATCGCCCCAGTTACTTATTGCATTTCCTTCATTCTCTACAATCATATTATGCAATATGATGCACGCGTACATTATATCTTTCAAAGCTTCCTTATGCCAAAATCGTGCCGCACCTCGCACTATTGCCCTACGAGATTGGAGGACTCTGAACGCTCGCTCAACGTCCTTTCTTGCAGCCTCTTGCATTTGTTTAAACTTTATCCTTTTAGGATTTTCTGGATATGCAAAGCTTTTGACAAATGCAGCCCACTCTGGGTAGATACCATCTGCTAGATAATATCCCTTCGTGTATTATGTGTCATTTACCGTAAACTGAACTTGAGGAGAGTATCCTTGCAATACATCGTTGAATAATGGAGATTGGTTGAGCACATTAATGTTGTTGTTAGATCCTGCAACCCCGAAAAATGCATGCCATATCCAAAGGTCTTAAGAAGCGACCGCTTCTAGCATAATTGTTGGAACCCCTTGATCTCCTCAAGTAAATTGACCTTTCCATGCAACTGGACAATTTTTCCACGACCAATGCATGTAGTCAATGCTTCCTAACATACCAGGGAAACCATGGACATCAGAATATAGTTGAAGTAAACGTTGGATGTCGTGAGCATTGGGTCTTCTTAAATATACGCTTCCAAATACCTTAATCACAGATCGACAGATTTTCATTAGACAATCGATTGCAGTGGTTTTACTAATTCGTACATACTTGTCATAATGGTCGGCAGGCGTGCCGTATGCCAACTGACGGATAGCAGTAGTGCATTTTTCCAGCAGGGAAAGTCCCTTTCTACCGGTTGCATCCTCAGCTAAAAATACTCTGAATGATTTGAAAGGGCTTCTACAATTTGAAGGAATAAATCCTTACTCATCCGGAACCTTCTTCTGAACATTTGATCCGTGTAAACTGGCTCATCGGAGAAATAGTCATTGAAAAGATGGTCATGTCCAGCTTCACGCTCTCGATTTATATATTTTCGAGTGCGTTTACGACCGTGGGAGCTTTCAGCTTCTTCCTTCATTTTTGATTTCCATAATCTTCATCATCATTTTTTCAGATGAATCGTCCATCAATTCATCGTGTACGAATTGTAGGATTTCTCCATAGTAGGAGGAGGGATTGGGGTCTTCAGACATTTTTTTAGTGTAGAGATTGTAATATCTGTAAGTATAAGTGTACGAGGTTGTGTTTGGTGAAATTAAGGAGCCTCAAGTGTCCATATATAGACCTCTTTTAACGGCTAGTTTTACAACGGCCAGTTTTTTCAATGGCTAATTTTATAACGGCTAGTTTTACAACGACTAGTTTTAAGACGGCTAGTTTTACAACGACTAGTTTTGCATTGGCTAGATTCTAATTGCTAGTTATTTTAAGACACAATTAAAATATTTAAAAATGCACATAAATTACATAAATAAAAAATACATTCATTAAAATATTACATAAACTCATAATACAACAATTAGAACCTTCATAAATCAAAATATTACATAAACTCATAATACAACAATTAGAACCTTAAACTAGACAATATTATATTTGGCCTTGAGAAGAGCACAAAGTTGTTGATGCATTCGTAGTTGCTCATCTGTCATGCCACTAGTATCCTTAAAGAGGATTGCATAATCATTAGCAATTGTTCTTTGTTTTATCGCTTCTTTCACTCCCTCGAGCGCACAATTTTTTTCTTTTCGATTTCACGAAAATCACCCCATATATCATCACTTTTGCTTTCATTTTTCTCTGTGGTTTTTGCTTTCCCTTTCCTCTTTACCGCCTTTTGACCAATCGGGCGGACTTCGACTTCATTGTTGTCGATGTTGATGCTCATATGGGCATCGAATGATGATGTGTATGTCCTCGATTCAGATATCTTTGTCCTTTTAGAAGAATGGTCACTTGATTTCCCACCTTTCCACTTTGGTTCATCTTTCACCATTGTCCACACATGCTTGTATTTGAAATGTTTTTTTATTTATCGAGTGATAAAGACCACGTGCAGCTTCTTTCACTTGGTCATCAGACCACCCGCGACGATGTTGATCTCTAATTTGGATGAATAATTGGTTAAATTCATTAACCAATGGAGCAATTGTGTACCAATGTGACTTCAAGATGTTCGACTTTCTTGGAATTCCCATTTTTCGATTTTTATTGTAGTACTCAGTGATTCATTTCCAAAACTCTTTATCATGTTGAGAGTTGCCCTTCACACTATCTGTTGAAATAATGAGCCATGCACTAGTAAGCATTTTGTCATCTTCAATGCTCCATTTTGTTTTCTGTTTGTCTTCTGCTTCATTTCTCACTTCATCATCAAGAACAATGTTTTCCAACCCTTGTTGGGTGGAAAATGGTGGGACTTCAGACTCACCGATACTATCCCTTCTTGAATCAATCGGTGTCGTTAGATTTTCACTACGTATATTTGGAGGAAAATATCTGTGTATTTATTTGTCATAGCCAGATTAAAATATCCATGGGGCGAATAGAAGGGAAATTGAGGATATGAATGATAAGAAAAATTTGAAACATTTGAAGTACCTTGAATATTTGGATACTGAAAATTTGGAGGAGCTTGAAAATTTGGTGGAGCTTAAAAATTTGGAGGAGCTTGATAATTTGGTGGAGCTTGAAAATTTGGAGGAGCTTGAAAATTCGAAGAAGCTTGAAATTTGGACTAGTTTGGGCATTGGCAAAATCTTCGATATTTGAAGAGTTCAATAAATTCGTAAAATAATTATTATCCATAGCCAAGTAGTGAAATGAAAATTTTGTGTTGTCTAATGGAAAAGTATAGAAAGATATTTGAAAGAATGTAATGTGAAAAAAAATTAGAAACTATTTATAGGAAAAAAAAATATTTGACCGTTTAAATTATTGACGTTTTTATTCGTTTTAAATTTATCGCCATTCTTCACATTTCACAAAAAGATGGTATTGTTTACAAATTACTGTTGCTTGAAAGGGACAATTTGTGACTTCAAGCGGTCCAAGAACATCAACCGCTTGAAGCCACCTCAGCTTCCTCCAACGGCACAAAGCATCATCAACCAGTTTGTAAAGCTTTATCCCTTTTCCATTGGAGCTGCTCTAACTCCAAATTGGATTTTTGGTTCATAAATAAAGGAAATTCGTGTACGGATTTAAAGTTATTTTAAGATTGGACCCAAGTGTTGAAAATTATGAACCCAAAAAAAGTACTGAAAATTAAAAATCAATTTACACGTAAGGCTAATATGGTCTTTTAAGTCAATTTTTGCAACATCTATATTACAATACAACTTGACTCTCACGTGTGCAATTGACTCAAGACAATGAGAGGCCAAGATTTTTGCAAATTTTCCCATTTACTAAAATCCTACGGTCAAAATCTACTGCGAGACTTCAAGCGTGTGAACGACGGTTAGTCCTCCCTCTGTAATTCCTCAATCGGTCGCAGGGTTTCTCTATCCTTCATCCCGACTGTAATTTCTCCCCCAAGGCCCCCGCGACAAGTCCACCATTAGAGTCCAGAGAGAGGAAGCGACGAGTAGTGTGCTTCAGTCACTCCCAGTTTACTCAATTGCTCCCGATTTTCTCAACCCATGCCCTCGCAACTAATCTACCATTAGAGTGGAGAAAGAGACGGGGGAAGCGATGAGTAGTGCACTTCATAATTGCAGGCAGAATCTCTCCGTTAATTTCTTTCGGCAGGTTCGTTGTTTAAAAAAAAATTTATTTACATTGTGTACGACTCATACTGCCTCTTATGATATGATGGTCTTCAATTTTCATTTTGGTTTCAATTCAGTTTGATAATACGCTTCATAATTGCTGGCAGAATCTCTCTGTCAATTACTTTCGGCAGGTTCATTGTTAAAAAAATTTTTGATTTACATTGTGTACGCCTCATACTGCCTCTTATGATATGATGATCTTCAATTTTCATTTTGGTTTCGATTCAGTTTGATTTACACCTGAATCAATCAATCAATTTGTTTCGACTGCGATATCTTCTTCTTCAATTTGTTCTTTCGGATCCCAGGTTCGTCCTCTCCCTCTCTTTGTTATATATTGAAGCAACATGATTTACACCTCATAATGCCTTCTTCAATTTTCAATTTGGTTTCGATTCAAACAGAATCAATAAGCAACATGATTTATACCTCAATCAATCAATCAATTTGGCTTGCAATTAGGTTGGGCTCCCAGGAAAATAGAACTTCAATATTGTGTTGATTTGAGCAATTCTATTAGACATTGAGCAATCCAAAGCTCCTTTTTTTTTCAGTTCGTAAAATAAGTACTACTAACTGTAATTTTGTTAAGAAAATAATGTGTGCTCTGTTGCGATGTGATTTTAAAAGAAAATATGTTTTTCTTTTGTATTTGCAAATGGAAATATTTACGTGTTCATCCTCTATTCCTTCACTCGAATGCCACCTCGCATAAGTAGGGCTTTGGCGGTATGCTCAGTTTAAATGTTTAACTTAATACATGCCTTGCACCTTTTAACTTTATTGCTCCTCTCTTGCAGCAATCGCAGAGTTGCTTGACAATGCAATTGATGAGGTGAGGCTCCTGCTAAATTTCATTTTCACTTCATCTTAAGTTTCTTTCTAGAACTGTTTAGATTTGAATCAAGTAAGAGAACCTGCACACTGCTAGATTTGTGATATCGTTATCTGTCATTTATCTCAACTGTAAAACTCTTGATTTTTGTCATTAAAAGTCAAAACTAAACACCCTAGAGGCCTAACCATTTGCAGCCAACCCCTAACTTGCCTTTCACAGTCATAAAAGCGAAAGGAGACACAAACTTATTTCTTAGTTCTAAATCACATATTTAAACTTAACAAACAGAAAGTAACAAAAAGTTTTGTGTATATTGATATTAAATGCAGATGGATACATGGAGCCACATGTTATACATTTAAAAAGCACTCTCCAATAATATATGTCCCCATCCCTAATTTTGGTCCATTTTTGTTTTTGTTTTTTTGTTTTTGCTTTTTCATCATTTAAGCATAAATGGTGGGTATAACCCTACACCCTATCTATTACGTACATCTTCTAGAAAATGCATGCTTAATATATTGTGCTTATTTTGGATTAAAATACATGCTTAATATATTGTGTTTTTGATTGAAATTAGGATTTCGATTTGAAGTGTTTTTGTGTTTGATTTATGTATGATTTTGTTTTTTATTGTGTTGATTAAAACAAGCAATTCTAAAAGTATATTGATTTAGGTGTAACTAAGTCACACACCAATGCTTTGTGACTTCGTGCTTTCACCAATGTATGAATGCAGCATGGCAGAGATATGAAATGCATAGTCCTTCCTGCCATTTGAGGATTCCCATTTTGAAATGTCAAATATTTATAGGAATACATTATTGCTCCTGGGAATGATAAACAACAATTTCGCTATAATCGAAACTTTACTTTTTCATAAATCAGGATTAAAGTTGAAGATATGAAGGAAGTTGTAAGTTTAATTTGAAAAAGGAATGTTATAAATGGGCATCAAGAAAGAAAATATTGGCTCTCAGAATGGGCAGAGGTAACTTGTTGTTTTGGTCAAATTTCAACAAGTATCAACAATGACAAGAAAAATGACAAAAGAGATAAGAATCAGGGTACAATGATTATTGGACAGAATAGAAATGAACACAAGGAATTTGTTGACTAGGGAAAGCCATTGAACAACTTGTTCGCCGGCACAAAACCCCGGGAGGTTTAGGAACCTGCCTTGGCCAAAAAGTATATTGATCAAATTGGAATACAAAACTAGGAGCGTATGTAAGGGGGCTTAAGCTAGTGAGATTGTGTCAAATACAGGTGTTATCCCCCTTTTTATACCTCAAATAACAACTATAATACAAAGAGAATAACAAGCCTAGAATCTCGGAAATAAGTTGATCTTGTTGAGATATTTTCGCCACATTGTTGATAAGGGTCCGTTGCTGGCCACTTTGATGAAGAAACGTCATTGAATCAGTCTCCTTCTCTATTGACACGTTCCCTAAAAAGTAGGGTTTAATGTAACAATAATCCAACCTGCAAGATGATCAAGAGGTAGTAGGAGAACTCAAGTTGTTAGTATCAAGATGTTATGTGTAAGTTGGAAAACAGGTTGACTGAAAATGTAGGGCCCAACACTTGTGATATATTTTATGTGAGCAAGCATTGGAATTTATGGTTTGGATTTTGCATGTCTTGCTACGAATATCTATGATAATGACTTGCTTGCCTTTTCCTTTCATTTATGTTTGCCACTTCTTTCATGTTATGGATATTGACCTTTAAAGATGCAGTCACTTACGTTGTTTGCAGAACAATAAAAGCAAAATACTTCTGAAATAAAAGCTGGACTAGATGAAGCACAATATTTGGTATTATTATGTGTGGGTGTGTGTTTATTTTAATTGTTTCAAATATTTGGTATTATTATGTGCGGGTGTGTGTATATTGAAAACCTATCTGAGGCAGGCCAACATCAGAATCTTGGTTATTGGAGGAGCTGGCTTCATTGATATAGTTTTGAGTTGAGTTTAATATTAAATTGACTCAGTAATTACAACTTTAATGTTGCTACCAATCAATAACTTATTTCAATAAAGTGTAAACACTCATCCACCTTTGTAATTTAGTTTGGCTCTCTTTTTGCTATCATAATTTGGAATTGAAAATTGGTATCGGGATTAAGAGAAATATTAGATTAGCCATCATTGTCAACATTGATTAGCCATCGCCGCTAAAAGCATACAACGGTGATCGACGAAGTGGTTAGCTGACATAACTAGAAATTTGATATGAGAATGTAATGGGGTTCATGAGATGGACTTGATGCGGTTGGTGGCGACTGTTCCTTGGTGTTTCTGGTGTCAAGATTGGGGGAGGGAGCAAGGATTGAAATACTCTTCTGCCTTGGAGAAAAGGGCGAGGTGAGAGAACAAGGCTGGTTGGTTAGGTGGGTGGGTGCTTCATGGAAAGAAGCTACATTATACTTTCATTAATCTATTTATTTGTTTGCTGTTGTGGGATTAATTTCAAATTATAAATTTTAATTAAGGTGAAATGATTGTTGATAACATAACTAAAATTTATTTTCATTATAAAAGTTTTGACGTCAACATTACTTTGTTTTAGTTCAATTCATCAACAAGTGAACACTGAGTTTTGGACATTGTTTCTGAAGGATGTTCTACTTTTTCTTATGAGTGATTTTGTTGTTTACCACTGGGTTCATTTGCAAAGGGTTCTTTCTACTGGATTCGACGACAGCACCTGGCCCCTTCTTTCTAAAACCAGCTGGTTTTTTTTCTCTACAAGCTTCATAATTTTCGATTGTAATCAAGGGGTTGCAATTTTTATTTTTTTCTTTTGTTTGATACTTGAACTATAATTTGCCCTTTAACTTTCCAAATTGGATAAATCATGGAGAATGACATAAAAGCAATTAGCAATCAGACTATAGAGTATTTGGTTTTCTTGACTTTTCTCAGATCATTCCAGCCCCTCTCCCTTCCCGTGACACTTCATGGATTTGCAACCGATGTAGAAAGATTTCACATAAGCACATTTATCTCTCTTTATCCCTCTTTCCAACTCCAAAACAGTGTTTATTGGAGATTTTAAAGGAAAAATGACACATACTAGAAGGTCAGAAAACACACTGCAAAAAGAAGCACTTTAAAGTCTTGAGCCCCCCTCTCATGCACCATGCAGTATTCATCAAATCAGTAGACAATCACTTTTGAGTCATCCAAAGCTATGCTAGTGAAATGATGTTAAGAAATGTAATCAAAGATGCATGTAATGATAATCTGGGTTCTAATTAGAGATCTGGAAGTATAGAAAATCCACTCCAACACCAGTCCAGTAGCTTGATGAAAGCTCATCATATTCTTCTTTTACTTTGGTTCTATATCTTCTTTCCCTTCCTGCTTGCAACAAAAGATTAGAGTATCATTTGTGATAAAGGATTGATAAGTAAATACTGTTGTTTCAATTCTTAAGAAAAGCAACTTCAACTCGCATCAAGTTTTCCATTTTTCATCTGTGCTCTCTTTCGTAGGATTAATTCATAAACAAAATTGTTAATGACTTCAATGTTCTGCTTAAGTCAAAATAGGACAATTACTAATATTATTTAATTACGGTAAATTTTAAGAAAAACACTCCAACTTCAAAAGTCTAAATCAGACAATTATTTAGAAACGGAGGGAGTAATTCTATTTGATAAATTAAAATTTTAAAATTTTTTAACCTCCTCCAAATAACAGTAACTGAATCTATTTTTTTAGACAAACCAAAAAAAGAAACAATAAATATTTTCTTAGGACAAAAGGTACTATAGTGACTACTATTAATTTAGATACTTTTGGTGTTTCTTACATTATTTATTCTCTAATGTTGTTGTCTGTCAATATTAGAGTAATCCATGACGTTATCTAGAATGAACCTGTGGTTCAGGTTCTTCCTGATAATTATGGCAGGGTTAATTTTCTTTTTGTGGAGAATAATAGACGCTTGGTCGGCTGTCCATGAAGTTATGAGATGCGTGACTTTGGATGTGTACCTGGATGACTATGTGACCTTGATATATTTATGATCTGCTGCCTCTTATACCGTTGTTATTCGAACTATTAGGTTGAGCATTATGGCAAAAGCTCAGCTACGCCTAGCTAAGTTGCGGCAAGTAGCTAAAACTGAGGTGGCAGTAAGTGTCAAGAAGGAATGTGCAGAGCTAATCACGGGTTCAGCACGCAGAGAGACTAGTAGATGAATGCATATTCTGAAGGCTTATAGACAGAAGAAGGCCACATTAAAGGAGAGGACATCTCAATCACTGTTAAGAAGAATGGCTCAAGAGAGCAACTATAAAAACCGTGAGCATGCTCCAATACCAAAAGCGTGCCGCTATAGAGAAGAAGCGATTGGGTTTGCTGGAGGCAGAGAAGAAGAGAGTCCATGCTAGGCTGCTGCAAGTAAAGAAAGCAGCCAAGTTTGTCTCTCAATAGCCAGAGATTGAGAGGAGGAGATTAAGAGAAAGTTTGGTAGACAAACTACAAAGGGTATGCATGTTTGTATATAATTAGACTGACATCTTTTGCTAGATTTTTTTTCAATTGGTTGAACTTCTATAATAGGTATATTTACATACTGTGAGATGTACATTATATAGGCAAAGAGACAAAGACAACGAGCCAAATATTTGATGCAAAGATGGAGGCTGCAAAATTCTATTGGTGTTAATTGGAATATGAAGATGCAGAAGCACAATTCTATAGATGTTAATTGGAATAAGAAGATGCACAAGCAGGCGAAACTTCTTTCATGAAAATTAGCGAGGTACATAGCATAATTTTGTTTTATTCTTTCTTTCTAATCGGTGACCTCCAGTAACTAGCTAACTTCTATTCTTTTTAGTTGCTGAAGGAAGCTCCTAAAGCAAAGGACAACCTTCAATTTGGCAAAAGCTTACAATGCTCAGAGTATTACCACAAGGGGTGTGAAGTCAATGCACATGTCAAGTATTTGTTATAACTTCTAATGATAAAGAGATTTTTTTTAAATAAAAATGATAAATATTTAGCATTAACAATGTTACAAATTTACAAAAAATAACACTTTTCATTCTTCTCCAATTTAGTGAAATAAATTATCTAACATCAATAAAGTAAATTTAACTTTTACTAAAAAATACTCAAATAAAAACAACTTAACTTAAAGGGAACAATTATTTCTCAATAAAAATTAAAATAAAAACTTAAGATCATATGAAATCCTAAATATTAAAAAAAAAAAAAAAACATAATTGATGGATGTCGTGGTGGATGTTACCACATCTTCGGACACATTCGTGACGTTCCAGCAGGAGCAGGATTCCTGTCATAATTAGGAGATCTAGTCCTTATTTGTTTGTATGTCAATAGTTGACTTTTAGCACGTTTCTTGTAAAGAATATCTTGTATAAATACCTTTTTACTCAATGAAAGGAAATAGATTGTCATGGCAAATCAAATTTTACATGGTATTAGAGAAGGTTTAAACATATGATATACCCCAGCAACTTATAACGCTGCGTGAGAATGAGCAGCTTTATGAGTTTCTTATGGGCCTTGATGAAGCTTTTGGAATTGTGAAGACACAGATTCTGTGCACAAAACCTTCTACATCGATTGGATCAACATATCATCTTGTAGCGCAGGACGAGCAACAACGCCTGATTACAGCATCTCATAGACACAGGATAAAGGCAGCGGCGTTTCAGACTCAGTTCTATCGGCGTATGAAAAAAGAAGGCAGCGATCGAAAGGGAGTAAGGCGAGAAAAACCTACGTGCAGTCATTGTGGCAAGATAGGCCATGATAGTAAAAAGGGTGAACAGAGGGTGACCCCCAAGGTAGCAAATGTGGAATTGCAGTCAAGTCCTCTTCCAAGATTAACTCCAACACAGTATGCAAAACTGATCATGTACATCTCCAAGGCTGATGTTCCCGTAGATGTCACCACATCTTCCGCAACATCTGAGAAGTCTGGATATATTCAGTCAACTGCTAACATGGCTGGTAAGATCTATTTTGAGAGGCCTTGGGTGATTGATTCTGGAGTAACGGAACATATTGCTTGTGACGAAAGGATCCTTGAGGAGCAAACAAAATTGAAATCTGGGATGCCCATTAGAATACCAAATGGAGACAGTGTTCTTGTGAAAGGAGTTGGCAAAACTTGTTTGAGAAATGGGTTAAAAATTCACAATATTTTAAATGTTCTAGATTTCAAGTGCAATTTACTTTCAGTTAGCAAGTTAACGAAAGATTTTAATTGTGCACTAATATTTTTCTCGGACTTTTGTGTTATACAGGATCTACCCTCGAGGAACCTGATTAGAGTGGGTAAATGCTGCGATGGTCTATATTGCATGGAGCCTGTGAAGACTGGGGGCGTCAATATGGCACTTTCAGTTAAGTCAGAAGTTTCGCACAAGAGATTAGGTCACGCGTTAGACATTACCCTTCAGCATGTCGAGCCTCTTGGTAAAAATTTCAGATCTAGCAATGAAATATGTGATTCTTGTATGAAGGCAAAACAGACTTGAGCTCCTTTTCCTATTAGCAGTATTAAAACTAGTTCATGTTTTGAATTATTACACTGTGCTATTTGGGGAGATTATAAAACTGCTTCTTTTTCGGGTGCACATTATTTCTTGTCTATTGTTGATGATTATAGTCGGGGAGTTTGGGTGTTTTTAATGAAGAATAAATTTGAAGTGAGTAACTATTTGACTAGCTTTTGCAACATGATCAGAACTCAATTTGAGAAGGCCGTCAAAAGAATTATGAGTGACAATGGTGAGGAATTTAAGTCAAATTATATGTTGGACTATTATGTCACCCACGATATTCTTTTTGAGACGTCTTGTACCGATACACCCCAACAGAATGGGGTAATGGAAAGGAAACATAGACATATACTCGAAGTTGCAAGAGCCTTGTGATTTCAAGCAAGTTTGCCCATCAGCTTTTGGGGTAAGTGTGTCTTGACGGCTACCTATCTCATAAATAGGTTGCCATCAAAAGTTATTGGGCATAAAACACCATTTAAAAGTTTGCTTAACAAGAAACCTTCATATGACCACCTCCGTGTCTTTGGGTGCCTTGCATATGCCAAGGATAATAAAAGGGGGCGTGATAAGTTTAGTGAAAGGGGGAGACCTTGTGTGTTTGTTGGATATCCTCATGCACAAAAGGGACATCGTGTGTATGATGTAGAACAGAACAAATTCTACACATCTAGGGATGTACTTTTTGTTCAAGATGTGTTTTTAATTTTTCCCGACAGTGCATAGCAGACAGGGCCGTCAACACAGGGACCAAATCCAGCAATCTTTGATGACTCAGTACTGTCATAATTTTTTCGAAGAGGCTAGTTTGGATGTTCCGTCAAATGTTGCCACATCTTCGGACACATCGCAGTGCCTCCAGGTCCAGCTGATACTATTTTACAGAATGTTGTCCAATGTGAAAGTGTTCCAGAACAACAGCAGAGTTCCTCAGAAAGTGGGCAAATTGATGTGCAAGGGCTGTATTGTAGCTATCGAGTGCCAACCGGACCCAAGCATCTTGATGATTTTGTTACTGAGCTTCCGCAATCTATAGACCATACGCAACCCACCGCCAATCTAGGAACCTCTACGGTACATCCTTTATCTCACTTTGTCTCTTATGAAAAAATTTCTCCTGCTCATAAAGTCTTCCTTGCGGCTATCACTTCTCATGATGAGCTAAAGTATTTTCATCAGGCAGTGAAAAACCCACATTGTCGTGACGCAATGCAAAAGGAGATCCAAGCCTTAGAAGACAATGGGATGTTGACTTTAAAACAATTACCCCCGGGCAAGAAAGTTGTAGATTGTAAGTGGATCTACAAAATCAAGTATCGGCCAGATGGTAAAATTGAAAGGTATAAGGCACGACTGGTAGCCAAGGGTTTCACGCAAGTTGAGGGAATAAACATTCATGAAACTTTCCCTCCAGTTGCTAAGCTTGTGACCGTGCGAAGTGTGCTAGCTGTGGCTGCAAAGAAGAATTGGTTGTTACATCAGTTAGATGTTAATAATGTCTTCCTCCATGGTGATTTAGAGGAAGATGTTTACATGTGGATACCACACAGTTTTGTGAAGCAAGGGGACACAAGAGTGTGTAAACTACGTAAATCCTTATATAGCCTCAAACAAGCATCCTCCAATTGGTATCAAAAGTTCACAAAGGCCTTACTTGATACTGGTTTTTGACAATCTCACGTAGACCACTCCTTGTTCATTTTTAAACAAGGTAATATTTTTGTCTCTGCTCTCATCTATGTGGATGATGTTATTTTGGCTGACAATGATATCGATAGGATTAATATTGTCAAGCATCATCTTAATGATAAATTCAGTATCAAGGATTTGGGACCATTGAAGTACTTTCTCGAGATAGAAGTTGCTCGTTCGCCACAAGGTCTTGTCTTGAGTCAAAAGAAGTATACCCTTGACATAATCGAGGAGACGGGTTTACAAGGAAGTCGACCCAGTTCGTTTTCAATGGAACAAAATTTGTGGTTGGATGATGATACTGATAGCCTCGCTGTGGATGCAGCGCAATATCATCGGTTGATTGGGCGATTATTATACTTGACCGTGACACGACCTGACATTGCCTTTGCCCTGAATATGCTCAATCAATTCATCTCCAATCCACGATGCTCGCACATAGATCATGCAACCCGTGTGTTACGTTTCTTAAAATCAACCTCAAGTCAGGGACTTTTCTTTCCTGTAGATGGTGCTTTGAGTTTGGCCGCATATTGTGATGCCGATTGGGGAGGCTGTCCCATGTCTCGATGTTCCTGTACAGGCTATTATATATCTCTTGGTAGCGCACCTATCTCCTGGCGTACGAAGAAACAGTGTGTCGTTTCTCGTTCCTCTACTGAAGCAGAATTCAGGGCTGTGGCAGCAACGGTCAGTGAACTTGTGTGGTTACGGTGGTTGTTAATCTATCTTGATGCACCTCAGCACGAGGCCAGACCACTATTCTGTGATAATCATGTTGCAATACATATTGCGAAAAATTCAGTTTTTTTATGAATGCACGAAACATGTTGAGATGAATTGTTACTTCGTTCGTGAACGGGTTGAATCTCATGTCATTGAACCAAGATATGTCACAATGACAAACCAGGTTGCTAACATTTTTACCAAACCCTTTGGGGTGGATCGTTTTAAATTTCTGGTTGGCAAGTTGGGGGTTCGAGATCTGCACCGTCCAACGTGAGGGGGAGTAATGGATATCGTGGTAGATGTTACCACATCTTCGGACACATTAGTGTCATTCTAGTAGGAGTAGGATTCCTGTCATAATTAGGAGATCTAGTCCTTATTTGTTTGTATGTCAATAATTGTCTTTTAGCACGTTTATTGTAAAGAATACTTTGTATAATTACCTCTTTACTAAATGAAAAAAAATAGATTGTCATGGCAAATCATGTCACACCCCAATCCAAGCCCTTACATGGAGCCTCGAACTAAGGCGTGAAAACTTCCTCTTACAAATAAAGCTTATGCAACTTATGAACCTGATAAGACACTAACACGAGATGCGCAACTAACTTTAAAACTTAAACACCACGGCTCAACTCTAACTTGAACCCAAAGATCAAATAACCATCGAGCAACCACGCTCAGAATTTTAGCCACATCAAGAAAGGCCACACAGCCCTGACCAGAACATCATATATATTTACAACACTAAGTTAGCGAGTCTAGTACACCCTGACACCATATGTCGGAACAAAAGAATATTACAAGTATTACTACCCATTAATTACAACCCAAAAGAGAGTTTAAGTAACTCTACATCTCATCCTCAGAAAATACATTAAGGTTAACAAAAGAGAGTATCTACCCAAGTCCACGCGAGCACCTTGCACGGACACCTCGTCGACCTTACTGCCTGCTACCGTTTGCGTTCTTGCGAGCTAAGGGGGAAAACAATGTGGAATGGGGTGAGTCAAAGACCCAGAAAGTTATTACTCATGCGATTGCATGCCATGGCAATATATAATAAGAATCAAGAACTAATCTTTAACAATGCAATGACTAAGCATATCAATGTATGTAGCAGGACATATGGCATAAACAACACTTTGTAACTCATCATAATGTCCTTTACCTTCGATCGCATATATGAGAATACGAGGTCGAGGTACACCTCCGACCAACACCCATCCTTATTACCCCATCAAATCATATAATGTTACCTGGGTCTTTTATCAATAAAGCACACGCACTGGACCTTCATGAGCCCAGTCCCTTACAATTTGGGAAGTCAATCGGTCCGATCATATCTTGGCTAGCAAGAGATACGCCAAGCCCCACCATGGCTAATAGTGGGGGAGTAGGCCGGGTCATAACTCAATTACAACATTTCACTAGCTCTCCGCCCTTATGAAACGTCAGTGATGCTATTACCCCCTGAATTAGTTCCTTTTATTCATGTATACAAGTCCCACATGTTCGTTCATTCATCGAAGTATTCAACCACGTTTTCAAGGCTAAGGAACCAACCATTTAATCATGTTCAATATCAAGGAACCAATTCATCTCATCATAATCATAAGTTCATTACAAATTTTGGACTCTGTAGAGTCTAAAGCCAAATTCACATTTAGTAACCAAGAATGTTTTTCACATATACAATATGATTCCTATTCATTTTACCTTCTAAACATGTAGAGACACGGGTTACCTCTAAGTGATGTATATTTTATGGTATCACTTCCTTTTAAACATCAAGTATAGCATATAACATCATTATTAACGTAGGTAACGTGGATTACATGGCTATAGTATGCTTATAAACAATGGACATGAAGATGGGAGCAATAACTTACACTCTACCAAGACCCAACTCTGATGTAAACGAGATTCCTACGGTTAGAACTTCCCCTTGCTAAGCTCAATGATTCTACGGTGTCGGATCGTCAAGACTCCTCCAAAATCTCAAGATCTCCTCACTTTCTCACTCTAAAACCCTCTCTTTCTCTCTCTTGTTTCTCTTATGAATAAAGGGTGATAATGGGGGTTTAGAGACTCTCTTCGTGTGTTTTCTGGAGGAGATTTGGCTGGTCATTCGGCCCTAGGACGTGGCACAACATGGGCCTTGGAATTCTTAGTGAAAAGAAGATAAAAAATCTCAGGTGAATAGCGCTGGGGAGGGCGACCGCCTAGGCACTCGCTCAGCCCCCTCGCTAGCCCAAACCATAACATTCTGGAAATTGGGCGGCTGCCCAGGTGCCCGCTCACTGTCCTGCTTCGTGAAATTTTTTGAAAATGTCCGAAAATGCCTCCGAAGTGATTCTAAATGACCCTAAAATGATTCTAACCCTCGGGCAAGGTCAAAACATGTGCAAACCACTACTGAAAGCCCTGATAACTAGCCTCGAAGTGTCACGCACGATGGACACCATCGACTATAAGACTTTAAACTCAGAATTCAAGGTATGTGAAATGCACGCAATCATTTTATGCACAACAAGTTATGAATGTAGAATGCACATGGAACATGAATGATACTAAACTTAACATATTAGGGTTTCGGGATCTTACATCCTCCTCTCCATAAAAAGAATTCGCCCTCGAATTTTCTCCTTGTTACTCGAAGAGGTGTAGATACTTCTCTCTCATCTCAAGCTCCGTTTCCCAAGTTGCCTCTTCTACTCCATGATTTTACCATAAAACTTTGACCAATGGAATCCTCTTTGTTCGCAAGACTTGTTCTCTATGATCGAGAATTCTCATCGGTCGCTCGATGTTAGAAAGATAGAGTTGCAATTCAAGGGGTTCATTCCCAAGAACATGAGACGGATCTGGGATGTACTTCCGTAACATGGAGACATGGAACACATTATGGAATCCGACCAAAGACGGCGGTAGAGCAACCTGGTAGGCTAAGTTTCTAATTCCCTCAAGGATCTCAAAAGGGCCAATAAAGCGCGGTGCCAACTTTCCTTTCTTCTCGAATCTCCGGATACCTTTTCTAGGAGACACCTTAAGGAATACATAGTCACCGATTTAAAATTCGAGGTCTCGCCTACGGTTATCCGCATAACTCTTCTATCGACTTTGATCAGTTTTTAACCTCTCACGTATCAACTTCACATTCTCAACTAACTCACGCACAATCTCGGGACACCATAGTCGTACCTCACCAACCTCATCCCAACAAATCGGAGACCTACACTTCCTCCCATAAAGGGCCTCGTACGAAGCCATCCCAATGCTCGATTGGTAACTATTATTATATGCGAATTCGGCCAATGGTAAGTGTGAATCCCAACTGCCCTTAAAGTCAATTGTGCATGCCCGAAGCATATCCTCAAGTATTTGGATCATTCTTTCAGATTGACCGTCTAATTGCGGGTGAAATGCAGTACTAAAGTTTAACTTGGTTCGCATAGCACACTGTAAAGCATGTCAAAATTGAGATGTGAACCGCAAATCTCAATCGGACACAATACTCACCGGTACCCCGTGAAGTCTTACGATCTCCTGGACATACAAAGTAACGAGTTGATTCAAGGAAAACGTCATATTTACAGGAATAAAATGAGCCAATTTTGTCAGCCTATCAACAACAACCCATACACCATCAAAACCTCGTTGAGTATGGGGCAATCCTGTCACAAAATCCATGGTAATGTGTTCCCATTTCCACTCCGGTATCTCTAACGGTTGAAGCATTCCTGCAGGCCGTTGGTGTTCTACCTTAACTTGTTGGCACACAATACATTTAGACACGACGCCCACAATTTCTTGTTTCATATTATTCCGCCAAAAGTTTCTCTTCAAATCCCGATACATCTTAGTACTCCCCAGATGAATAGTATATCTCAACTTGTGAGCTTCATCAAGTACTTGCCTCTTTACCTCCTTATCTGCAGGGATACATATCCTTCCTCGAAAAGTCAAGATCACATCTTCATTCATTGTAAAGTCAGGCACATCACCTTCTTTCAACCCTTCCAAAATCTTTTGTATTTTGGGATCACTACCTTGTGTTTCCTTAATCCTTTGGAATAAAATGGGTCTAGCTCTCACATTGGCAAAAATCATTCCACGAATCGACTCACAAGGCTCCCAATTCCACAAATCCTCAAGCATCTTCTCGCATCATTAAACAAGAGACGTAGGTCTTCCGACTCAACGCATCCGCCACTACATTAGCCTTTTTGGGATGGTATAAGATAGTACAATCGTGATCCTTTAACTTCTCCATCCACCTACGTTGCCTATTATTCAACTCCTTTTGTGAAAATAAATACTTCAAACTCTTGTGATCGGTATAAACTTCAAATTTAGCCGTAATGTTTCCACTTATGTAATGCAAAGATAATCGTGGCTAACTCCAAATCATGGGTGGGGTAGTTTTGTTCATACGGAGTAAGCTTCTTCGAGGCATAGGCAATCACCTTCCTATTTTACATAAGAACACATCCTAATCCTTCTTTTGATGCATCACTATAAACCACAAAATTATCACCCCCACAAGGTAATGTCAAAATCGGAGTCGTAGTCAACCTTTTCTTCAACTCTTAGAAGTTCTCCTCATACTTGTCGGTCCACACGAATGGGAGTGGCAATTCTTGAAAACCCTTCAATGAACCGACGATAATAGCCCGCTAATCCCAAGAAACTATGTATCTCAGTTACCGTACTCGGCCTCTTCCAATTAGTAATAGCCTCAACCTTTGTAGGATCCACTGAATTGCTCGCGGCCGAAACGACTTGACCCAAGAAGGATATCTCCTCTAACCAAAATGCACATTTGCTAAACTTTGCGTATAATTGTTTCTCTCTTAACACCGTTAACATAATCCCCAAGTGTTGTTCATGTTCCTCCTTAGACCTTGAGTATACTAGAATATCATCAATAAAGATCACCACAAAACAGTCTACATATGGTTTGAACACCCTATTCATCAGATCCATGAACACTGTCGGCCCATTTGTTATCCCAAAGGGCATCACCACAAATTCATAATGGTCGTATCTAGTACGAAAAGCTATCTTAGGAGTATCCTCGGCTCTAATTTTTAATTAATGATACCCACTACGCAAGTCAAACTTAGAGTATACAACTACTCCTTGTAATTGATCAAATAAGTCATCTATGTGTGGTAGGGGTACTTATTCTTAATGGTGAGTGACTAGGGTTGAGTTGCCGGTAGTCAATGCACAATCTTAATGAACCATCTTTCTTCTTAACAAACAACACCAGTGCGCCCCAAGGTGAAACACTAGGTTTGATGAACCCCCTTTCAAGTAATTCTTCAAGCTGAATTTTTAATTCCTTCAACTCTACGGGTGCCATCCTATAGGGTGCTTTAGAGATAGGTGCGGTCCCGGGCAATAACTCAATACAAAATTCAATTTCGCGATCAGGAGGTAAGGCATAATCTGTAAAGAATACATCGGGAAACTCATACCGGTACATCTTCTAATTTCACCTCCATCTTATTCTTATCTACCACATACGCTAAGTACCCGGTACATCCACGTGAAAGTAGCTTACACGTTCTTAAGGCAGAAATAATGTGCACTCACTCTACTACCCACTTTATTACCCTAAAATTTAAATTCAGGCACACTCAGCAGGGTAAAGGTAACTACTTTATGATGACAATCAACCACGACATGATGCACAGATAACCAATCCATACCCAAAATAACATCAAAATCATGAATGGGGAGATCAATTAAATCGGTAGACAACACATGACCATTTACATACACTAAGCAACCTTCATATACATCATACTCTACCATGTAATCCCACAACGGAGTAGACACGTCTAGGACATATGACAAAGGCTGAGATGCAACATGCAAATGATGGGCAAAGAGGGATGCAACATACGAATGCGATGACCCAGGGTCTAAATGAACATGAGCTTTCGTGTTAGAGACGAAGAAGATACCTCCAATGACTGCGGTCGACTCTGGAACCTCTCACTGATTAAGAGCAAACACTTGACCCTGTACTTTTAGCTTCCCATCACTACCCCTCTTAGTTCCGGCTAGTGAATCTTTCTACTTCGGACAATCCTTTCGATAGTGACCATTGTCACCACAACCCAAACACTTATTCTGCTTGCTCCAGCACCTATCCATTGTGTGCCCAACTCTATTACAATATGTGCGTAAATCCTGTTGCGACTGCTGTCCTGTGATTGGATTAACCTCGGCTACCTTACCCTTACATTCTCTCCTGAACTGGCCACCACCACGCCAGTTGTTGAAACCTCCTCTATTACCTGAACCTTGCCCACGTCCGTGCTGTTGAGAAGACGATGGATTATTAGGTACCGGCACAGTTGATCCCATAACTTTTACATTGTGTTCCTCGATATCGTTCTCTAAATCAAAGGCTCGGTCTATCGCCGCCCGATAATTAGTGAGGTCCAATGGCAACAGCCTCTCCCTTAGCTCGGTTCTCAAACCCTTCACAAACCTCTTTACCTTCTTGGCATCATTCGAAACTAAATGAGCCCTAAATCGAGCCAATTCGGTAAACTTGGCTGCGTACTTAGCCACACTCATACTTCCCTACACAAGGTTAAGGAACTCGACTTCTCTACGATCATGCACCACCACCGGTATGAATTAACTGTTGAATTCTTTAACAAAATTTGCCCAAGTCCTCAAAGTCCCATCTTGTTCCCATTTCATCTTCAACAACTTCAACCAATGTTCTCTGGCATTCTCAAGCTTAGACACAACAAACATAACCTTTTCTTCTTCGGTACATCCCAATGCTTCGAAGATTTTTTCCATGCTCCCGATCCAAACCTCGGCCGTTGTTGCGTCCAGCTCGCTATCAAAACTACGGGGTTGCATCTTCAAGAACTTCTCAATCCTAAAGGTGCGTCCCGCATTCATAACGTCTGGATGGGGTCCTCTAACCTCAACCCGTGGTTCTGGTCGCTCTAGGCGTCCCAATGCGGCAACCACCCTTTCCAACATCCTATACATGTCCCCGAGATTGGCCTCAGGAACGTTGTTAATCTCAGGGGAAACATTGGCCTCCGGTGGAATGTTGGCCTCAGATGCACCGTTGTTATTGCTATTACTACTCTCCGCTCTCGCGTGACCTCCAGACGCACTCGTTCCAGCTCCGTGTCTAGTTCGCACCATCCTTAAGACCTACACACAAAACACTCCACGTTAATACTCAACATAAACAACCCACCTAGCCAAGGAACCTATCCTGACTTGTAGCAACCTATTGCTCTTATACTGTGACACCTCAATCCGAGCCCCTACATGGAGCCCAGAACTAAGGCGTGAAACATCCTCTTACAAATAAAGTTTATCCAACTGATGAAGCTGATAAGACACTAACACGAGATGCGCAACTAATTTTAAAACTTAAACACCACAGCTTAACTCTAACTCGAGCCCAAAGATTAAATAACCATCGAGCAACCACACTCAAAATTTTAGCCACATCAAGAAAGGCCACACGGCCCTAACCATAACATCATATGTATTTACAACACTAAGTTAGCGAGTCTAGTACACCCCGACACCACGTGTCGGAACAAAAGAATATTACAAGTATTACTACCCATTAATTACAACCCAAAAGAGAGTTTAAGTAACTCTACATCTCATCCTCAAAAAATACATTAAGGTTAACAAAAGAGGGTATCTACCCAAGTCCACACGAGCACCTTTCACGAACACCTCGTCAACCTTACTGCCAGTTACCGTTCGTGTTCCTGCGAGCTAAGGGGGAAAACAATGTGGAATGGGGTGAGTCGAAGACCCAGAAAGTTATTACTCATGCGATTACATGCCATGGCAATATGTAATAAAAATCAAGAACTAATCTTTAACAATACAATGACTAAGCATATCAATATATGTAGCAGGACATATGGCATAAACAACATTTTATAACTCATCATAATGTTCCTTTACCTTCGATCGCATATATGAGAATACGGGGTCGAGGTACACCACCGACCAACACCCATCCTTATTACCCCCATCAAATCATATAATGTTACCCGGGTCTTTTATCAATAGAGCGCGTACACTGGACCTTTATAAGCCCCGTCCCTTATGACCTGGGAAGTCAATCGGTCCGGTCACATCTCGGCTAGTAAGAGATGCGCCAAGCCCCACTATGGCCAGTAGTGGGGGAGTAGGCCAGGTCGTAACTCAACTACGACGTTTCACTAGCGTTTCGTCCTCATAAAGCGTCGGTGATGTTACTCCCCCTGAATTAGTTCCTTTTATTCATGTATACAAGTCGCACATGTTCATTCATTCATTGAAGTGGTCAACCACACTTTCAAGGCTAAGGAACCAACCATTTAATCATGTTCAATATCAAGGAACCAATTCATCTCATCATAATCATAAGTTCATTACAAATTTCAGACTCCGTAGAGTCTAAAGCCAAATTCACATTTAGTAACCAAGCATGTTTCTCACATATATAATATGATTCCCATTCATTTTACCTTTTAAACATGTAGAGACATGGGTTACCTCTAAGTGATGCATATTTCATGGTACCACTTCCTTTTAAACATCAAGCAGAACATATAACATTATTATTAACCTAGGTAACATGGAATACATCGCTATAGTATGCTTATAAACAATGAACATGAAGATGGGAGCAATAACTTACACTCTACCAAGACCCAACTCCGATGTAAATGAGATTCCTATGGTTAGAACTCTTCCCCTTGCCAAGCTCTATGATTTTACGGTGTCGGATCGTCAAGACTCCTCCAAAATGTCAAGATCTCCCCACTTTCTCACTCTAAAACCCTCTCTTTCTCTCTCTTGTTTCTCTTATGAATAAAGGGTGATAATGGGGGTTTAGAGACTTTTTTGATGTATTTTGAGGAGGAGATTTGGCTCGTCATTCGGCCCTAGGACGTGGCACAACATGGGCCTTGGAATTCTTAGTGAAAAGAAGATAGAAAAATCTCAGGTAAACAGTGCTGGGGGAGGACGGCCGCTTAGGTGCTCGCTCAGCCCTCTCCCTAGACCAAACCATAACATTCTGGAAACAGGGCGGCTGCCTAGGCGCCCGCTCAGTGTCCTGCTTCGCGATATTTTTGAAAATGTCTGAAAATGCCTCCGAAGTGATCTAAATGACCCTAAAATGATTCTAACCCTCTGACAAGGTCAAAACATGTGCAAACCACTACCGAAAGCCCCGATAACAAGCCTCGAAGTGTCACGCACGATGGACACCATCGACTATAAGACTTTAAACTCATAATTCAAGGTATGTGAAATGCACGCAATCATTTTATGCACAACAAGTTATGAATGTAGAATACACATGGAACATGAATGATACTAAACTTAACATATTAGGGTTTCGGGGTCTTACAAATCAAATTTTACAATAAGATCTAATACAAGGATACAATTGTCCTTTAACATGAATTTCAAATGTCTGGAATCTAAATATCACATTCTCCATCAGGATTAAAATTTCTCAACTTTTAGAAATCAATTTCAAGATTCAGATAATCAAATTCCTATTACAAAAGTATTTTTGGCATTCCAAACGTTGCCAACCAATTGAGGTCTATGTTTCAGAGAATCAAATGGTAGAGTACTTGATTATCAAAGAAGTTTCAAATTCCTTCACAAGATAGGTACTCCATACATCCCATAAAAATAGTCATACTTTTTTCTTTGGTTTGTCCCAAACAAATACTTTTTTTTCTAAAAGAGGAAACATTTAGGGGAATCTTCACATATAAAGATCTTATATAACCTAATTTATTCCAAAACAACTTATATGACCTCTTTTTATTTGAAAATTCAAAAATACCCTCTCTTTTTTAGCGACTCGCAGTCGTTCGAACGACTTACATGGTCGTTCGACGAATGACGCACGCACAACAACTCAAAGGTCGTTCAACGACTCACTGAGTCGTTCATCGACTCAAGGGTCGTTCTCAACTAGGGTTTGAGAAAGAGGTGAATCAAGTAGGGAGAGAGAGATGTACATGTGATGGAGAGGGCGTTGCAAAGACGAAGGTAGATCGGAAACGGAGGGGATGGAGGAGGAGGGCGTGCGCTGGAGATGAATGTGTTGGATGAAGGGATAGGAAGAGAGGCTGTTAGTTTTGAGGGTTTCGAGGGAATTTTAGCTTTTTTGTTAAAGGCCATAAAACATAATTGATCAGGTCATAAGTCTCTACTTGATATATACCACAAATATTTATAATGAAACTTGAAGAAGATGCAAGTAAATAAAACTATAGTTTAAAAAAAATATTTGACTTGTCAAATAGGACTATTTTATGGGACGGAGGGAGCATTAATAAGTGAGAACACACAAAACATATAATAGAAGTTTAATAAAATATCACACCTTAATATAAGTTTAATCAAATCAACATGATACCGTGGAAGGATAAACTTAACCCATAGAAAAAGATAGTACTCTAATTAAATTCAATATGATAATGTAGATCAATAACAAGGATGAAGGCATTTCGAATTGAACTTAATACCTACCACACCTAAAATATATTCTCTCCGTTTCAGGTAAAGAGTACATTATACTGTTTTGGGATATTTCATTCAAAGAGTTCACTTTAAAAATTATACATACAATCTTCGTAAAACTTTCAACTTTACCCTCCACATGTGGTACAAATATATTAACATTACTAAAATATTTTTGTAATTATGACCAGTTCTAATACTAATTATATATCAATTAATTATTAAACTTTTTAAATATGAACTCTTTGGGTGGAACAAAGGAAGTATTATAAAAAAAATATATAATTGAGGTTATCATATCATATGTCAATTGGGACATTCCAAAAATTGACATCGGGGACCTTTCACACCCTAAGCGAAAATCATACCACTAGACCATATACCAAATATATTTTGTAGTAGTAGTAAATTCTAAATAGTGAAAATTACAATCCCACCCGCAAGCCACCTTGGCCATGTTGCAAATTGGGGCAAGTGCCCAGCTGAAAATTTTAACTTTTGGTGGAGCATGGGCATGATTTAGAATTTGGAACTCATGGGAAAGTTGCAGGTTTCAATAATACGGTGAAATGAACAAGAAATATTCTCCCAATCAATACCAAAATTATTCACTTATCCCCTTTGAATTGATTTATGAGTAGACTAATTTACAACATTTAATACTTTAATCATCTCATCAATTGCTTAGGAAAAGAAATTTTGCAATCAATTATTGATGGAAATAAAAACGTTGTAGAGAACATTATTCGCGCAACATCGTCGGATAGTGCTAATCGTCTTTTGATCAATTCTCTTCCATACCTCATCCTTCATATCGTCGGGTTTTGTTTTCTTTTCTTCCAAAGCAATCTCTTGATCTGCTTGGATCAACATATCTCTAACTTTAACTTGCCACAAACTAAAGTTATTACTTCCGTTAAATTTTTCCAATTGAAATTACGTAGAATTTCCAACGTCCCCCATCTTCAAAACTTCAATCTCTTGATTCATAATTTCGACTATCCCAAAAATTTGATATCAGTTTGTTATAAAAACGAGGATATTCTTGGATTAAGAATTCCAAGTTTCTATCTTCAATACAGAAGCGAATCGGTCGAAAATAAAAGTATCAAGTATTTGGAGAAATAATGGCAAAAAAATAGAAAATATAACGGAATCAAACAAAAGGGAATTGAGGATTTATGTGGTTTAATCCACTCCAAGGCAAGCAACAAATCCACTATAAACGATGATGAATTACAATAGAAAGTTTTCAATGTACTCGCCCTACCTAGGACTAGGGTTACAAGAATTGACACGATCCGACAGAGTACCACACATCTCACAGCCCAAAATAGTCACACTATTTTGTCTAATACCGCCAAGACCTCGAAACCCTCAACCACCAAATGTCCGCCATCCGTCTCTCTATTATATCTGATCTCTCGGCTTGTGTATTCAACAAAAGGGATTGATCCCTTTATATAATACTAAACCACCGCCTCCTTATGTCTTTTGGATTCCAATTCTTAATTGTATATGTACAACTAAATCTATTCATTATTATATAAGGAATAAAATAAAGTCTACCATATAAACCAAAATAAAGAAACAATGATTCCAGGTAGGACTAGGATTCAAGCCATAAAATAACAAATACAATCCTTATTTGCATAGGATTCTAAAATCTATAAGAATTTAAAACATATTTTAACAATATTTCTCATTTTGACCAAAAATTAGAAATAGAAACAAAACTCTAAGAAATGAAACGGTTATCAAACATGCCCTAAGGAGATTGACTTTCTGGTTATTTTATTTCTACATATACATAATGTCGGTTTTTATATTATAGTATTGCAAGTGCATATAGTGACAAACAAATAAAATAAAAGAGAGATACCCAATTGGAGACAAAAAAAAAAAGTAATTAATTTAATTGGCCAAGTGGAAAACAACTTGGTCATAGTAAATGGATGATTTCAACTATTATAAAGAGAACAACGAAATACAGCCAGAAAGTTATGAAGTCAAAACCTAATATGTGTTTTAGAAAACAACTTCGTCATAGTAAATGGATGATTTCAACTATTAATTTAAATTTTTATTTCTAATAATAGAAGAAAAATAAGAGGGAGTTACAGAGAAGCAAGTAGGACCGAAGAGAGAGAAAATTAAAAATTAAAAATCAAAGTTACAAAATCATGTAATTAAGGAGAACAAACTCTGAAACTCAGGAACCTTAGCACGAAAAAGGTTATGTACCTCGTTATGTCACAAGTTTCTTTGGGTGTGTTAGACATTGTGGTTTTGAGTTTTTTTGCTTTGAATTTTTATTAATGATTGAAGAAAAAAGAAAGGAGAGATAAGAAGAAGCTTATGAGGACAACCCAGTGCGGAGAGCAGACTTATATATATATATATATATATATATATATATATATATATATTGTCTTCCACAAGGTGTTCTCAAATCACATTGAGTCTGAAACTAATCCCCGCTCGCGGTTGGTCTTCGACGAGGTATCCCCAAATGACATTGGGTATGATTAATCATTGCTCGCGGTACTGAGCGTGCCGCTGACTGTGAGCACCCCGATTCGCAGATCGCTCCGTGGGCCTTTCTGCTTTGGACTCCCTTGATGATATGTGTGATAAATGCGCAAAAAATATTTATATTGAAAACAGAGTCGTCACCCTCATTTATAAAGTAAACGGAAAAAAAAAAATTTTGTGGGTCCGGGGGCTAAGTTACGAGTTAGGAATGTTTTACGCACCCAACTCACCGTTTCGGTCTCTCATGATTGCATGATCATATTTAATTATCATGGGTTTGCTATCCTATGTGACTGGAGAAAATGTATCACGGAGATTTATATCTCCGTTTATGTTATAAAGTGTATGCATGTTTTATTTATTACAAAATAAACAAAAATTACTATAGTATATACTTGAACTTAAACTTAATAAGTATAATACATGTATTTATATATCAAATGTACCGAAATGAATATATACACATTTGCAAATTAAATGAAGTTATTTACATATTGAAATGGATAAGTAAAATAACAAACGGAAGGGATTACCTTCTGTCGTTTTCAAAATTTGGGCCAAGTTCTAGGCCGTTGTGTTATATTTGATCAAGCTAGCTTGTAGCCTGACCGTTGTGCTTCCACTGCTACCGATACGAGAAAAGGAAGACTTACGTTTTGTGTTTTAGTTGTGTTCTAAGAACACAGTGTGTTTGTATTGTGTGTATGGTGTTTGTGCATGTGTACGTGAGTGAAAGGGAGAGAGCAGTAACTCATTTTTTTCTTTATTTTCTTTTCTTCTGCCTGAGAGTTGAGAAATAACTGAGAGTGTGTTTCTCTTTGGTTGAAAGGGAGTGTTTATAGGAGGGATTTGAGAGAGATATTTTGATGATTACTCTCGTCCCCAAGGTATAACGAAGCTTCGTTTGCCACCGAAGTCCACAGCCATCGTTCATTCTGCAGAGCAGCCAGGCGGCATGACTTTGTGCGCATTTGCATGGTTTGATGTGTGGCGCATCAGGCTTGGCGTCTGTGCATCAAACTTTGTTTTTTGAATCGGGGCGCACCAAGTTTGACATCCGCGCACCAAAGTTTTTTAATCTTTATTAGGCTTTTGGTGTCTTGCACTTTGGCCCTTTTAAGCTTTAATTTCTATCTTCAGTTTTGACCCAGATTTAACTGAAGTTGTTGTGTTTGTTGGACGTCCTTAGTCCTGTTTGATATGTTGTTTCCTGAAATGATCATAGAAACAAGTGTTAGTCCATTTATAAATAAATAATTATTTATAGGACAATTCGTCTAATGTAGGTGTACGAATTCTGAGTGTGTACACTGACCTAAGGAAATTCATAACTGGTATGATAAGAGTCAAATAGGGGAAAGCTCGCTAAATGGTTTCACACAAAAACTTAGTGGTGGTCAAATTAATCAACCTCCCTATTGAGTTAATTTTCACAAGTTTTTTATTCTACTAAGATGAGTATTGAAACAAAACGTATTATAAAGAAACGATTAATAATGTATACTAGGAAACAAAATTTAACCAAACACTCTTCTATTTTTAATTTTTTTCTCAATAATGTGATTTGTTAAGATCAGTTTGCTTGTACTTCAATTTAATTATCTTTTGTAGACGAGTTTAAGAGTGCACCCCTAAACTAGACAAAATTTGAAAACTAAAGTCAGCTATCACTCAAACTAAACTTTTATTAACATTTGGTTCATTCTAATATATACATTATTAGTTTAATATGAGGTAACATGCTCCTATTAAATCAACCTTGCAGTGCCCTTCCTACCAACAAATCAACCATACATAAAGAAAGATACAATGGCCTTAACACATTCACATTAAGGATGTGCCCCCATTATGTGGGGCCAAATATCTTCAGGGTGCCTCTCTCAGTCTCTCAAATTGCTGTCTTCCATTTTCCGTACAGCTTGAGTTCTTAGCATTTGGTCAGCTACTGCCTACTCGTGACCTACCAGTAAATATATAGAAATATCACCTCTATTTATCACACAATCACACTTTTTTATCAAGCGATGATATTCAAACTCAACTCAACTCATGAACTCAACTGAATTTAGGGTTTGCTTCACATATTTGTGAATATAACAATTTACGTGCCCGACACTAGAACCGACTTGCCAGTCAAATATAGTGTAAAAAGTTTTAATCGCTGATTTTTTTTTCAATGGCACAGATTTGAATGCAATTTATTTATTTATTTTTATGTGGGTCGAGTACTTTTTGGTATAATATAATTTGTTAGGACTACCACTTAATTCTGGTCCAAACTTTGAGTAACTTTTTTCTTAACGAAAAAAGTTCAAAATATTTGTCAACTTTCTTTTCTTCATCCCACAATATTTCATGATTGGATAATGTGATTTTAATTTACAATTTCCAATCCTCCATAAAAGTGTATATTGTTGATTTTAGTTATATATATATATATATATATATATATATATATATATATATATATATATATATACTTACATCAAACTGACCATCGATTACTATTATTATATATCAAACTGACCATATACTTACATCAAACTGACCATCGATTACTATTATTATATATCAAACTGACCATCGATTACTATTATTATATATGTGTATATGCATATGTCAAACTGACCATCGATTACTATTATTATATATCAAACTGACCATCGATTACTATTATTATATATGTGTATATGCATATGTATATGTATATATATATATATATATATATATATATATATATATATTGCACATAAAGTAGACAAATGACATAAGCCAGAGTATGAGAGGTAGTTGAGTGTGTCCCTCTTACTTGAGACCATACAAGTTGGAATCCAAGAGATCCAACATGAGCTTGCAGGTTTTGATGCCCCCCCCCCCTCCCCCCAAAAACTTATCTACTCTCTTCAACTAATTGGGTACTTCTGCAGCAGATCTATGTGACCATCTCATAAACCTCTTAAAAGATAGGTTTGACTTGTCATATTTTATATACTAAGGTCATGTTTGGATCCACGGATTATGTAGATCAGAAACCAATGTGATAATAATACTGGTTAGTTTGAGGTGATATAGAATGAGATTGTTCAGATCAGAAACCTTTACCTTTAAAGTAAGAGCTGCAAACGAGTCAAATTTGTTAACAAACTTAGGTTAATTTGAGTTGCAAATTTTCTTTAGCCAAGCATGTTAGGTCGAATTTATGTTTTGGATTCGCTAATTGAACTTGATGAAACACAAGTGTGACTCAAAAAAAGCTTAGCTTGGCTTATTAGGCAAGCCAGTTATGGCGAATTTAATGTTTACTCGCTAAATAATGAATTGAACTAGATGACATGCAAGTAATTAAGCTTAGTCTGACTCGTTAAAACAAGTACTCTCTCTGTCCCAATCAAATAGTTTACTTTTGATTTTTTTTTTGGGGTTAACGTAATTAAAGTTTGAATGACGATTTAAATAAATTTATTTGTTTCAACACAGTAATAAAAATTGTAATCCTTAATGTAAATTTTAGTGAATGAGATTTTACTTTCGAAAACATAATTAAAGTATGTTAAATTTTAATTTGATTTAGTCATATGTTGACTTTTAAAAATGAAAAGTGGACTCTATGGTCGGAACGGAGAGAGTGTTTAATAACAACATGGATTAGTTTGAACGATAGTTGGTCTTGTACCTAACCTAGACTATCCGCTTGGGGTTAGATTTCTGTAACTAGTATTTGGGAGGTAGTTTCTAGATGATACGTCCAACGTGAGGGGTGCACCATTGTATTTGTCTAAAAAGATTTGAAGTGCTCGTAAATTGACCCGAATAAATTACTTTACTGACTAAATTAAGAAAAACAAAAAATGATCAAGGTAATAAAAGTATTTGCTTCTTAATTAATTTGTACGTATTTACTCAATGTATAGTACTAAAGTCAACATCATAAGAAGATAACGTAGTTGCATTGCATTGGATTGGATATCCTGAGGATGAGAAATGGGGATTGTGTTGGGTGGAGAGAGAAATATATTTCATTAGTATATGAGTGAATAATGAATCTGTTTCTTCTGCTCAAAGCAGAGAGTCTCAGTCTTCAGGGGCCATGCCCAATGCCCTTGTCCATATTTCAATACCCTTTTAATTGCTTGACCAATTTTCAAGTGGAACATCATTTTCAACACTATTTCTTTGCTTTCCCCCCCTATATTCACTATTCCATACTTTTATTATTTGCCACACACAAAATTTGATTTTTTTCAAACCATCTCCATTAGATTTGCCTTGTCAAAATTTCTTTCTTCCCCTGCTTTTCTATAATTTCCCTTTTATGTAGACAAAGTCAAAGAAGGAACTTGAATTGACCCCTTTGATGAGGAGAGATAGATGATCAAAACCATTAGCTTTGTTATCCGACCTCTGGATTTAGGCATCGGTTTTATCTTTAATATTATATTCTCTCTCAAAAAAAAAAAACAAAAAAAAGGGATTTATGTCATATAACGTACCACTTTCAAAAGAATTTATCCAAAAGGATACCCAAGATATACGGGTCAAGCCCACACACAAAGTATAGACTCAGCCCATACAGGTGGTAACAACCCCCTATTTACTACAAATAGAGAGTTCTCTCCCTTTCTTACAAACTCTCTACACATTCTCTAGACTTGAGTATAATTTTTCTCTCTCCTTCTTATGCTTCATCATATACTCATACACAAGGCGGAGGGTTTTGGCAAAAAAACTCTCCTCCCTCTAACGGTTGTTCACTTTAGCAAACAAAAATAATCAGATATCGTACCGTCTACGACGACAATTACATCAAAAAATATTACACACAGTTCAAGGCTCAAGATCAAATTCGTACTCCCGGTATGATGATTTTTTTGGCATCACGGGGGACCCAATTAGAAATTTTTAGAATTTGGTACATAAGGGGTAGATTATATAATTTAAGAAGGGTTAATTAAACTATTAGTCCCTTGACTATGGACTATTTTACTAGTAGTCCCTTAACAATTTTTTAAAAAATTTTAGTCCCTTGACTATGAAAATTAGACACGGTTGGTCCTTTTGTTGGATGCCGTTAGTATTTTTCCGTTAAGTACGTCATTTGCCCATCACGTGTCTTTGGTTAAGGGTATTTATGAAATTTTACGTGCAAAGATATTTTCTAATACTCAAAACAATATATTATTTTCTCTCTCTCTTCCCTACCCCCCCCCCATAACATCTCAGCCCCCATCCCTCCATTTTCTTTCTCTGTTTCTGACTTGCCCCCCCTCACACCCCAGCTCCGGCACCCTTATTCCTCTATTTTCTCTCAAGCTAGTTGGAGCCCAGACTAATAGAAGTGAAGACCCACCAGTGATTGCACCCATCACTTCCCCCCCACCCCTACCGCCACCCCCGCCTTAGCTCCAGCGAACCTCTTTGTCAAAGAACTCTCTCTCTCTCTCTCTCTCTCTCTCTCTCTCTCTCTCTCTCTCTCTCTCTCTCTCTCTCATTTTCTTTCTCATTGGCAAGAGGACCGAATCTGAGCTCTCTTTGATCGACGATCGGATCGTGCCTATAGTGGCTAATGATTTGATGTGGTTGCGTGCATTGCCTAAGGATGCAAATAGGGATCACGAGTATTGTAACCCATTTGTTAGTGGGGTCCATAATGAGAAGATCGGAAGGCTGCCAAGGTGTTTAGTTAGAGGGTACGAAAGGGACCTACTGGTGAACAGGCAAAGAGAGATGGTGAAGATGTTGGAGTCACGTGGTGAGGAAGTTTGATGAGGAAGGGTACCATGCTGTGGAGATCTTTGAGTCCAAGAAGGCTCAGATCCTTTATGATGATGTCAAGGCTTTCATTGAGTGATTTGGAAGGCTCAGATCCTTTATGATCACTCAATGAGTTCAAATCTCATTGAGTGATTTGGAAGTAATTTGAGTGATTTATTGAGTGATTTCTTGAGTTTGGTGGTGGTGGTGGTGGTGGTGGTGATGGACTAGCAGTGGTGGTTTCTTAAATTATTGACCGGAGAAGATGGGTTTGGTGGTGGTGGTGGTGGTGGTGGACCGGCACTTTGAGAAGATGGGTATTAGGGCCTTTTTTTTTTTTTTGTCTTAAAGTCTTGCACATGAAATTATATAAATACCCTTAACCAAAGACACGTGATAGGCACATGACGGACTTAACAGAAATATACTAACGACATCCAACAAAAGGACCATCATAGTCAAGGGACTAAAATTTTAAAAAAAATTGTTAAGAGACTACTGGTGGAATAGTTGATAATCAAGGGACTAATGATGTAATTAACCCATTTAAGAAAAAGGTTTTAGGGTAATGAGTCTAATGACTTGGTTTTAGTTTGACTTAAGTCGTCTAGCACGTCCGATTATGCAAATTTATTAGAACTACTATTATATTGGTTATATTGAATCGCCCCGACCTTAATCATAATATTAGAAGGATGACGTTTAATTTAGAAAAAAAAAAAACAAATTGTATTTGAAGCATTCCCTCAACAACTTTGTCCATGCGATTTCTTGTATCAATCTTCCTCCTTTGTTTTGAGTATCTCTTTGGTCAATGTCATGTCATCTAACTTATATATATATATATATATATATATATATATATATATATAGGAGAGTATTTAATGGCTACTTTTTTATTACGAGTTGAAAAAAAAAATGCTGATTACTTAGAAGGAGTTAATAGGTGGGATAATGTTTATGTAAGTGACAAAGATGCAGTGTATAGTTGGAACCGGCCTCCAATTTTAAGAACAATATTAGCTTATTATTTAAGAACAAGTCAATGGTATCAATCATCTCACATGTGCATTTCCACCAAAATCACCTACGTGTATTTATTCAAACACAAGAGACCATATTGCAAGGGATTTTTTATTATTCTTTTTAAAGGTGTTTTCAAGCCTAAAAATCCAAAACTAATTTTCTGAGTCGGGTCGGACCACAATGGTCGTGTATAGTGACTGTACAGTATATGTATACTTGTCTAATAAATTAAAAGGAGTAGTATACTACTCGTCTAATTAATTCTTTCATATGATGTGTGTTTGGATACTACAACACATCGTTAACACCCCTTCCCACCCCCTCAAAAAAATTTTTTTTTTTAATTAATAGGATTTTTCATATATATATATATATATATTGATTTTGTTTTTGTTTTTGTTTTTGAATTTTGAAATTTGAAATTTGTAAGACAAGTGAGTGTAAACAGCAAACATCCTTGTTTTATTTTTGTTCTTTTGCTTTTAAAACCTTATTATTTATGTTTGAAGTTAATTAGTAATTAAGCATTTTATCTGCCCTTCTTTTAATGCTATTCTTCATGTTAAATTAATCAATAAGACAAGCTTTTAATTTATAGCATAACATTAATTAATTTAATTTAATTAATAAAAAAATTATTTGAACCGCACAACTGAACTAAACCAAACTTCAATTCAGTTCGGTTTCGAGCTTCATATGGCTCGGTTTGGTTTGAAAATGTGGAATCGATAAGAGGCGATTTGGCTCACGATTTTAGGCTAAGTCAAACCAAATCGAACTGCTTACACCCCTAGTCACAAGTACCTATAAAAAAAATCTAATTATTTTCTTTCATTCTGCCATAAATCTTTTTAGAATTGGTTTTCTATGCAAAAGAAATAGCTGGAATCCTAAGAACGTATCAAATTTTAGTAAGAAAATGCTATCAGCACTTCATATTTTAATGAAAGCGTTTTATAAGCCTTTATTTCACTTGTACATTATATTTCTTGTATCGTATAGTTAAATGTCTTGACGGAAAACTAAAATGATGCAAACAAACAAAAAGAGGGAAAAGGTGTCAATATACACTAGGGATTTTATGTGAATAATAATAAACCCTAAAGTCCTTAAGGTCCCCTATCTTCAAAAAAAAAAAAAAAGAAAGGCAATAGCCAAACATGACCCCAACTATCATTTGACACAATTAATTGCTATTAAAATGATGGATGAAAGGTACACATACCTAATGCCAAAAAAAAAAAAAAATGTATGGAATTTATACTTTACCCCATTCCATTAATCATCAATTTCAGGAGTGGCTTGACATGTGGAAACTGATTACTTGGTTTTTGTTATTTCCTTTTCTTTTAATATATGACACTTCCAATAAAAAAAAATAAAATAATTAAATGACTTTATTGGACTATAACATTCCATCTACCATTCAGTTGTCGCATTTGAAACATCTTATCAACAAAAGTGAATATGTTTAGACTGTTTAGTATCATAATGCCCCTAACTGTGAAGATGACTCCCGTACTCGATATTTCATACAAACACTACGTTTGAATGCGAGCTTTTACTATTATCTTGAAAAAATAATTACAATTACTCCAAGGGTTAGACGGTGTAAAAGCTTTATAGCAGGAACGTGATTGGGACTTGTATAGTTCGTGCTCTATAGTCATAGAGGATCGAAAAGTGCAATTTTGATTACTCAATGTTATTCCATACGTTCTTAAATTATTATTTTGTTTGATTTTCTTGAATCAATTAGACTATTTTTTAAATGCAAAGTTTTTTTTTTAATTATAAAATACATAATTTCTACTGCAAGAAAATTACTATTAATTACGTGTTTTATGATTTTGAAAAAATGTAATAAAAAAAAATGAGAATTGCTATTCACACCACCCCCCAAATTACTAAGTACACTCCCTTTGATTATTACAAAAATGTCATTATAAAACTTAACATATTTACTCTTTATTTAATTATTACAAAAATGTCATTAAAATGTTTGGTCATTACTGACTGAACACCTTTGGGGGTGTTTGGTCAGTACCAACCGAACAACTCTACTAACCGAACACCCTTAAAGTGTTCGAAGGACTGGAAGGAGATAAATTAAAAAGAATAAATGTGCTTTTAATGGAGGAGGTAAATTAAAGAGAATGAAGGTGTTTTTAATGGAGGGGGTTGCAATAGAGGGGGGGGGAGAAGAATGGGCGTGAATAGGGGGGTTGCAGGAAGGAGAGGGGGTTGCAGATAGGGGTGAAGGTGTTCGGTTTGGTTCGGTTTGAGCCAAAATCGCAAACCGAACCACCCCCTAACGGTTCCACATATTTCAAACCGAACCGAACCGCCACAAACTTCAAACCGAACCGAACCGAACCAATCGATTTGGTTCGGTTCCGCAGTTTAATTATTTATATATTTCAAAAAAGAAAAAGCTTTTAAATATCAAAAAAATACTTTTAACATAAACTAAATAATTAAAAGTCAAAAAATTAACTTTAAAATTACAATAATTCAATCAAAATGTAGGCAAACAACAATAATTTTCTTATTAAATTCAATTACTAATTACTATTACTAAATAATATATATATATATATATAAATAAAATGGTGGTGGTTCGATTCGATTCGGTTTGGCACCAAAAACCGCAAACCGAACCGAACCGAACCGTTCGGTTTATAAAATTTTCAAACCTAAATCGAACTGTCCTAACCCAAAACCGAACCGAACTGGTCAATTCGTTTCGAATCGATTCGATTCGGCGGTTCGGACTTACACCCCTAGTTGCAGGAGATGGGGAAAAGAGGGGGCGTGAATGGGTTTGCAGAAGAGGGGGAGAAGAGGGTGTGTGTGTGTGTGTGTGTGTGTGTGTGTGTGTGTGTATGTGTTTGTGTGTATGTATATGTGTGTGTGTGTGTGAAATTGCAGGAGAGGGAAAGGGGGATGGAGGAAGGAGTTGATTTTTATGGTGGGGTAAAATGAGAAATTAAAAGGGGTGTATTTAGTATTTAGAAGGGTTTAAAATTTGAGTGTGGGTATATTTAGAAAAGGGGTGTACTTAGTACTTTGAGGGGTTTGAATAAATATTCTCAAAAAATATATGTGAAATTTGTAAATAAAAAACAATCCGTTTGAATAAAAAAGTCAAATAAAATAATAATTTAATAAATAAGGGAGTCTATAGAAAACTTAAAACACTTGAACTCTAAGAACAACCACAACAATAACTCTCTATACCACACTCTAAACATCTCGTTTTTTGTTCAAGTTTCACTTTTTCAACACTCTAAAAATAAATTCACTCCAACAATAACTCTCTATATAACCCTCTAAAAATTAAATTTATTTCATCTCAACTAACAAACCTAACTATCATTCTATTTTCCCCTTTTTTGATTTATATTTTTCCACCACAATCGGAATGAAATATTTTATTATCTTAAATTTATATTTTATGAAAAACTATGTTGTATTTTTTACTAATTTCAATTACTTTTATTTAAAAATATATTTATGTTTAAAAATTTTTTGGTTGAAAATAATTTGCAGATACTTCACAAATTTCATATATTAAAATAAATATCTTTTTATTTTGACTAATTGATAAAATTTATGATGATGATGTAACAAAAACAATATGTATGTCAGTTGTTTGTAACAAAATGAGTACTTAAAAAAAAAAAAGAGGTAATATTATTAATTTTTAAAGCTTATGTTTTTTTTTTTGAAGTAACAAAAAATGAAAAAAACCCAATTTAGAAGTCACTATTCCCTTCAAATCACTCTCTATATAATGAGAGTGATTTATCAGGTTTTGGAGATAGAGAGTGGTAAAGGGGCACCATTATGGGCTTGAAGAAAGTTAAAAATCTCTAAAAATGAATTTACAGGGTTAGTAAGGGTGTCCACTTTGATTGCCATGAGCCCTAACTTTCTCAAAAACTAAGGCCTTAAAATTCACTGCCATTTTTATCATTGTCATTGTTTTGGACCTTTGGTCGGTGCTTGGCTGCTTGCCACATATTGAAATGAATGGATGTAGCACACGGGCCTAGTCTTGAGGTTATTACTCCATTCGTTTCATGCAAATAGTCAAATATATTATTTTAAAATATTTTATTTAAAATTTTCACTTTTAAAAAATTATGTAAATAATTTTTATAATTTTTTATCTTTACGCTCAAATTGTGTTGTAATTATCTTAATTATACTTAAGTATTTTTGTAATTATGACTAACTTCAATGACACCTAAAATCGGGCCGGGCAAAAACTGTATCGGGCCTCAAACCTCTAGCCCAGCCCAGCCCTGTTATAAGTCATCGGGCTTCTGGGCCATCGGGCCAAATCGGGCCAAATTTGTACCAAAACATATTTTCTACAAAATTTACAAGTTATCACATAAAAAAATAAAAAAAAAAAACTCACAACTCATTACAAGTCTACAATTTATCAAATAATAAGTCACATTTTAATAATTAAAATACAACTACATAAATTGTTTGTAGACAGGAGGAGTGCAAAATACGCTAGAACAAATAATAAATTCTTAGTGTCAAGTGTCAACCCATCACTCATCAATCAACAAAGAGCAAGGAAAGGAGGCGGAAAATCGAAAGTTTATCTGGTCGTGATATCGCCGGAAATCGCAGGTCGTCGGAGAGGTTTTAGAAAATCTAGGGTTTTTGCGAAAAGTAAAGACAAACAGTGCCAAAAACCTACTTATATCCTTGCAGAACGACACCGTTTTGAGCTCGGATCTAAAGTATGACCCGACATCAAATGGATAACCCGCGTGTTTTCTGTCCTAAATCGCAGAACGGTGTCGTTTTGAACCAAAACGACGGTTAAAATTTCAAACTGAAGAGACGTGCATTTAATGCACCATCAGAGCTTTTTGCGCCAATGATGTGGCACAGATTGCAAGAAAAAAAGTGTGTTCCTAAAGACATTACCTACTGCCCGAGCATGAATGGACCAATACTTCTCGACTTAAAGGATAAATCCTTACCTCTGGAAGTCGGGGGCTACTGAAGATACCAAAATATCTTGCTTCCACGTGGCAACAACCAGGACACGTGGCCATACTGATGAACAACGCAGAGGTCGGTTTATCTCATCCCGGGTTTCGCCAACAGCTCGTACCCCAGCATATCTGTCCATCCTCCAACCTCGATCTTCCCCTGGAGCTTGGAAGGACTGATAGCTCGCTTTCCTCACCGGACCTGAGAACCCGCGAGGTCCGTACCTGGGCTGCGAACCGGAGATCCCGAGGTTTCCACCCTAGGGAGTTGAAGATAGTCAGCGAAAGCTGCTGCATTTAAGGTCCACCTGCTACTGCGTCATCCCGGGGCCACTAACAATTTTCTCATGGACAAACAAGTGACTCACTTTTTAAGTAAAGCTACTTCTAGAAGATCTGCACAGCTCCCAAAGGAGGTTTATCTTCTACATCAATGCTGATTACTTTCCCTTAAAGGCTCATCAATGCAAATAGCAGTTGCCATAAATAGATGTGTAACTATCTATCTTAGGCTGACATCTGGCAGACCCACTTGCCTCAAGCCAACATTCTTCCGGTATAAATATAAGGTGATTGCCTTCATTTATGACCTAAGTTCAATTGAATAGACACAACTACCAAGTCTACAAAGCTTTCAGAGGATTTACTCCCAAGAGCAGCATGAATCTTCACCAGAGACCATAACCTTTATTTATATACTGATTCTCTCACCGGAGGGCTTTAGCTGGACCACGCCCAGCTCCCTAACGGTGTCTTTTATCATCTCAGGTATCTACCGGAGTACAAGTTCCCTTTACACTTGTGCCTATTAGGAGCTGGGGCATCCTACCGATATACTAACTTCATACGTGAACTTGACACGATCACAAGAATACTTTTTGGCATGATAAAAAATGTTAAATTGATGTACATATAAGTTGACTCGAACAAACTATTTTATGACCAAACAAAAACAAATCCTCGTTTCACTTCAAATATCTTGCTCCTAGCCACACACAAACTTCAAATCTCAATACAAATATATTTGATACATTACTAATTAGGCTACTTCTTGTAATCTCGAGTCTCGACCTGACTTGAAAATTAAAGAATAATTTGACTTGTTTTACACTTTTACCGCAGAGTCATAATTCACTTGGGCTAATGGGCTCTCCATTTGGTCCATGAGCGACCCAATACAAAGGGCGGACATTTTGGGAGTTTTGCCTCCATTTGCGTCCGGCGTCCCCGAACAAAGCTCGTTATCTAGAGATAAGCCAAGTTACAGTTACATTGTAATCAACTCCAGTTAGCAACAAACAAGCAATGCTCGGCCATGGAGGATTTCCACGCTGCAATTCTGTAACCCAAAACCCCAACTCGCAAGCCCTTCTCTTTCCCAACAAACCCCACCTCTATTTCGTCTCAAATCAAGTAACTCCAAGCAAATTTGCTTCATTTCATGGCCTAATCCGAACTGGGTTATGTGTTTTTGCCTCAAAGATTCCAGGAAAAGATGGAAATAGCCTCTTGGAAAGGGAAAGAGTTGTTGATGATAATGAGTATGGAGATGATGAAGAAGAATTTGGAGAAGATGAAGATGATGAAGATGTGGATGATGATATTATAGTTCCATTGAAATATATGAAGGAGTGGGCTGCAAATAAGCCACCTGGGTTTGGTGAGGGTAGAGTTTATGATACAAGCATTGAAGATAAATTAGTGGAAGAAATTAAGCAGAGTAGGTTGGCTCAGGCTGCCAATCTCAATAAGCTTAAGAACAGTCCACAAACACCCAATTCCAAGAAAGATAGCCTTCAAAAGCAGATAGGTTTGTGCCTTTTTTTCTCTCGGGTCAATTTTTGCTCTACTTGTTTTTAATACTTGTGTTTCTATGCATCTATTGTAACACGGATTTGGCTTCCCTCCGTTACTAGATTCAATCGATGCAGGTGCATTGGGTAATCGCTACTAGTTGATAAAAAATATGCACATTTATGTGACAAGCATCAAATAGAGTACTAAGGAAATTGATGGAATTTAGTATTGGAAAGGAGTCCAATGACCATTTACCCTCTTGGGGCATAATGTCAATAGTTAATAGTATTTGCAATTGTCCTAGACATGTGGAGATGGACAGAAAATCTTTGCTTTGGATGTAAACCTTGAATTGATAATAGTTTAATGAGTGCGAGGAGATAGATTCTGTGCTTGTTTAATACGCTCACTGATAGATGGAGGAGTCGGAGGGAAGGATAAGACTGCTCGTGTCACGATAGAAATTTTATTTTTTGACAAAACTGATTGGCCAGAAATTAGTCATGCTGTCAAGCTCAAGTTGCAGAAAAGGCTTAGTTTAGTAAGATTGATTGAGTTGTTAGTAATATGCTAAATGCATTGTCATGTTCAAAGGATAAAGGAATTCATTGATCACCTCAATGTTGATTAATGCAGTGATGCTGCAGTTTCTTTCTTTCTCTTTTCTTCTAGATCTAGGAGGGTAGCACCATAATACTATTCTTTAGTTGTGATTTGGCAGTACTATATAGTATAGATAATATACATTATTAAAATCTCCTTACGTTCTATTCGAGCCATATCCAGATGTTTGATGGATGAAATGAACAACTTGCAATTGATCTAAGCATTAAACTATTAAAGGTATGATTTTGGTACATGACAAAGTTACATTAATTGTTGTGTCGACACATAAAATTAAGGTTTTTAGCGGGTTTGTAGGAGTTCGCTTCATGGGAAGCTGGTTAATTAACCAAACTCACTCAAACTTTTGGTTATTTATATCAAAGCAATCGGGACACAGACATGAGTTTCAACTGTCATTAGACACATGTGTCGGACAAGGCATGTCCAAGTAGACAGGTGTGTAGATAAGGCTATTATTTATGTAGTTTTTCTGTCGCCGATAACATTACATTTAGGTATATTGTATGTATCTACTTTAGATATTATATATATGGCTCTGCCTTTGTGTCCTGAATTCTGAAGTTACCTTGAACAATTGGATTAGGGAATCCTCCGTTTCTTGTGGAAATTCTTGATTCATATTTACTTTAAAAGTTCAAATGGATGTAATGAGGAGTTCGATTTATGCTTTCCCAAACCCTAGAATTGTATGCTTCTCTTGGTCGATAGGTACCTGGAGATTGAATATATATGTATTGGAGGTTGTATTAAATTCTCATCTAAGATTTTTCATTCAAGAATGTCACGTCCCACTTACATGAGGAGTTTAAGCAAGCAACAAAAATTCATCCTCCAGTTAGGGTTGTGTCGATTATCAGGCTGCAGAATACCACGTCTTCCCTCAGTTAGCGATCCACTCTTCTTTCTCCAACCCTCGGGCTCTGCAGTGTCCTGTGCTGAAATAAATTTCTGTCATGAGTGAATAGAATACAAATGGAGTCATTGGTGTTCATTGCACACTTGACCAAACCATCCAAAGAAACTTTGTTTGTATTTTCTGCAACTTACATCCTTGCAATTCTTTATTTCTCTTCAAAGATGAAGTAGTGTGATGCTTACACAAAATCTTTCGATGATTTTTTCAGTAGCTTTTGTCGGTTTAAATCTTAAGAAAAATTAAATAAATAATTATGGACCATCCCACCAGGGACCCCCAGAATGTTTTAGGATAGCAACAGATTTGTTTGCAAGGCAATAGAAGTGTGTAGAAAAGAGTCTGCCTTTGTTAGGCAATTGATAGCCTAACCTGGTGATTTTTATACAATTAATTCACTCATTCATTTATACAGCCATGTAGTATTCTAGATTGTCCATTAACGAAATGATTTGGGATGACACTAAGCCAGCTTATGCTTTTGATCTTGTAGAGCTGATTTAATGGCAGGAGTTCCATAGAACCAAGAATTAGGCTGCTCATTTTCATCTAGTTAAAATTATTATAATTTTTTAACTAATAATGAATTATGAAGTTCATTTATACTGCACTTAAATAATAAGTTGCTCTAACATTGCTGAATTTTGCATCTTATGAAGATTCTCCTAGTGGATTTCGTGTACGCTTGACGAACCTTCCAAAGAAAAAGAACATCGACAGAGATCTACGAGTGGCTTTTAAAGGATATCCTGGTATCCTCAACATAATTCCAGCTGTTTCCGGAAACAAAAAGACTCGGGATCCTGTCTGTAAGGGCCTTGCATTTGTTGATTTCAAGTCTCAGAATGAAGCAAATAGGTATCTTAGTTAGAATTTATTGTATGGTAATATATATCCACACTTATTCCGTATTCGTATTTTTTTTTTTTTGTTGTTGTTGTTGTTAAAGAAGGTCATTATTTTCTATGTTTCAACTAATAGGTTCTGTGAGATAAAAGAAATGTAAAATTGAGATGGTAAGGAAATGTTGAAGAGAAAGTGAAATTTACAGCATGTACAAGAAATGAATTAGACGAGCTTTGGTATATATGACTAGAGAAGAATCGCTTGTTAAACCTTAAAATAGATAGGTTTTGCATGTGCTACCCCACATGTTATTTATCAGGTTAGTGCTTTTTACATACCTTATATAGGGTTTTGTGTAATAAACGAGCCCGCTTAGGTCAGCGGTCGAGCTCGAGTAGTGTTCGAGTTTGAGATATAATCGATGGCTCGGCTTGAATAAGTTGGTAACCACAAAATATATGCTCCTTCCGCTCGGATCAAAGAGTCTACTTTTGACTTATTTGGGTCAACTTGATTAACTTATGACCAAAGATCTTCAAAACTTTCTTTGTTTTTACTAAGTCGTAAAAGTTGCAATTCATAGTATTCTTAATGTAGTGTTTAATAAATGATATTTTATTTCCTAAAACATACTTAAGGTTTATTAAATTTTGATTTGATTTAGTTCCATGTTGACTTTTAAATATGGAAAGTGGACTCATTGCATGGAAAGGTTGGGAGTACTATTTTGTATATCTCATATGATTTTTAAGCATATCTTTTACATATGCTCGAGTAAAGCAAATGCTCCGTTCATTTATAGTTCGTTCCTGAAGTAACCATGTTAAGCTCGAACATAGGTTCCTTGGTGCAAGGAAAACGCAGCTCGGCTTATTTACAGCCCTTTTATTCTGTGAATCCTTGTCAAGAAAACTTGTGTCTTTGTCCGAAGAGGTGGAAGTTTGCACTCCATGCTAAAATCTAATAAGATGGTGTTTTCTTTTTGACAGGTTTGTGCAGTTATTTTCAGGGGAAAGTATAACTTTTGGAAAGATTCAAAAGCAGATAAATTGCGAGATTATAAATTCAAGCTCTCCAAAAACCACAGATAAACAGGCAGTTAATATTATAAACCTTCCTCCGCCACAAGCTGATCCGAGTTCAGAAGGAAACTTAAATCCTGAATTTGAGACGCATTTTGAGGGGACAATTGATGACAATGTATCAAAAACACGGTTATACACTGGAATTCTGGAAAATTTTACTTCATTAGATTCCATTGATGTGAATAGCCAGGAGCAAGAAAAAGAGCCTGCAACCAATGCAGAGCCTCCAAAGAGCCTAAAGAAAATTGCGGCAAAAGGGAAAAAGACTGGAATTCTGGAAAATTTTACTTCATTAGATTCCATTGATATGAATAGCCAGGAGCAAGAAAAAGAGCCTGCAACCAATGCAGAGCCTCCAATGAGCCAAAAGAAAATTGGGACAAAAGGGAAAAAGATTGCGGCTAAAAGCAAAGGGTCTCCCCCAAAGCTGAAAATTCCAGGATCAGCAAACAGGTAGGGCTATAAATATAAATTTGTTTTTTATTGGACTCGTGCGCAAAAAAGAAGTGTGGGTGTGGGTGTGTGTTGAGGTTGGTTTGGGGGGGGGGTATTTATGTGATGCCTCCTTCAGACTCTTGGTCTTTACAAGCAAGTTCCCAACATTTCATAACTCTCCCTCTGCCCCTTGGACATTTATATTTCGTTTCAACTTTGATCTCGCCAGAACTCTAGGTACTTGCTATATATAGTCTAGTCTTCAATTATTTAGAAATTTACTTTTCCGTCTTATATTTACTTCCAGTTCCTAGATAAGAAAGAGGATATATAAACAAGAAAATGTTGTTGCTTGTGCAAAATAAATATATAAGCCAACTACTTAATAAAAATTACAAAATTTTGATATTAACCTTACCCCACAATGAAATGTTTTTGGCTGTTTGATTTTACAACAATCCATTCTGTAGTACCAAACAACCGCTTAGAGAATTCTTTTTGATAGATGTATTCTATTTGTTTTTACTGAAGTTAAATTAGCCTTTTATCGAGATTTGTTCCCATTCTGTTCTTTTCTCTCTTGTTTCTTATTCATTTAACATTGTAATACAGGTTGAAAATCAGGGACAAAACTCTGCTTACGGGGGTCTTCACCAAGTATGGAGTGAAACCTGATTTACCCGCAAAAGAAGAGAGCTGATCAATGATGGTGATTCCTTTCAAAGTTGTGATTATAACTAGTGTAGACAATGTAGGCATGTAGGGCATATGAAGAGTGGAGAGAGTTTTGTTGTCTATTTTCCCAGGGAAATTAAAACATTTGCAGCCTTATGGTTATTACTTTTGCTAGTTTTTGGTCAAACTTTGATGTCCAAGGGCAGAGGGAGAGTTATGAAATGTTGGGATGCCGTTTTTGGCGAACCTGATCTCTGGGATCACTCGGCATGGCTTTACTGATAACAAGGTCTTCACGTTTCATATTATAACCACCAAACTTTTCAACAAATTCCTCTTTCTCCATCTCCAACTCGGAATCAGCCACCAAATAGCCACGGTCCTTCAGCATCTCCAACATTGTTATCCGTACTCTGAACAGCCGTCCAATTTCATCGTTTGTCAATGGCATCTCTATGTTCAAAATTAGGTTTACAGTGCAGTTTGTTAAGCCAAGACTCAAGATTCCACACAAATTATACTAATATAGTCGAATCCTTTCACGTACACATGCTATGACTATATTTTGTGTGGAATCTTTAGTCTTGGCTTAACGAATTGCACTGTAAACCTAATTTTGAACCTGGAGATGCCATTGACTATATATGTGTTGGAGATGCTGAAGGACCGTGGCTATTTGGTGGCTGATTCCGAGTTGGAGATGGGAAAAGAGGAATTTGTTGAAAAGTTTGGTGGTTATAATATGAAACGTGAAGACATTGTTATCAATAAAGACATGCTGCGTGATCCCACAGGTTCGCCTTCTACTATTCCGTTAAGTAATGCCTCATCATGATTGAATTTGTACAAAATTTCAGAATGTTGTTGATTTTGACTGACTGTATATGTTGAAATTTAGAGGTTACGATGCTCATTTATGGGACGGAGGCAGTTGCTGTGACTGAGACAGGGAGTGCTTCTTTGTGTAGCATTTCCTGACCTTTAATAGCTTCATAGCTGCACATATATAGTGTTCATAGCTGCACATATATAGTGTTATTGCTGTCGAAAGTTTTTTGTTTGTTGAATCACAAAGTTGGTGAGCACTGTGTAATCCATATGTTTTTGTGTTGATAAAAAAGTTTCGCAAAGTGTGAATGTGTGTGCCCAAAAAGTTTTGGCATTCACTTTGTTGTTTTTGTTTCTCAAGCAAGGTAAAAAGGAGCTCTAGAAATTCATACTTACAGACTGCAAGGTAGTTTAAATATGGAATAAACCTCTGCTAACTTCACTTTGTTTGCATACCGTACGCCATGATCACCTTGTTTTCTTGTGTATAGATGTTTTTTCCGTTCTCTTGCGCTGCACCCCCTCCAACAATCGTGGAAGATCCTCTCTCCGCTAAGGTTATTACGAAAAGCATTTAATAGGCCGTTTGGTCGTTCGTTTTGGCCAAAACGTAGGGATAAAACACAGCTTATTTGTAAAAATTGTGTTTCAATGCTGTTGCAGAAAAATTGTGTTTTCAAAACGCAAAACACTGGAATTCCTAGTTTTTTTAGGAAAAAAAAGTTGCGTTTTGAAGCGATATCTCAAACGCATTTATAAGAAAAAAGTCGTATTTTGAAAAATCTGCAAATGATGCGTTTTTAAAATGCTATACCAAACGGAATCTAAGATGTTAATCTATTGCAATAATTTTAAGAAGCTCACTTAATATTTTTGTTCAGAAGAATTTTGCTTAACAAGAATTTACATGTCATATTCTATTTGAGAGTTAAAATTTGTAAATGGTAATTTAAATAGACAAGACTTGACAAAATGATAGATAGAAATAAGAAATTGTGGTGAATGATGTGTAGCATCATCAACCATATTGCTGAATAGTTTTAAATAAATTTTAATTATACTTTAGTTTGTCTCAAAAAAATGTGTAGTGAATAATATATATATATATATATATATTATTAAATAAATTTTAATTATACTTTAGTTTGTCTCCAAAAACTAATGGATGTCGGTAATAGAGTACAGTAGAAATGGTACTATTGATCCTCTTTTTTAAAAGAGAAAAAAAGTAGAAATGGTACTGTGAAATTAGACAGTAACGTTATTACTGGTTCATAAAATAAAAAGTTCTTAATTTTTTTTTAATTTTTGTGAAAATTTAAAATTATACAACACCAATAAAGCAAGAAAAATTTATTAAATTAAAATAAAAAAACTAATGTTATAATGAAACTAGTTCAAATAAAAATAATTTATAAATATAAAATTAATACTTGACCTAGAAGAATATAATTGTCCTTTTACATGAATTCCAACTATTAAGAATCTAAATATCACCTCCTCCATTATGATTGTGATTCCTTAAGTTTTAATAATCAATTTCAAGATTTCATTAATCCATTCTTATTTCAAATATAATTCTAGTAATACCAAATGCTATAAATTAATTCTATGGAATCAATTTCGCAAAATTGATTCCATTTTCGTGTACCAATCGGTCTTGTGTATTCCTATTTTGGTGCGTTTTGGTTCAAAATTTGAATATAATAGGCTACCCTAATGCCACCTGTTAGGCTGCACCCGATTTCAGATCACCTATACTACCTTGTGTGTACCACAGGTGTGCCACTATAGTAAAATCATCATAGGTCTTGAGCTTTGTTAAGTCCATGTAATAGTTTAGCCTTGTAGCACAGGTGATTTGAGCTCTTACAATACTCCATCCGTCCCATGTTTATCTCACTTTTCTCTTTTAATTATCTCAAAGTTTCTGGTTATTTAAAATGTTAATACATATTTATTACGAGTAACTAGTTTCTTAATATACTCCTAATTAAATTAAATATTTACATAATTTTCTTACTTTATATTGATTTCAATACCATTATATATATGGGTATAAATACCGTTAAATAAGAATATAAATAATACTAACAGACAATGGTTGATGAGATATTTAATAGACATTCTAAAACAACAACCTTTTGTCTGATTATCAATATAAACGAGACAAAAGGAATGATAATAGCAACCATAAACAAGAGCAGTAGTAAACTTAAAAAATAAAATTAGAGTGTATTAGACAAAATTACACTATTTCTATACCTTTTCAAAGTAAAAGAAAGGACGAAGAGCCCTATCCTTTAATCTAGTGTTGGAAGAAAGAGCCAATAACCGGTGTGTTATTGAAACGACCGGACTGTAGCAGTAGGCGAAGGTCTTTAGTTGCTTAGGCGACAAATTGTCTAATTACACAAAAGAAATGTTACGTGTATCTAGAGTGTACATCAAAATTATATTTGTCATCTTCTGATTGATTAAATGATTTGTAAGTTCTACCACTTAAAAGTCTCTGACCAACTAAAAGATGTCAAGTCTAATTTTAGTGCACATTTTAGGTACACATAGCATTATTTATTACATAGTGAAATAATATTACTGGACCATGACTAGATAATATATAGTAAATCAATGAATGAATTTAAAATTTTAATAATTTTAACTTATATTTTAGGATAAAGTTATTTGGATCTCATATGCACGTAAATTCAAATTCTTCTCTTTGGCTTATCTTTTATATCAATAATATCATTATAAATAAATATAAAATTTTGATTATCATTCAATTTCGTGAAACAATGTCGGAAATACTATACGAAAATGTCAATTTTGTATTTAGTTCATATGACTAAGACTTTCTCGGTAATTCTCAAATATATAAGTTGAATGTGGGTGTAGCTAGCTCAAATGACATGTGTCACTTTGTACGTACTACCGATAACAAAACAAATACTCCCTCCCTCCCAAGTGTGTGCCACTTTGTATTGTAAAGAGAGGGATGGAAATTAGTCCTTTCACATTTTTTGAGATTGACAAAATTACTCCTGACTTTAATTATTAATTACAAATAACAAAACAAATTAAATTATTATGATTTAAAGCAAATAAAATTAATAACTGTGCATTGCGCATTTCTTAGTTTGATTTGTTAGTAAGAGCCAAACAGCGGAAGATTCTATTCAAGTATATCCCATTTTAGGGTTTTGTAAAGGGGGAAATCCCCTCCCTGTTTTTTCAACTGAATCTTGACCCAATAACCAAGAAAAAGAAAACATGAAGCTCAAGCAATTGGAAAGTCTCCTTGGCTCCCTTCAACAGTTCTCCAACCCCAAGGTATCTCTCCTTCTCTCTCTATATATATATATGGATGATGATTTTCTTTAGTAATTCTTCACAGTTTTGATGATAATTGTTACTACTAAATTAAATTGTTTATGCTCTCCCTCCTACTACAGATTGAACTGGAACAGTATCCAACTGGATCCCACATTGCTTCTCGAATGCTATACACAGTATATCTTTTTCACTTCCAGTTTTTCCCCAATTTTCCCCTTCTCCCATATTTTTGTTTATATTGTTGTTATACTGTGTAATTTACTGCTCCCCGTCCCATGAGAATCGTTCTATTTTGACTTTTCAAAGTTGATTCCACCACTTTTGATAAAGATTTTGATACGGAGTTGTTTGCTTTCTCTTTGCTACTTCTTAATAAAACATGAGGTTCATGCTACTTTTTTATGTTGTTTATGAACGTTATAGATATATTCTGTATAACTGAATAAATGTATGTGACAAATATTTGATGTCAAATTGATTTTGCAAATTGAAAATGGGGCGTTTGGAGTAGTTGTTTCTTTGATTGTGTTTTGCTTTAGTCTTTTGTAATGTTCATTTGTATACTGGACTAGGCAGAGAATTCATTTGGGGATGTTAGCAGCAAAGTTGTGGCTGATTTTGGATGTGGGTGTGGTACATTAGGTATTGCAGCTTCTCTCTTGGATGCAGAGTGAGTATTTTTAGCCTTCCCCTTACTGCTCATTCGTCGAAGTTTGGTTCAAATTTGTTGTTATTGGCTCTTGTATAGATGGATTTCCTTTTATTCCTTCGTAAATTGCAGTAGCACTTAACTCTTGGATTGCTTTTTAATAGTCATGTCATTGGGCTAGATGTTGATGATCAGTCCCTTGAAATTGCATCGGTCAATGCAGAAGATCTCGAGGTACTGTTGTTAACTATCAGTTTATGAATTGGATAATTTTGATCAAATCATGTAGTAGCTCCTTAGCGGTTGTTGTCTGATCCTTTCCTGTGTTGTCTTTGTGCATGTAGTTGGAGATGAATTTTATTCAATGTGACGTCACGAAATTAGGATGCAGAGGTATCTCTCTCTATCCCCCCCCCTCCTCTAGTTATCTATAATCCATTAAAACAAGCTTTGTTCTGACATGGTCCTCTTAACTCTTTAGGAATCATTGTAACAGTATGCTTATATTACATACTACTTCCTGCGCTTCCCCCCGGCCCCCAACAACCTCAAAAAAATATAAACTCCTAAAATTTTAAAAGTCAAACTTCTTTAAATTTGCTTTTACTTTCATATATTTTTCATTAAACTGCACTAAGTTACATCTTTTTTTGTATGACTCATGAAAGCAACTTACTCAACTCAACTCAATTCAACCAGCCTTTGTCCCAATTCTGGGGGTCATAAAAGCAACATTATGCTTTGAAAAGTTCTTTTTTTTTTTTTTTTGGGGGGGGGATAATGAAAATCTATAGTTTAAACTTGGAAATTGGGGTCTTTATTGGGACAACTAAAATGCCAAGTAGTACTCTTTTTATGGGAAGGATGGAGTATGTCGTCCCAATTATTTCCTTGATTTCTTAAACTCCAAGTTCCTCTTTTTCCCCAAGGAAAAATGTTGACTGGATTGAGTTCAGCATTTCAGTTTTGTTTGTATTCTTGAGTACTCTCTCATCAAGAAAACTTGACAAGTGATACTGGTTTCTTCTTAGGTCAATTCGTTGATACTATTGTAATGAACCCTCCATTTGGAACACGGAAAAAGGGAGCCGATATGGAATTTCTTTCCATGGCTTTGAAGGTAATGTCATGTACTACAATTTGCTGTCTCATATGCTTTGCGCAGATCTATTTCTTTTAGTGAGTGCATTTTCTGAGCAAGCAGGTTGCTTCTCAAGCTGTTTATTCCTTGCACAAGACCACAACAAGAGAAGTAAGTCTGTTTCTGCTTACAGATTGGCCATGATAAAATGAATTCTGGCTTGTTTGCTTTTCTAAATTTCTGAGATTGGTTATTGTGTTTATACAGCACATTAAAAAGGCAGCCTTGCGAGATTTTAGTGCTAGCAGTGCTGAAGTTTTATGCGAGGTACACCAGATTGAGTTGTTCTTTCATTATAGTCCTGATTTGCCTCATGATTTGGGAGGGAAGGATTTATTTGTGCACATGCTGAAGAATTTTCTTTCTATTGTTAAGATACGCATCTTCATTCTTATACAACTCCTCCCTTCTGCAGCTTCGATATGATGTGCCGCAACTATACAAATTTCATAAGAAAAAAGAGGTTGACATTGCTGTGGACTTGTGGCGATTTGTTCCCCAGCAGAAACAGGAGAAATCTTTGTAGCAGCGTCCCCCAAAATCAATGTGTTAACTTGTCAAAATGCTTTAATACTGTTGTACTAAGAGAAATAAGAGTGTATTAACTTTAATGGTTAGTTATGCCGTTGTTCTTCTCCATCGTTTGCTTCTTTCTCCTAATGCTGTAAAAAGCAGAGAATTCAAGGTTTTTCCTCAGTTTTTCCTTGAGATCTGCCATTTCTCGAAGCCCCACAAATAAAATCTTTCTAAGTTGTTTAACCATGTTATTTCAACAAAAATTACAAAATTCCCTTGTTAGTAATACTTCCTCTGTTCCTAAATTCCTGTCTTTTTTTACTTTTTTGAGTCAAATTGACTGATTTTCAAATTGTGATCTAGGCCTTTTTTTTAGTAATTACGAGTAGTTTGGTCTTTTGACAAAAGTTTATGGCCTTTTAGTAAATTATGTATTCAAAACATTTGCTCGAGGAAACGAAGAAACCTTTGGATCAGAACCCCCCATTCATGGTACCCAAACCTCATGTGATCCTACTTCATCATCTCTAAACGAATCCTTTGCTTGTAAATGTTAGGAGTAATGTTCTCACTCTAAATGAAGCAATTCATTGTCGTGGTTTGAGTGAAATTTTGGTTGTTATGGTGGCTGCGGCAATTTATTGTATTTAGGGGTAAAATGATTCGAGCTAACTTGAGCCTATGCCGCTCGAGCTCTGCTCGTACTAACCTGAGCCTATGCAGCTCGAGCTGTATAAGTGCTCGACCTATAAGAGCTTGAGCTGAGCACTAAAAGATGCGCTTGAGTTCTACTCATTTGGAAATCATAGATTTGTTCACACGTCGAGTTTGAACATTCATAAAATTCTACTTATTAAACTCCATACATTTATTTTATATTAATCCTTCTTTTTTGGGTAAAATTTTTACTAATTTTCACTAAAAGACAATAAATCCTCGTACATAATAAATATATGTGAGAAACTATTCAAAATGTTTCGAGCCGAGCTAAACGATCCGTTTCTGAGCATGGCTCGCAGCTTATATTATAAGTCAAGCTTGCACTACTCGGTCCCAAGCTCTCTTACACAAATGAGCTTGCACTACTCGGCCCCAAGCTCTCTTAATCGTATTTGAAAACTTTACAATATAAGGCTTGTTTGGATGACATTCTCCTCTAGAAGGAAAAATGACGCTGACCAAAAATATACACAAAATTTATCAAATGCATGCATTAAGGTATTGAACTTTCGCGCTAAGTACAACACCTCAATGCATGCAGTTGATAAATTTTGTTCATATTTTTGGCTAACATTACTTATTTTAAGAATTACACAAAATCAACTGTGAAATAACTATATATTCTTTAATAAATGGTTTAACTTATCAGAGAAATTATCTGTTACAGCAAGTTATTAAGGTGATGTGATGTGACGCACCAACTTGAATATTTAATATTCGTGAAGTGCCCATATAACTACTCTAGATATTTCCTACCCTAATGCGCACAGAAACCTCAATAGCGTGCCTCTCTCCTCTCCACCCAATAGAGTTGATACGTGTTTTGAGCACTAGAGCACCACCCCTTTGTAACGGATTGGGTGATCCAATTGAAATTCTACCCAACCCAAGCAAGTGATTTTCGAACCAGAAGGGTGAAACCGGGATGAGGCTCAAACCCACGCGAGGTGGCACCCACATTTACACCACGAGAAGTCAAAGGCTACGCTTGGGAGTTCTACAAAAAGAGAGATTGAGGAAAAGTGCATCGGTTCTAATTTTTGTTGATAATGGGCTATAATGGCGAGATTATTTTAATCTACTAATTTTCGTGAGCAAAAATAGGTTTACATGAATGCCTACTATATTAAAACTAGTAATTCAGCGCACAGGATGTCTATTAATCTTCTCACTCTAAATGAAGCAATTCATTGTCGTGGTTTGAGTGAAATTATGTGTTTTTTTCCGCTTATATTGAAATTTGTTCAAAATTTATGAGTGAAGACTTATATATATTTTCAAGGCAGGGCGTTTATAAGTAAAATAAATGAAATTTTATTTTTGGCAACCAAACTTTTGGCGGGATATTTTCATTTTTGAAGACTATCCTGTTTTTAGGGAAAAAGAATTTTAACATAAAGCTGTTGCGTGCCGATATTGGATTTTGTTTCAGTAATAGTTACTCCCTCCGTTCCACCAAAATAGTCCACGTTTAAATAGTCTAATAATTAAGGGATGTATTAGTGTTATTGGAGTTGGTTATAATTACAAAAATACTTGAGCATAACCAACATACTTACACAAGTGGAGGGTAAAGATGAAAGATTATGAAAATTGTAAGTATAATTTTTTAAAGGAGTGAAACATCTAAAATAAAATAGCGGAATTTTGACTGGAACCGAGGGTATAATAGATAGTGAGCCTAATCAAGTTATTTTTAATGCAGATTGCTTATGTGTTTTCTAAATTAATGGGGTATGTTGCATCAAGACTTCTAAAAATTGAATTTTAACACTTTTAAATGAGTAGCTTGGTTAGTTTTTGATCAAAAGATAACCCTTACATGCTATTTATTTAGAGGTGGTAATCTATTTCATAATTTAAATTATCTTCTCAAGACAACTTCATTTAAATCATAATATTTTTATAATTTCTCAAGACAATTGTATATCTCACGTTTGTCCGTTTTCTAAATCAACTTAAAAATTGAGACCATTTTTATCTGCGAATATATAAATAAAACGTCAGCATATATATAGAAATTGAATCAATAAAGTTTTTAATTCAGTAACTATTTCTTACTAAACGTGCTTTTAATTTATTTAAGATATTTTGTTGAAGTTCACGTCCCCCTAAGAGTTAAATCATGACTTTGTCACTACGCTGCTAGAAATATATAGTTTTCAACTCCATGTATCTTTCTTAATTTCTCCTTGACAAAACACAATCGGGTCACTGTACTTTGAGGAAGGTTACAATTCGACCACTGATTGTTTGAAAATATTATTTGGGCTACTGTACTTCAGTTATCTTGCAAGCAAGCCCACCAGTACGTTAATTTTAAATAAAATTCATATTTTACTCATGTCTTCATTAAGGGAGATGAGGACGAAGACATGGGTAAAATAGAGATTTCATTTAAAATTAAAGTGTTATGAAATTTCACAAAATACAAATAATATTTTCAAACAATCGATAGCCAAATGCAATTTTTTAAAATCTGATGTATTTGTCTTTCTCCTTAGTCAATTGGTATCATGAAACACCACTTTTGTTTTCGTTAAGATCAGTTTGTTACTAAAAAGAAAATAAAATTAGCAAACACTAAGCCCATTAAAAGTTCATTTTCCTCTTAGTCAGTTAAAAAAAGTTAAAAATAAATTAAAGAGGCTAGAATGAAAAAGTGTAAGAAAAGACCTTTAAGAGAGAATTATTTTGAGTCATACCATTGCTTGAAACAGAATGTCTAGGTAACGTATTCAGTGGGGACAAAATTTTTGAAGGGCCACAAACTCATCTAGATAAATTTATAGCCCTCAATCTATTGCCAAAAAGTGCTGGTTTTTGTTTAGTTATTTTATCTATTGTTAAATGGATATAAGATTAAGCAAGTGGGATGCATTATTGAATAAGAAACTCCAAAAAAAAAGGATTATTCATAGGACGGTTTCATTAACAATCAAAATAAATGATCCAAAACTTTTGTACACACCTTTGCTATACAATGTTTTCTTTGCAAGATCAAAACGAAAGATGGTAAATACAAAGCTAATAGTAATATGATAATCTAAAACTTGTGGGAGGATAAGTAAGTCTTGTTATTGCTTTTCCTATATCCCAAAATGAATCTTCATTTTTCTTCATGATCATGAATAAAAATAGACACTAATTTGAGACATAAAATAATATCTTAACTACAATATTCTCATAAGTTTCGAGAATATTATAGATTGTATATATAAAAAGATAAAGATAGATGTTAAGGACACGTATTATACATTGTTAGTCCTGAAAGGCTCAAATAGGCTTAGAGGGGGGAGGGTTGAATATCTTATGTCTAATTTTAAACTTTTGACAAGTTTTACTTCACAAGACAGTTATATAGCTATAAAATAGCTCGCAACGGAATAAACTGCGAAGGAATGGACTTTGCATAATGGCTGATGAGCTACTGAGCTAGACTAGCTATTCTTAAGTGTGATGGAAACCGGAGATTCACAAGTAAAGAAAGTTAAACAAATTCTCACAATAAGAAGACAAGTATTTAAAGTGGTTCACACTTATGAATAAGTGTTACGTCCACTGTCAAAGTGGTCAACATTGAGTTTTAAAAATGTGAACTATGTTTTCCACTAAGATCTATTACAAGGATCACTAATGGATCGTGTACAAAAATATTTGACCAAGTGTTTATAGTGAGAGTTATAATCTAGGAAGATTAAACTCCCGTGTACCTTGAATAAAAAACGACTACAACCAATGAATAACAATAAAGACTAGAATTTAAGTGAGTTTCTCTTCAAAGAATTGAATGCTGAAATATTCTATGAAGTTCTTGAATGCACAGAGTACTTGAAGTTCCAAGAATGGAGGTCTTCAATGCTTCAAGAGATAGAGCTGTCAAAGCGGGCTGGCGGTACGGGCCAGCCCGCGGGCTTTATAAACCCGCTATTTGGCGGTGCGGTGCAGGGTAGCCCGTTAAGGGGACGGGCCTAAAATGTGTCAACCCAACCCAAACCGTCGCGGGTTGTGGGTTACACGGGCCAGCCCATCAAAAAATAATACATTAATTTAAAATTTAATATAATTATTATTAGGCTAAAAATTTGACATTTTGATATAAATATTATATATAAAGCCCAAAAAATAATGAAAGTATTCCCAAATAAAATTTTAAATTAATACAATACACAGAGGAGAACATTAAATTAATGAAAGTCTTCCCAAATAAAAATGGGAGCTGCTGTTGAATTTGCAAGGGATTAGTATTAAGGAAAAAAAAGAATTGACTTCTTATGCTCATAGGATGTGAGTCCTGCCTAGGTTTATTTTATTTTATTTTTTGAAATTTCTATTTTTACTCTTGCTCCTTAAATTGGCGGGCCAACCCGGACCAGACTGCCTTGGCCCGCAACCCGAGCGGGCTCAACCCGTTTGACCCGTTTATAAATGGTCTCATATTTTGTCAACTCAACCTGCCTATTTTGTGTAGCGGTCCGAGCTGGTCCAACGGGCCAAAACCATTTTGACAGCTCTACTTGAAGATCTTGTTGTAGTCGTTGGGGTTTTTCAGACTTGAGGATTCAAATTGGATGCACTTAATGTTGATTTGCAGGCATTTAATGCATAAAAATTTTGTTCTCAATTTGACTGGCTAATACAGTCTTTCATGGTTGACTCCAGCCGACACTGCAAAGTACTTAGCTAAAAATGGGTAGACAAATTGTGGTTGCAAAGTATCATTTTCTGAAAATTAGCCTAAAGTGAAAATGTTCAATAAATGAACCACATGCTAGTCTTGTGGCAATATCGCGGAGCAACATTGTCGATAACATAGGTAGTCCTCTCAAATGGAGTCTTCATCAGTCATTTCTTCGAGTCTCTTCATTGTTGATCGAGAACTGCTGATAGACAACGACGATTAACTTGAGGACATTGCTGGTTCCGTAAGAATCCTAATTTCTATTACTAGGCTAAGTCTAAGTATAAGTTGCCACACCATTTGACACGCAGGTCCAATGGTCACTTCTGACAAAGACTTGGTAATGGATAGAAGCAAATCTAAAGTATATCTAACAGAGGCATATCCTTTGAGGGTCCATGAGCGCCAAGGATGGTTCATCACTCATGTTTCATTGTTACCATTCGGTGGGCTTTTCGATAACTTTGTTATCGATGAGCTTTTGAATGGCTTTTCGGAGGGTCCAATATTCATTGATAGGATGGCCACTACATCAGTGATATTCACAATATTGGGTATGGTTCCAATTGGCAGGCAATGGGTTTGGTGGTTTATAACCCTCCAATGATCATAGCTTTCCTTGGGATACCAATTCTCGAAACATTACCGACATCGGAACGAACAAAGTGTCCAAATGCCTATCGCAAGATTTTCCACGTCCTTGACATCATTGTTGTTGTTGAGGGCTTGGATAACATTTTTTAAGCTCTGACAGTTGGTAGTGGGTTGGCCGCCAATTTGATGATACTCACAATATTGAGAATGATCTAAATTAGGAGGTGGTGGATTTGGTAGTTTATAACCATTCATCAGTTTGATCTTTCCTTGGGCCACGAGCCCCTGAATATCAAAGACATTAGAGCAGGCACATGATCATAGTGTTTGTTATGGTGTCCTTATTGTCGTGATTGGTCAGTATCGATGTAGCTCGTCGTATAGTTATGAACATTGGGAGTGGAGCCAGGAGCCTTGCTATTTGAACCACTTGATAAAAATCTATCTCCATTCTTGGAATGATAGTATATTGCAACATTGGTAGCCTCAGCAGTGCTTTCTTCTTTGAGGATTTTGAAATCCTCAATCTCCTCCTTTGCGAGAGCACTTTGTAGGTGCTCATCGTTGGGGATACTTGCATCAATGAATGAGTATTGTAAGAAAAGACAATATTGGCCGCCCCTACTACATACTTGGAATAATTTGCTGCTAGATCTTGGGAGAAATGGCTTTTAGGGTCATAGATCGGGAATGTCATTTGGTGAAGGGTATTTGGAGATGGGAAAGGGACGTTTGTGTTTGGGACATTTCGATCAAGAATGTTCTATACAATGTTTTCTTTGCAAGATCAAAACGAAAGATGGTAAATACAAAGCTAATAGTAATATGACAATATAAAACTTGAGGGAGGATAAGTAAGTCTTGTTATTGCTTTTCGTATATCCCAAAATAAGTGTCTATTTTTCTTCAATGATCATGAATAAAAATAGACACTAATTTGAGACAGAATAATATCTTAACTACAATCTTCTCATAAGTTTCAAGAATATTATAGATTGTATATATAAACAGATAAAGATTGATGTTAAGGACATGTATTATACTTTGTTAGTCCTGAAAGGCTCAAATAGGTTAGAGGGGCGGGGGTGAATATCTTATGTCCAATTTTAAAATTTTGACAAGTTTTAGTACTTCACAAGACAGTAATATAGCTATAAAACAGCTTGCAGCGGAATAAACTGCGAAGGAATGGACTTTGCATAATGGCTGATGAGCTACTGAGCTAGACTAGCTATTCTTAAGTGTGATGGAAACCGGAGATTCACAAGTAAAGAAAGTAAAACAAATTCTCACAATAAGAAGACAAGTATTTAAAGTGGTTCACACTTATGAATAAGTGCTACGTCCACTGCCAAAGTGGCCAACCTTGGATTTTGAAAATGTGCACTATGTTTTCCACTAAGATCTATTACAAGGATCACTAATGGATCGTGCAAAAAAATTTGACCAAGTGTTTATGGTGAGAGTTATAATCTAGAAAGATTAAACTCTCGTGTGCCTTGAATAAAAAATGACTACAACCAATGAAGAACAATAAAGACTAGAATTTAAGTGAGTTTCTCTTCAAAGAATTAAATGCTGAAATATTCTATGAAGTTCTTGAATGCACAGAGTACTTGAAGTTACAAGAATGGAGTTCTTCAATGCTTCAAGTTTTTCTATTTATACTTGGAGATCTTGTTGTAGTCGTTGGGGGTTTCAGACTTTAGGGATTCAAATTGGATGCATTTAATGCTGATTTTGCAGGCATTTAATGCATAGAGTTTTTGTTCTCAATTTGACTGGTTAATACAGTCTTTCATGGTTGACTCCAGTCGGCACTGCAAACTTAGCTAAAAATGGGTAGACAAATTGTTGTTGCAAAGTATCATTTTCTGAGAATCAGCCTAAAGTGGAAATGTTCAATAAATGAACCACGTACTAGTCTTGTGGCAATATCGCGGAGCAACATTACCGATAATATAGGTAGTCCTCTCAAATGGAGTCTTCATCAATCATTTCTTCGAGTCTCTTCATTGTTGATGGAGAATTGCTGATAGACAATGACTAATAACTTGAGGACATTCCTGGTTTCGCAAGAATCCTAATTTCTATTACAAGGCTAAATCTAAGTATAAGTTGTCACACCATTTGACACGCAGGTCCAATAGTCACTTCTGACAAAGACTTGGTGATGGATACAAGTAAATCTAAAATATATCTAACAGAGGCATATCCTTTGAGGGTCCATGAGCCCCAAGGATGGTTCATCATTCATGTTTCATTGTTACCACTTGGTGGGCTTTTCGATAACTTTGTTATCGATGAGCTTTTGAATGGCTTTTCGGAGGGTCCAATATTCATCGATAGGATGACCACTGCATTGGTGATATTCACAATATTGGGTATGGTTCTAATTGGCAGGCAATGGGTTTGGTGGTTTATAACCCTCCAACGATCATAGCTTTCCTTGGGATACCAATTCTCGAAACATTACCGACATCGAAACGAACAAAGTGTCCAAATGCCTATCGCGAGATTTTTCACGTCCTTGACATCATTGTTGTCGATGAGGGCTTGGATAACATTTTTTAGGCTCCGAAAGTTGTTAGTAAGGTGGCCACTAATCTGATGATACTCGCAATATTGAGAATGATCCAAATTAGGAGGTGGTGGATTTGGTAGTTTATAACCATTCATCAGTTTGAGCTTTCCTTGGGCCACGAGCCCCTGAATATCAAAGACATTAGAGCAGGCACATGATCATAGTGTTTGTTGTGGTGTCCTTATTGTCGTGATTGGTCATTATCGCTGTAGCTCGTCGTATGGATATGAACATTAAGATTGGGGCCAGGAGCCTTGCTATTTGAACCACTTGCGTAAAAATATTTCTCCATTCATGGAATGATCGTAGATTGCAACATTGATAGCCTCAGCAGTGCTTTATTCTTTGAGGATTTTGAAATCCTCGATCTCTTCCTTTGCGAGAGCACATTGTAGGTGCTCATCGTTAGGGATACTTACATCAATGAATGAGTATTGTAAGAAAAGACAATATTGGCCGCCCCTACTACATACTTGGAGTAATTTGCTGCTAGATCTTGGGAGACATGGCTTTTGGGGTCATGGATTGAGAATGTCATTTGGTGAAGGGTATTTGGAGATGGGTAAGGGACGTTTGCGTTTGGGACGTTTCGATCGGGAATGTTAGTGGTTGGAGTGTTTGGTGGTGAAGGATTGCGATTTGAAACTCGAGGTTTATTGAGCCTCGTGGAAGGTTGGTTAAAGAGGTTTGTAAGGTCATTCAAGAGGGCCTCAATCAATTGATTCTACTTTTGGATTTGACACATCACGCGCCCTATGTACGCATCTAGATTTTGGTCCAACCATTATTGCATTGTAAGGGTTGGAATGAATATGGGTATTCATGTATCGACACCTCTAGGAACTTGGTCTTCCTTGGCCATTTGAGTAGGATTTCCAAATCTGAGCTTGAAATCAAGTTTGATAGACGTACTAGTCAACCTTTGTTATCTTCCTTTCTTTTTTCAACTGAAGGCCCAATTTCTGAAAGGGTTCAAGGAAGAAGGGTTAAGGTTTGACATAGAGGATGGTAATGTAGGAGGTGTTTGTTTTGTCTCTTCATGTTTCCAAAAACAAAAAGGCACACATGCATCCACATATATCCTATCTTGGTCGGTACAAAGCGATGCTTTGTTTTGACATTTGTTTAATCAATCCTGGGAATAATGGATACCGTCTTCAAAGTATATGACCCTCGTTTTCCATCTGCATTTCGACTCCCTCAAAGATTGGACAAATCTTGGGCTAAGTGCATATACTCTTTCGGGGATCCACCATTCAATCCATCTAGGGTGTCTCCTAAAATTTCCAATCAATCCATCTAGGGTGTCTCCTAAAATTTCCAATCAATCCAAGTGCATTTTTCCTATAATTGAGCTTAGGGTTAATGACACTACAAGTCCCTCGACTATGACCGATTCCACCAGTAGTCCCTTAAGAATTTTTTTTCAAATTTTACTCCCTTGACTATGAAAATTAGACACAATTGGTCCTTTTGTTGGATGCCGTTAAGAAAATTTCGTTAAATGTCTCATGTGCCTATCACGTGCATTTGATCAAGGGCTAAAAAGGAATTTCATCTCATGTTCTTCTTTCCCCACTCTCTCTCTCCCTCAACACTGAACCTAGCAAACACCCTCCCTCTGTCAAGGCCCAAACTGCAGCCTGCATCTATCCTCTCCCCCCCCCTCTCTCTCTCTACATCTCTCTCTCACAAACACACAAATCAAACACCAAACAGAAAGAAATAAAAGCCCAATCGCAGAATAAACCCATTTCCAGTAATGTTTTTTAGTCTTAGAAGACTAAAAAACACCCAATTGCAGTAATTAAACACCAAATAGAAAGAAAGAAGAACAACAATCTTGAACAGTGGTGAGTGGTTAGACGAGTTTCGAGCCACAAAGCCTAATAGATGGAGCTTTTGCAACCTTCTCCGCTTCCTAACCCAACTGGAGATATGTGTTCTGGGTATTCTCCTCCGGCCAATTTTCGAGATGGGTTTGATCGGAAGAGCCTTTCTCAGTAGGCAAACTAATAGCTTCTTTCTTTTGTTCTGGGTCACAAATTTCATATTACAAGATCCAACCTTTGCTTCATCCTTTATTTCTTGTCCTCCTTTCTGATTACTTTTCTCCTCAGTCCTTGCTAAATCAGTGGTCAAAGAAACCAATTTTTCATCAGTCAAAGTTAGGGAAAGCCCTAATTCAGACATGGGGAGATGAGAGAGAGCTGGAGATCGCCGAAGGAAAATATTTGGCCACACAGGAAGCCGGACTGGAGGAAGGGGGTAGCAGTGAGGAGAGGTTGGTTGTGAGACGGGATAACAAATCAGAGATAGATGAGTGCCGGTGCTGTTGCTGCTGAGGATGGCGGTGTGTGGGAGGTTGGCGGCGGACGTCTCAAGGATGGAGGTCGCTGACGTTGAGAAAGAGAGGGGCGACGAGTGACTGCTGCGTTGGAATAACGGAGGTCGAGCTGGAGAAGGACACATCGGTTGAAGATGCGAGAGATTTGAGCCCACAGAGGAGAGAGAGATGGTCGAATTTGATGAAAATCACTGGTGTAGGTTGTCGTGAGAAAGGGGGAGAGAGTGCGGGGAGAAGAGGGGGTGGATTTGTGGTGAGGGTTGACTTCTTGATTTTTGTGAGTGTTGAATGGTGGAGATATGATGGTGAAATTACATATATACCCTTAATCAAAGGCACGTGATGGGCACATGACGAACTTAACGGAAAAATACTAACGGCATCCAACAAAAAGGACCAACCGTGTCTAATTTTCATAGTCAAGGGAGTAAAATTTTAAAAAAAATTCTTAAGGGACTACTGGTGAAAACGGTCATAGTCGAGGGACTTGTAGTGTCATTAACCCTTGAGCTTATGATCACTTTGTTTTTCTTTTAGGTATATCTCTATTTTGGATTTGCCTTTTTTTTTTTTTTTTTTGACTTTGTGATCATACTAACTCTTTTGGCCAAATGAGTCTCTTTTGATCCTACATTCTTTTTGTATGCACATAGGATTGAATAAAAATCTTGGGACATAAAACCGACCGGTCTTGTAGTGTCCTAGGATGATATATATGCAATGCATGAGTTGATGCAATTGGCTAGGCTGGCTTATCTTTTCGTTGAGTGGCGAATCGGCACGCGAAGATTGGTAATTTCGGCCGTAAGGATTCCAAGCAATAATGGCTTGGTTCCTCCCAGCATGTTTACCGGGTTGAGAGGGTGATAGTTGAAATATATATCGCAAGCATATATATGTGTGCGAGTTCTCTAGCATTATCACAACCAAAAAAATTTTTCTTTAAAAAATAATTTCTTCTTTCTTTCCCTTTTTTTTCTCTCTTTTTTTTTTTTTTCGCATGTTTTCTTTGAAAACAATTGTTTTTTTTTTTTTGAAAATATTTTTTTCTTTGAAAACCCTTTTTTTTTTTTTCATTTGAAAAACATTTTTTTTCTTTGAAAACATTTTTTATCTTTCTTTGATGATTTGTTTTGTTTCTTGTTTTTCTTGGTTTAGCATAGCAATCAAGCATAATGAAAGAAAACAAAACATGAGGCTTATACCCCAACAAAATTACAAACCAACAAATGAATGAATTGGGGGAAAAGAAATCTATCTATCATCCTATTAAGTACAAACCATCCTAACTAAGCCCCCACGAAATTGAATTAAAAAATAAGATAGATGAATCAACGTCTTGACACCCACGTTTTGCCTTGACACTCCAAATGACTTTCTACCTGCAATGTTAGCAAGCAAAACGAAAACCAAGTACAACAAGAGATGCATATTTGCAATTTAAGCACATTGGTAATTAAGCACACAATATATCTAGAACACAATGTTGATAACTATAAGTACTGGTTTGATAACTATATATCTAGAACACAAAGTTCCAAATTCTTCTAATGGCTAAAATATATCTAGAACACAATGTTGATAACTATAAGTACTGGTTTGATGCACCATGAATTTGTGGTGCTGTCTGTGTTGGATACAGATAAAAAGTATCAATTGTTTGTACAAAAAAAGTATGGGGTTGGAATTGATGCTCATGATTGCAGTATTTTGTTTATGATTTCAAGCTCAACTTGGCCATTGTAATGATCTTAGTTTCAATACATTTACTTCCACCCCTCCTTGTCAAGTAGTTACATACCTCATAAGTCATTTTTGGATGACTATTGTCTTCGATTCAGGCTAACATAGGATGACTATTGTCGTGACATGTAGTTTCACCATTAATATTACATCGATGATATATTCTGTTTGATGATTGTTGAGAAAATCAATTAGGGAGTAAGTCACATAATGAAGTTTACGTGGAACCATTGAAAACCATAGAATATATGGAGCAAGTTCTATGAACTTTTGCACAAGTTTGGGGAGTTGGAGTTTAATGGTTCAATCATTATCATGATGGGAAGTTTGAAACTGTTTGGGGTTCAAATGAGGAGTAGGAGGAGGAGGTATTTCTGACTGAAAAGCTTTTGCCAAAGCTGTGAGACTTGTTATATTTTTCTTCTTCTCTAGGAAAGTAGAAGGCGGTGTTGGAGATTGAAGGTCAGTGTGCAACCAACTTGCTTCTAGTCGCTTATAGTCCACATATAACTAGAAATTGCAAGTTCTAGTTTTGTTTCACGTTATGTTCCAGAGGGGATAAGGAATGGAGGTCTTGTTACGACCAATGAGCCTCTAGGGAAGGAGACTGATTCTTGGGAACCTGATCGTGTCCTTTTTCTGATGGGGGTCAGGTTGGTAAATCTGTTGGGGAAGTCTATAAGAGTGGGTGCGTCATCGGCCAATCATAAGAAAGATCGGGGGAAGGGGGGGCAGAGATATGCCTACGTTGATTATGAAGAACCCTAGACCTGGGGGGGGGGGTTGGCAGTGCTGTGTAGGAAGCCCCGAGGTTGTTTATTGTCGAGTCCATGAGTTACTTTCAAGATGGTTGTCTTGTTAGTGGTATTTGGATGTATAGGTCTTAGGCTTGTGAGTTTGAATGTTAGTATGCCTTTCTGGTTGTAATGGTGAATTTCTTATTACTTATAAAAAAAAAGGGTGAATTTCTTATCTACTTTTGTATTCTCTCCTTGTCGATGAATCTTTTTCTCTATCCTTGTAAAAATAAAAATAAAAGCGAAACCATAGGATAGTGGTGGAGTACGAGCTGGTGAAGGATATGCATTGGTTATACTATGTTTTGATTGCGTGTAAGAAAAAGGGAAGGGAGTATTGGCTGATGTAAAAGATTATGTAAATGGGGGTTTCTGTTTCTCTTGTTTGGTTGGATCTTAGTTTCAAAACATTTACTTCCACCCCTCCTGTCAAGTAGTTACATACCTCATAAGTCATTTTTGGATGACTATTGTCTTCGATTCAGGCTAACATAGGATGGCACCACAGGAACCGAAAGGGCTGCCATGCAGTATATAGGAATTAAAGAGTACATATAGGAAGTGCTGAAGTATTTCCTAGGTAATCCCGACGTTAGGATTATGTTAACAGTCAATTGTCTAGGATTGACCTTACAAAGCAGCCTGCGATTAATCAAGGTAAGCCATTTTCAAGAACAAGAAAGCATTAATTTACTAACTGCATATATATATATAGAATCAAAGAAGGCAAAATGAACCAATTTGTTGATATCTCCTTGCTGTCTGTTAACAGACATGGTTTTTTCTTGGGGTTTGATTTTGTGCATACTGTTTTGAGCATTTCAGAAATATCCAAGGCAAATAAATAGCATGTACCATAAAGGCAAATTTTTAGAAAAACATTGAAAGTGATGCAATTAATTGTAACATTTCACAGAATACAGCAAACCAATGTAATTCAATGAAAACAAAAAAATGAATAGCAGAAGTCTGATCATTTAGCACAAAACGTGTGCCCTTCGAGGACATTTTAGCTTTGCCATAAATAAATTGGCAGCTGAACCTAGCTAATTACTCAGAAATTCAGCTCGTCATATAAACAAGCTTGAAATGAAGTTTAGTTAACTTAAACTAAGTTCAAGTTTTTGTTTTTTCTTTTTTGGTCAAGCCAAGTTCGAGTATGTCAAGTCAATGAATAATGCATCAGAGGATCTTAAACTGACCTAAGATATAATGTCCACCAGTTTTTATAGTGCTCACTTTGAATTGCTTAACTCACGCGAGTCAAAACGTCAACCTCTTACCGAGCCAGGCTTGACTGAGTTTCAGCGCTACTAAGTCTCACAATACATCTGTTCCCACTTTGAACTTGTAAAGATCTGAGCCATATTCAATAGCATAATGTCATGTTACACCCCAAAGTTCAGGCAAAACAGCAATGTACACGTTAAGAAAGGCAGATAGGGGTAAAGAAGAGAAAATTGCAAGTTTTCAACCGTAGTGTTACCCGCTGATCACAGTGTACCAATGCTGTTACCAATGTGACGAAAACCGACTCTGAGGACAAGATCCCTATGACAAACTATCTTGAACCATTGAAAATTCGAAGGTGATTCCTATTGGAGAATAGGCCCACACTACACTATACTCGGAAAAGGTAAAACATTCTCAGGGTGGTAAACGATCAGATGTTACCTGGAGTGTCATGTATGGTTAGTATAATTTCAAATTCTCGAACGAAACTCTTGCTTTTGCGTGATACCTAACTCATATTTAGCCAGCTATATGATTCGTATCGTGGACCTAAAGCCAAAGCCCAAAGACTAGTACCTTTGTTTGTACCATCGGTGACTACTCCCAAAATTTGCCATCAAATATTTAAGCAAGGACAGACTTCCCAACTGCAACGATGGCTATTGTAAGACTTTAGGGAACACTGGAAAAAAAAAATGAAGAAGAAGATAACGAGTAACCAAATTTTCATTTGGGCTGCAAAGAAATTTCAATCGAAAATATTACTTGATCACTAATCCGATCTCTCCTGACTTGACGTGAACCAAAATCAAAAAATTGATTCCACAAGATTAACAAACCAAACATGCCTCCAGAAACATTAAAATGTTTGGATCATAGCAGAATAACCAAAAACAACCGACTACAGATTGCATATGAACTTTTATACCAACAACAAACACAAAAATTATGGCAGAGGAGAAGATATATATATATATATATATATATATATATATATATAGAGAGAGAGAGAGAGAGAGAGAGAGAGAGAGAGAGGAACCTTTTTCAATACTTCTCGCGGATGCCTCCATTGGATTTCAAAAATGCCTTGCAGAAGACAAATCATTCAATTAAAAACCCAGAGTACGAAGCCATTCAAAATCCTCCATATTTTCAGTAATGAAAACAGAGAAAAGAATATCAATCAATAACATAAAAACTGCAAATACCATTATTACTTACGTTAGAATTCAAATCAAGAAACCCCACCAAGATAACAACCCAAACGTAAGCGTGTACGAAGTCAGAAAAAACTCCAGATTTTCAGTCAAAATCCGTTGATGAAAACAAACAGAGAAATGAATATCAATCAAAAACAGAAAAAAAGAAAGAAACCATAATCTCCAACGTTTGAATTCAAATAATAAACCAATCAGATAACAATCCAAACCCAAGACTTCGTACGAATCCATACAATACTCCATCATATTCTCAGTCAAAATCCATGGATGAATAACAGAAAAGAATATCAATCAAAAACAGAGTAAAGAAAAGAAACCATTACCATTAACTTTAAATTCAAATCAGAAACCCGATCAGATAAAAGCCCAGACCCATAATTTGAATCCAAATTCTTTCAGAAATCCGCCTTTAGACAACTTTATCTGATAGAAACCTATATTCTGATCTAGTAACCTAGTGCCCCTATATATATATAGTTGAACACCTAGTGCTCCTTTTCCCTACAATCGCTGTGTGGGATTCGGATTAATGTGTGTGTTCTTCTGATTGACGATGTGGAATTCTGTTCGAATTAAAGGGTTTCTCAAAATTTGAAATCGTAATGGATTTAGTTAACGGTTCAAAATCTTTCATTTGGAGAAAATGTGACCGTTAATAGTGTTGAGAAGGGCTCCACAAGTTACGTCGTCTTTTAATACACAAGTTTTTTTTTTTTTTTTCCTTTTTATTTTGCTGAAATGAATGGTCAAAACTACCCCCCTCAGAACATACCCTCTCAGTCCCTTGACAACAATGGTGAGTTTTCATATGACTCATACATACACATGGCGAAAAATACTACTTCCTCCGTCCCTAAATTATTGTCTTCCTTTCCTTTTTCGTCCGTCCATAAATAATTGTCTTGTTTGAAACTTTCCTTTTTAGAACATAACTTTTACTATTTTACCCTTACTTTTTCTTCCTACTTTAATTATGGGCCACATACACATGGACATTAAAGGAAATAACACACTATTTCAATACTATTCCAATATTAATAATCAAGTCAATTGAGTTTTCTTAATCCGTGTGCCGAATCAACCCAGACAATAATTTAGGGACGGAGAGAGTACTAACTATTGACGTTTGTTTGAGAAAAGCTATCAAAAGGCCTACCCCACGTTAGATTTTCATTAATTCCCCAACGCCTCCAGTTCCTAAATTATTATCTTATTTGATCTGGCACACAGATTAAGAAAAAATAATTGACTTGATTATTAATATTGATATAGTGTGTAGTTTCTTTTAATGCCCATGTGTACGTAGTCCATAATTAAAATAAAGAAAAAAAGTTAGGGTAAAATGGTAAAAGTGATGTCCTAAAAAGAAAATTTTCAAATAACATAATTATTTAGGAACGTACAAAAAAAAGAAAGTAAGACAATAATTTAAGGCCAAAATATGAATTAACCCCCAATGTTTCCACTAAATTCCAAAGTGCCCCCCCCCAAGATAAGGTTTGCCCCAGAAACCCGTCTGACCTTTACAATTATCCCACATAACCCCCTCCGCGTGACGGCCGTTACTACTTTGACGTTAAATAGCACGTGTCGATGCACGTGCGGGGCATTTTTGACCTTTCCAGGCCAGGGAGTTAAACCGAGGGATTATATACATTGGCTTTCTCATTTCTTCAACAGCTCCTTCCATTTTCGGCAAGAGATCTAAGAAATTGGGAAGAAACCTTTGAAGAAAATCAGCTCTCTCCCATGGCGGAATGCTTCTGTGGTCAAAACAGTGTCCTCAAGACATCATGGACTAGTGCAAATCTTGGGCGAAGGTTTTTTGGGTGCCCAAACTATTCTCATGTAAGTGAAGGGTTCAAAATTGAAATTTTTTCTTTGAATCACTGAAAATGTGATGCTTTCTTTTTAGGTTTTTGTTGATTTAGGTGTTTTTACAACTTGCATACATTTTTTTGAGCTAAATTGATCTTTTTTTGTTCCAATTTTTATGATTTACAGTATGGAGATGAAGGGTGTAAGTATTTTGCTTGGCACGACCCCCCAATGTGCCCTCGGTCCACTACTATAATTCCAGGCCTTTTGGAAGCTATGAATCAGCATAAAATTGAGCTAGTTCAACAGAAAATCAAGAGTGCCAAAGAAAGAAAAATTTTCATTACTCTATTGCTTGGACATTGGGCTCTTATTCTGCTGTTGGTGTTGCTCCTTGTTGTGGTTTGAAGGAGGGAAATGAACTCTTTCTCTTTTGCCTTTGAGTAATAGGAGTGATGTAGGTTTTGGTTCGGGTTTGTGAAATAGGAGTGATGCAGGGTTCTCCTCTGTTTAGGTGTCTTTTTGGTGCTTGAAGGAGGTCTGATGTAGTTTAAGTTTATTGGGGAAATGTGTATGCAACATTAACTATGTATTGATCATGTAAAATACCCTTAAGATGAATATGATCTTTTTTTTTTTTTTTTGGCAATGTTCTCTGTTTGCTCTGTTTTGTTGTGTTTGTAGCTGTTAATTTAGCTCTATTTTGTTGTGTTTGCTTATCTTTGTGGTTGTTGCAAGTGAAGATTATTTGTCAACTTGGTGAAATAGACAGAAAAGCATTGTTGTGCTTTGAGGACTGGTACAAGGTCTTGAAATTGAAGAAATTGAAGATCATTGTACCTAGTTGACTAAACAATTGCACAACAAATTGAGAAATGCCCATTGGACCATTGAACTAAACAATTGCACACTAATTTGTAGTCAAACTGAGTACAAGTGATACAAAGAAGTTCCACAATTGGGCCATTACATTACAAATTCACAAACATCCTTGTAATAATCACATTACATAACACTTGGACCATTACAAAGTTCACAAAATACTTGGACCATTGCATTACAAATTCATCCATCTGCTTACAAATCTTATTAAATAAAGCTGTGCAAAAGTAATGTTATCTTCTATGCTGTGCAAAAGTAATGTTATATTCACCATCATCAAAATACAAAAAAGAACTCCATCACCAGTTTGATCACCCTTCTTATGACCTTCTTCATGACCTTGCTTATGACCCCTGTTTATCACCAGTTTGATCACCAGTGTGCAAACTGCCAATAGTAATACATTTTTTCCCCTCCATATCAACCCCTGTTGTGGTCTCTGCATATAGAATGAAAACAGATTAAGAATTGTTGTTTGAAAAAAATAAGGAAAACAAATTTGATATCAACCAACAATATAGGCATTGTTGTTTGAGAAATGACCATTGTACTCAATAGAACTTAAAGTTTGTCTCATTGCAGAGTCTTGAGACAAAGACATTGTTGGTTGAGGTTGAGGAATTACATATCAACCAACAATATAGGCAAATTAAGAAAGGCATTGTTGTTTAAGAAATGACCATTGTACTCAATAGAATTTACATGTTGTCTCATTGCAGAGTCTTGAGACAAAGGCATTGTTGGTTGAGGTTGAGGATCATTGGAAATTGCACTGGTCATCCTTGGGCTATTTTCTTGGGGCAACTCTCTATTCCATAGCAATGAGCCCTTTTTCTTAAGACATTAAACATAACCAAAACAATATTAATTAATAACATGTCACAATAGTATTAAGTAATCCAAAGTATACACCAATGTACTAAATTGAACCAAAAATGTACATTGCATTTAAACTTACTTTCTTGGTAGTTGTCTTCTTAACTTGCAAGAATGATAAAGATGTAGGTGTTAATGAAATGAAGATAATTGAGTATAACGAAATCAAATTGTACATTAACGAAGCACTTACAGTTTTTGCTTTCTTTCCAGTACCCTGTCCTCCTTCATTTCCAGTTCCAGTTCCTTGTTCTGCTTCATTTTCATTTGCTTCTGGTGGTGGTCTCTTGGGACAAGTCCTTTTGTTATGGTATTCCTCTCCACACAACCTGCACCTCACAGTGTCCTGGTATTTTTTAAGCTTGTGGGATTTCCCCTTACTTTCATCTAATTTTCTTATCCTTCTCTTCTTAGGCCTCCCAGGCATCTTTCTATCTTTTGGGGGAAGGCATTCAAGATTTGTTTTTGGCCACTGATCTCTACCCCTCATAGGATACACCATTTGTTCATAAGCCTTCATGTACTTTTCCTTTTTATAACATTCAGACACATAATCTTCAATGTTCAACTGGTTGTGATTGAGAACAGAAATGACATGTGGGCAAGGGATTCCTGAGAGTTGCCACTTTCTACAAGAACACTGCTTACTGTTAAGATCCACATCATACATATCCCCATACATACCTCTGACTTGGTACTTGAAATTCCCAGCCCAGATTGTAATGAACCCATGTGATTCCCCTTTGTACTTGTCCAATTTTATATTAATCCTTGGACAGACAGAACCTTCATACTCCTTCATCCTTTCCCTACATTTTTGTAGCCTACTCATCAAGTACATTTTAATCCACTCAAGCAAGTCTAATATAGCCTTAGTCCTTGCTTTTAGAATACATGAATTGAAAGTTTCACACAAGTTGTTCAATAACATGTCACAACAATTGTCTATTGCAAAAAAAGCCCTACTCCAATGTGCAGGAGTCTTCCCAGCTAGCCACTCATAAGCCAATGTACTTAGTTGTTTCATTTTCTCCATCTCAATGTCAAATTTCTGAATGTAAGATGCTTTTGCACATGCATACAACTGTTTCTTCATTACATGACCCCTAAATTACAATTTGAAGTTATCATGGAGATGTTTCACACAGAACCTAATTTCTGCATTTGGGACAAGGGCCTCTAGGCTTGGAACAAGACCTTTTTGTTTGTCAGATATAAATATCCAATGAAATGAATTAACACATCTAATATCAACCAATAAAAGTTCCAAAAACCAAGTCCATGAGTCTTTGTTTTCACCCTCAACCACTGCATATGCAATAGGCCACATTCCATTGTTTGCATCCACACTTACAGCTGAAAGAATCATACCCTTAACTGGCCCCTTCAAAGAGCAACCATCTAAACCAATCACCTTCCTACATCCTTCCAAAAATCCAATTTTTAAACCCCCAAGACAAATATACATTCTCTTAAAAATTGGCTTCTCATTCTCATGATCACAAAAAATTTTAACAGTTGTTCCTGGATTAGATCTAATTAATTCTTCCTTGTAATCCCACAGACATCCATACTGTTTTTGAAGACTCATCTCAGCATTTTCCTTTGCAACTTTCAAGGCTCTATAAGCACTGCTCCTAGACACATGAAGCTCAAGCTCCTTCCCAACAGTATTAAAAAAAGAGTCAGCTAGCCAGGTAGGGTTTAGTACATATCTGTCAGTATATTTTTCCCCAATCCACCTAGAGTTCACACACCTACTCTTCACCACCTTATGTTAGTGGTTGTCAATATAGGTTCGAATTCGAATGCATTTCACCACTAAGCTGTGACCCATAGATATACCATGGACAACCATCCTTACAATTGGCACTGACTTTCAACTTCTCATTCTTCACAAACTTAATCCCCTTCCCATGTTTTATTGAGTAAGACCTAATAGCAGATCTGAATTCCTTACTATCACTAAATTCCATTCCAAGCTCAAACTTAGGATCCATCAAATCTGTATTAGGGTTAAATCTCTTAAATTTGGGGGTTTTTTTCCTCCCCATGACCTCTCTGGGATCACCTTCCTCAAAATCAGAGCCATCAAGGCTTTCAAAGTCATCACTATCACATTCTGATTCAGAATCAACATTGAAATTATTCAATTGCACATAATCATCATCCACACTATCATTAGTCACTATACCTTTTCCCTTTTTATTTTTATTATCCTTTTTCTTCCCTTTTCCCTGATCACACAATGCCTCATCACACACTACCTTACCTTTCCCTTTATCATTTTGTATGTCACCCACATCTTCAACAACATCACCATCACTATTACTGTCCCCATAAGCACTACCACTGTAACCTGAACTATTATCCTCATCACTGTCACTATCCTCCTCAAAATCACTATCATCTTCACTTAAAACCACATTATCCACTTCATTTCTCACCTTCTGATATTCTTCACTCTGCTTGCAATATATATCAACCACCCTAATCTCATCATCAATACAACCTAGCATTTTCAAAATAGCCTGATCAGTTGACAATAACACCAAAGATGTTTGTATTTAACAACCAGGGAAAAGATAGTAGAAACTACAATTCTCATTATACCCCAAATCCTTGTAAAAAGATTTTAAGACTGTCATTGACATCCTATCCTTGTTTATTCTTGTGACTGTTTCGACTTCACCACCCATGTAAACAGTTGTAGGGTGGTAAACAAACTCACCCCCATGATGTATCCTAATTGCAAACCAGTCTGAGTCTGTACAAAAGATAGAAACAAACAACAACAAACGCATTAAAAATGGTAGGAGCACAAAGAGAAACAAACAAAAACAACAACAAATGCATTAAAAATGGCTCAAAGATTTTTACATGCATGCAAGACTACATAAAGCCAACAAAGGGTCAGGTGGGGGGACCATTCTCAAACAATAAAGACACCATGTCTCCATTATAACAAACACACATCACTTTTTGGATTAAAAAAATACTAAATTTGGCCCTAATAAACAACATTACTCAGTAATCAACTAACATTACTAATTTATAACACTAATACATTGCATTACTCAGTAAACAAAAAAATACACATAATTATCTCCCTAATACACTTAATTTATCCACAGTGTCCACTGACCAAAATGTAAAATAATTACACCAACACATATCCCAAATACATATCTCAGAAACCAACATAGTTTAAAGGCAAAAACATGGACAAGGGGGGACCATTTTCAATTTAATATACAAAAAATGTCCCCCACTATACCAAACAATAACTGATTTACATGAAAAGTACTTAAAAACGACTGAAACATCACATTCAGTTCCATGTTTAACACTACAATCACAAAAATCACTCTCAAACAAACAAAAAAATTAAAAATAGGCTATAAGAACTGAGAAACATACTTTCAAAAGCGAACGCATCTTCATCTTCTACAATTGCTCTGGTTTGTGCTTGTTCTTTCCCTGGTTTCCCCATCTCGTCTTCGTCTTGGACAATTGCTCACAATTTTGCAGGTAATGAAATAATTATCACCTTAATTTCTCATTTTTGGTCGTGATACCCTCTATCTTTCTCTTCCTAACTCTCAATTAATTCTAGGGTTTTGTTAGGTAGGGATATAAACATCCATTAGTACGGCAATTTTCCCTCGGTTTTACTCCGTGGCCTGGAAAGGTAAAAAATGCCCCGCACGTGCATCGACACGTGCTATTTAACGTCAAAGTAGTAACGGCCGTCACGCCGAGGGGGTTATGTGGGATAATTGTAAAGGTCAGACGGGTTTCTGGGGCAAACCTTATTTGGGGGGCACTTTGGGATTTGGTGAAAACCTTGGGGGTTAATTCATATTTTGTCCATAATTTAAGGAGGGAGAGAGTACTATTGACATTTGTTTGAGAAAAGCTATCAAAAGGCCTGCCCCACGTTAGATTTTCATAATTCGAAATTATGTCTTTATTCTCATTGATATGATCAAATTTTGAAGGCATAATCACTCATCCAACCCTACCCTCTGGGTCGTCAACAACCCAGTCACCATCATCTATTTTGTTAATCACAGGAATATTATGGATCAATTTACTGGCATGGCATTCCCTTAGTTTTTGGATGGAAACCTGACATGGCGAGACTTTTTGCTACTTTTTCTCTAATGTCAATAAGATGTATATCTATACAAAATTACATTAATAGGTATTTTTGACTTTTAAGCAAAATTCGATTAACCCTTTTTTGTTATTTATTTTTGGGCTAAGATATATAGTTAACCCCAATGTATCTACCAAATTTCACTTTGAACCCTTAATCAAGATAAACATTTTTAATCAAAATTTATCTCACTTATGCACTTGATGTTAAATTTCGTCTAACGTAACCCCCTTATATCACGGGCATTAAAAACACTAATGGAAGTTGACATGGGTACCACACATGAAGCACACATGTCTTTTTATGGGCATTTAGACATGTAATTTACACATGACACAACCACCCACCCCAAACCAATTCATCCCCTTCCCTTCCCTTCCCTTTTTCTATTTCCCCCCAATTAGGTGTCAATCCATTCCCTCGTCCACATCCCTCATCCACCACCATCGGCAAGCCATCTCTATCCTACAACAGCATTGCAATCACCACATTCAGCCTTAAGTTCTCAACATTGATGATTTGCACTATAATCTAACCAATGGCATCTCTCTCTCAGTCTCTCTTTTACCATACTCACACACTTACAGATGATGATGGCTTAATTATGTGGATGTTTAAAGATTGTGCTTGATGCTCTAATGGTGCTGCAGTGTTGGTCATTGTTCAGGCCCCGTTGTATAGATTAAAGTTTTGATGATGTTAATTAGGTTAGAATTACTCCCAAAATTGATATGATCATTGTAAAAAGAGTTTTTGTCATAGAAGGATTCGATCCATGGATCGTTAGTTGTTTAATTCCATTAAAACAACTATCATTATCAAACAGTTAACTGTTTCAAAAAACAGAAACAGTTCTCTCTCAACAGTTATGAAGACTAAGAGCACATGTTTCAGACAAGATATTTACGAGCAATCATTGAAATTATTGGTAATTACAAGAGACAGAAAGACAGTAATTACGATTGTATTGCAAGTGGTCAAGTGGACAGCAAGTAGGCTATGCATCTTGCACATCAAGTTGGCAAAGTAGCCATTATTCCTAACAGCTAGTTTCTCCAAACCATTCATACAAGAGCCTATAAATAGATAGCTCTAAGAGACATACAGCACATACAAGAAAGATACAAATGACATTAAAAGATAGAGAAAACAAGAAAACATTATCCCAAATTACAAGAGATCAATCACTAAAGAAAACATTTATTGAGCAGAAGAAACTTAACTGTTTACAAAATAGTTACAACGTTGCCCTTCAAATTAAGGAATATTACATCACTGAGAGATACTATAAAACTAATGATCAACTATAGTTGTGATCAACATTACAAGAAGAAGAGTCCTGCAAACACATTTCAAAGAATCTTAAAAGATAACTTTATCAAAACAACTATCTCTATTCAAAGTAGTCATCTTCAAAGAATCTTCTTCAGAGCTTCCATTGACTACAAGAGTCAATCCAAGGAAGCATAAACAACCACCCGGCCATGTGCCTATATAAGTAATCATCCTAGTTGGAGAGCCTTTTCATAGCAATCTTCAGTCTAGTGAACAAGCAACACTATCACCTTCTCATAGCAATCTTCAGTCTAGTGAGCCTGACATAAAACAAAAATCATAACTTGTTTTATAATACTTGATTATTACTAATTTAAAACTTATTTTCTTAGTACACAACTCTTGATTCTTATAAACTTATTTTTAGCTAAACTGGTAATATAAAGAATTCCATAATTATCTGTATAGACAGTTAACTGTTTTAAACTGATTGTCTATAATTAAATTAAAGAGTCGATCAACGATCAGTAATTATTCTTGTTGCAAGGGACCTCTCAATTCGTATCAGAGCAAGTTTCTAAGAGATTTCAGTATCTCCAAGCTTAACATCTTGTGCGTTGTATCCAAAAAAATTATAGAATGCATGGCTCAACCAAGGAGAAACAATACGAGAAGGATATTCCACATGTTAATGACCGTAGATCTTTTGAAATCTTTGCTTCAAAAATTAAAACATACTTAGATGTTAATGATATTTGGAAGGAATTGGTAATTTGTTTTGCAAGATGAAGTGGAACCACCAATGCAAGTAAATGCAAATGGAGGACCAAGTGAACTCGAGTATCCTCTCGTATGATCTAAAACAAAAAGAAATCTTGTCCAGGTAAATCAAAAGTTAAAAAATAATTTACAAAAGAGAGTAAATGATGCTCTAGCTGAAGACATAAGAAAATGTCAAAGTGCCAAGCAAGCATGTGATGTGATCTAATCCAAGAAAAATTTACCAAACATAGTAGTGTTAGAGATCAAAATTTTCATACTTTAATGAGACAATTAGATCATTTTGAATGCACTCTTGGACAGAAGGTAAGTACTAACAAATCAAGATTTGAAAAATTAATTAGAGCTCTTGAATTTCATGGAAAAATATTTGAACAATGTTTAAAAATTATTTTATTGTCTAAATCCTAAATATTTATCTATAGCATTATCATTTAGAGAAGGGGTACGTAGAATGGAAGGATATGACAATTGATCAATTCTTAGGAAAATTAGAAGCCTATGAACTTGAAGGTGTAAGTAATAGAACTAACCTCAATATCAAATTTTGATGATGTTATAACATTTACACCTACAATTCAACATACGCTTGCATTAACAGCTTATGAACAATCCAAGAATGGTGGTGTACATGTAATACAATCAAGAAGGCTAATATCAAACAATAAACAAATACAAAATCCATCTTTACAGAAGATACACCAAAGAAAAAGGAAGGGTGTTTCAACTATGGGAAACTAAGTGCCCCCCACAAATACTCAAGATAAAGACAGAAAAACGCAGTTATTTCAAAGAAATCATTCACAGCAGCAAGTGCAATTGTTATAATTGTGCTAAAACAAAGACATAATTCAAGAAGAAATTAACATGACAAAGCCATGATGGCTAGATGAGTTATCAAAATTCAATGATGATGAAAGTGAAACATCAGAGACTTAGATAGTGATGACTCTACTCTAACATGTTTTATGACCAATGATGAAGCTCACGATGATTCAGACAATGACCAACGATCTCTAGCTCAACTGGTACTACTCACTTCTCTTAACGAAGAGGTCGAGTGTTCAAGTCTCACCAGAGACGACACCCTGGTACTTAAAAAGGTCGGGTGTTCAAGTCTCACTAGAGGCACTGTTGTTGTTCAAACCTCACCAAAGGCCCATTTAGTAGGTTGAACGTTCAAGGCCTACACCAAAGCTATCTTGGTATAATCACTACTCTCAGCGGAGAAGTCGAGTATTCAAACAATTTGTTCTAGCCACACCAAAGGCATCATATAATTTTAATTGTAATCTTTCAAGGCATTATATAATAATAAGGGTTGGGTAAGGTTTATCTCCCCTCCAACCTTAAAAAAAAAATAGAGATGATTCAGACAATGATGATGAACTAGAAGTACTTGTAGCTGGTAAAACACTAAACTAAGTAAGTAACTTTGAAAATTTAATTACCAAAGGATTAAAGATGTGTTATTAATTCTCAAAAAAAGAAACAAGCACAAATATTGAAAACTGCTATTGCTGAAAATACTAAATTATTTAAAGAATCACTAAAAACAGAACAACATGAAATTATTAAAGATATGAAGATTAAAACTAAAAAATATGAAGATGAAATTTTAGATTTGTTAGCAGCAAACACCACTAACAACTTCTTAAAAGAACAGTTTAATAAAATGAATTTACAAATGGATAAAATTCAAAATAATAATAAAGAAATCAGAGAAAAGTTTGAAAAATGAAATAAATCAGGAGAAGCAATGTCTTTATATGCATACAATTTAAAGTAATATGATGATAAAACAAGATTAGGTTTTAATAACTCTACTCTAAAAGAATCTAAACATTCTGAAGATGAAAGAAAATTAGATCAAATGTTGGTATATAATTTAACTGCCAAACCTGGAACAAACTTCAGACAAAAACCTACTTACCCCATCCAAAGTCCAAACTAAAAGTGATGTGCTTACTATACTATACACAACTAGAACTGGCTTCGTCGCTGCTATTGATTTCATCAGCATCTCTTGGAGGCCGGAATAAATGTCTTTGGGAGACTAGGCATGTGGAAGTCAAAGTTGCCGATCCTATGATCCCTTAAGATGATGTGAATTCGCCCGATTGATTGGGGTGAATTCGCTCCAAGATCGGATCGAAGATTACACACCCGGCGAATAACGCGGAATTATGAACTCAAATCTTCAAATGAAAGCAAAACGCAGCAGCTTACCAAAGAAAACAGAACGATAGTGGATAAGGAGTCTCCCTCGACCCGCTAATCTCGTTGACTAGGAACCTCGGGTTGTGATGAGAACCAAAGACGCGTTTGCCTACGACCCTCGAACCACGGAACGCCACAACCTCCCGACTCGGAAGAGATTGATAAGTTCAAGGTTGGTTTCTAATTCAAGAAAACAATGGTAATCTCACAAACTCTCTTTGTGAAATGAAAGAGAATTACTCTCAAATGCAAAGCGTATCAATTGATCAAAAAAAGAAGATCCATTACAAGTGTTTGAGAATGTCTTTTATATGTCTCCAATGAAAATAACAAAAGGAAAAGTAACCCACGAAATTACACCAAGGTCTCAAGAAAAAACCATCCAACTTCCACCAAAAACGTTTTAGAGTAGCTCTACTTCGTGGGTTCACAGAAGACTAAGTGACACTGGGCGTGATCACGCCTAACACGGAGTAGTCTTCTGAATTTGTTGGGATCGCTGAAGACTAAGTGAGATTAGGCGTGATCACGCCTAACACGGAGTAGTCTTCTGAATTTGGCCCTCCAACATGGAAATGAATCTACCTTGATAGCCTTGATCATTCTCGACTTCAATTCGGCCTCTAATCTCTTCCACAAGTGCCGTAAAATCCGTTTGAATCTCCTTTGCACGTGCACAAATCGTTGGGCCTCCGTTTATGCTTAATGGCTCACGAACGTGATTGGCTTGACCCGAACCATACTTGCCTTGATTCTCATCATTCCCTCCCTCTTCAAAAGGATTCGACCTCGAATTAACACCTGTGTCAAAAGGAGGGGAGTTAGCAACAGAAAAATATGAACTTACAAGAAGCTTACCATCTAATTCCACTTTATAATCCATGTCGTAACCATGCTCAAAATCCTTTTGTTTTCGACTGAGCTCTTCATCCAAGCTCACATAACTCCAATCGCCGGGATCATGAATTAATCGAACTTGTCTTGCCTTTACCTGTAATGAAATCACAACAAAACGATGCACCATAACAAGACCTAAGTTGTTAGGACAAAATCCGCTATCCAACAATTTATCATAAAAAGTACTTTTCTCAAGGTCATAAGAGAACTCAACACCTTGACCATAAGACTCAAATCCTCGTAATCTAGGATCTCGATCCTTACTCAAACACACTGAAACCCCATCTCCGGGTTCAAATATCAACCTAGCATGCGTTCTCTTTTTCATAACCATGAGTATTACAATAGCACTATCCATCACAACAAGATCATAGTTACAACTCAAAGAACCAAACATATGTATCCTCACAAAGAAACTTCTCACATGCTCAACAGAATTATCATAATTAACACTCGCAATTCTCAAGCTTTTACAAGTCAAGGCATACTCTTGCATTCTTTCAACACGACACGCACAAGTCCATCTTATTTCAGATGCTTAAGATGAATTACCTTAAACAAAGACAATTCAGCTCTTAATGTGTCATGCAATCCATAGATTTTATGAAAGAACAATGCACCATGCAAAATGTCATCCAATTTGTGATATGGAATATGACCAACCATTTCCGAAAACTTATTCGCATTCACAAACACATATTGCTGAACCTTATGCACTTCCAATGAAAACCAAGACTCCAATAATTCCATGGAATCTACACTAAACAATGATGACAAATTTTTGGGCATCTTATGCAATTCAAGCATTTCAAAGATCTTTAAGAAATAAAACTACATCACCGCAAACTTTACCCACTTTGAGACATGCACAACATAATTCATTGAAGAAGAATTGTGCATACTCACAAACATAGAATTCTTAAACACTTTCAATGTGCAATTCAGATTTTTCAAGTCAACTTTCAATACACCATTCAAATCTACCAAGTCAACCCTTGAGGCACATTCCAGAAATTGGTCAACATATGAATTACTTGGTATATGAAATGACATGCAAAATCTAGTGTCAAACAACTCACCAAACTTCAAACAACCATTCAATCCATGATGAACATTTAAAACATGAAAAGATGGCATCTCACGTGCATCACGTGATCTCACAAGATTTCTCAAAATTAAAACACACTTGTGATTAGAAAACTCAATCAAATCATCATTTCCATGAATTTTAAATCTTTCATCAAAACTATGGTTATCAACATGATGATCAAATCCAAAAAACTGAGTATCTTAAGAAGAAGTACGATCATACCTTTGAGAAAGTGTAGGAACTACAACAATCTCCTTACCTAGCTGACCATCGCATTTGGATCACAAAGCTTGCTTGCTTAGTTCAAAGCACTCATCAAAACCCTGAAAAGAAGAATTAACATATGGAAGAAACAAACGGGGTGACATGTTAGAAATAATAGATATCTCCGTAGAGACAGGAAACGCCTCACTATGACTTTCCTTTTCCAACTCCCTCATGACCTCACTTGGGATGGCAGAAAAGTTTGGGTTCACTTTCTCTTGACCCTTGGTCGTTTCAACTTCATTCTTTTCACCCTCTTTCTCTCGTGTATCCACCCCCTTGTTTTTATCTTTTTCATTCTTCCTTTCCTCTTCACTCGGGTTTTCATTCTCTTCCATCAACCCATTCATTTTATTTTTCCACTCATTACCTAACTCACTTTCCTTGACTTCTTCGACTTGAAGTTCACACACTTGTTCACTATTTCCATATTTCCTCTCCTTTTGCTCAGCTATGTTTTGTTTAACACTTTCTACCTTAGCCAACCTCTCATTTTCATTCTCACTCATACTCTCTTTTTTTTTGGCTATCACACAAACATCTTTTATCACTCTAGCCGAACACTCATTATTTTCCCTCAAAATTTTCTTACATTGTAATGACTTTACACAAGGCCTCTCATGTACAACTCTAAGACTCTTGTGTTCCCCTACCTTGGGTCTACTAGGTGCGCTAAAAGAAGACGAACAATAAGATGAAAAAAAAGTCCCCAACAATTCCCGGTGATAGTAATTCGGGACAAACTTCCTACGCATTACACATTTCACATTTCATTTCTTCCCACGTGCGAATACGTCCCTCTCTTCCTAACCTACTCCAATTGTTTACTAATTGCTTTTACCAATCACTAGCATAATCGGTAAACTCCTTAGATGCAAGTTTCACCTTTTGAGCCTCCATGTAGTGGTTACACTCAAAGAAAACCTCAACTCTCCTAACCTAATCTAGGTACTCCTTTGGATCATCCCTACCTTTGAAAATAGGAACCTTCATGTCTACTCTCTCACCTACCATTTATTATGTCTCCTTTCATACTCATAATCACTTTCTAACCACTCATCATCTAACTCCTCATCTACATACCTTCCCCTCCTCAATTGGAATAGTTGTGGATTCCCTTGAGATGCTTCTGCCTTTCTCTCTTCTATTCTAGCTATCCTTTGTGAAATATCTTCTACCATCCTAGTCATACGTTCAATAGGATCCTCACTAATTAATCTCTCACTATTTCCTTGCAAAGGTGCTCTATTGGTTCTGCGCATTTGTGACATGTTTCGAAAGAAAAATTCACACAACCTCACAAATTTGTATCACTCGTGTTGACACTCTCCTCATACATTCACACTCAAGCTTCTTGGATAGTTACCTACCCTTGAAAGTACCAACTATTAGAGTCAAGTATTATACGTTCTAGGAGTGGTCTTTTAGGCAAACGTAATCAATATCTTAAGATTCTTTGGGCTCATTGTGAGTGCCCCGGATCTGACTTTTGGAGAAATCGATCCCTTCGGGCCTTTTTCGCTCTTGTCTTGTGGTTTTTCTATATTTGATTTATGATTTGATAAACATGAAAAACACGCTTATCTTTGAAAACAGAGTCGCCACTCTCGTTTATAAAGTAAACGGGAGAAAAACTTTAGATTATGGGTTCGGGGGCCAAGTTACGAATTAGGAAGGTTTTACGCACCCAATTCGCCCTTTCGGTCTCTACACATTTGCATGCTCATATTTAATTATCGTAAGTTTGTTATTTACAGAATATACAAAATATACTAAAAAATGTATTAAAATAATTACATACATTTATTACATTTATTTACATATCTAAATAGACTAGCGAACGGAAAGGGTTACCTTCTATCATTTTACTGAAATCGGGCCACGTTCAAGGCCGTTGTATTATACCGAATCAAGCTAGCTCATCGATCGTTGTGCTTCCACTACTACTAATCGAGGAAAGGAAGACTTACGTTTTGTGTGTGTTGAGAGAGAGTCAATACTCTTTTCTCTTTTCTTTCTCTCTTTTCTTCCTCAAAAAGAGGCTTGATAGAGAGAGAGTTGTGTGTGTGTGTGTGTGAGCTCTTTTGAGGGGCTTGTCTTCTGTTGTTTGTGGGAGAGCTGAAAGCTCTATTTATAGGGGAGGAAGTGAGAGTTTACTCTCTGGCCCAAATTTGGACGAAGCTTCCTTTCGGCCTCCAAAGTCTTCAGTAGCCGGTGGCTTGACTTCTGGGACAAAATGCTGGTTTGGTGCGCGGCGCACCTGGCATGGTGTCCATGCACCAAACCCTGTTTGGGTGTATCAGCGCACTCAACAAGGCTTCAGTTCATATCTTAAAATAGTTTTTTATATTCTAGTATGTGAGGAATTAAATGATGAGTAATGATAAGGGATCTAATTATCACTTTTAAATTTCTCATCTTAATTTAGGTGAAAAGTATGTAAATAGTGAGGTATGACATCTATCCATTCACGTGTCACATGTTTAACACGTAAATTCAGATAAAAAATTTAGACGGCAAAGAAAATGGTGCATTCAAACATTATCAAACTTCTAAACTAAGCATGTGGAACACAAAAATGGAGGAAAAAGATTTTAAAGGCAAGTTGCATTCAAACCAAGAGGCGCTATTATATACTCCCTCCGTTCTACTTAAATAGTCTATGTTTAAAAATTTAAATATTAAGTGATATATTAGTATCATTAGATTTAGTTATAATTACAAAAATACTTAAGCACAACTAAAATGATTACAACACAAGTGGGGGGTAAAGATGAAAGATTATTAAAATTGTAAGCATAATTTTTTGAAAGTGGACTCTTTAATTGAAATATCTCAAAATAGTATAATGGACTCTTTGCCTGGAACGGAGGGAGTCATTGGAGTTGGTTATAATTACAAAAACACTTGAGCACAAACAAAATGATTACAACTTAAGTGGAGGGTAAAAATGAAAGATTATTAAAATTGTAAGCATGAATTTTTGAAAGTGGACTCTTTAAGTGAAACATCTCAAACACTTAAGCACAACTAAAATGATTACAACTTAAGTTGCATAGATTTATACATAAACATCCCACTTGGGCTAGTAGCTCAAGTGGTACTCATGTCTCTTGCCCAAAAACTATAACTTAAAGGTCAAGAGTTCGAAACTTAGTTTGTCAAGGCATCGCCGGGACATGAGGGATAGCAAAACCCCGCAGCCATGGTGCGAGGAGACCCCTGAGCGTGGTCGGAGGCCGGCTAAGCCCGTACAATTATGTCTCATCAATTACGTTACGAACGAATAATTTTGTTTGAATGTCTCCTCAACCGCAACGCACTAGACGAAAAGGAAAGCATACTCGGGGTTTTTTTGGTCTCGCACGAGGTGGAAAGGGAGAAATTTTGAATCACGCAGGCTAAATATACTTATACGAGGCCTCGACCATCTTAAACAAATGAAATTGTATAAGTTTATTTCTTCATTTGGAGATGAGAGAAAGCTGGAGATCGCCGAAGGAAAATATTTGGCCACACCGGAAGCCGGACCGAGGAAGGGGGTAGCGTGACGAGAGGTTGGTTGTGAGACGGGACAACGAATTAGAGATGGATGAGTGTTGGTGCTGTTGCTGCTGAGGATGGCGGCGTGTGGGAGGTTGGCGGCGGACGTCTCAAGGATGGAGGTCGCCAGCGTTGAGAAAGAGAGGGGCGACGAGTGACTGCTGCGCTGGAATAAAGGAGGTCGAGCTGGAGAAGGACACATCGATTGAAGATGCGAGAGATTTTAGCCCACAGAGGAGAGAGAGATGGTCGAATTTGATGAAAATCACTGGTGTAGGTTGTCGTGAGAAAGGGGGAGAGAGTGCGGGGAGAAGAGGGGGTGGATTTGTGGTGAGGGTTGACTTCTTGATTTTTGTGAGTGTTGAATGGTGGAGATATAGTGGTGAAATTACATAAATACCCTTAATCAAAGGCACGTGATGGGCACATGACGAACTTAACGAAAAAATACTAACGGCATCCAATAAAAGGACCAACCGTGTCTAATTTTCATAGTCAAGGGAGTAAAATTTGAAAAAAATTCTTAAAGGACTACTGGTGGAGTCGATCATAGTCGAGGGACTTGTAGTGTCATTAACCCTTGAGCTTATGATCACTTTGTTTTTCTTTTAGGCATAACTCTATTTTGGATTTGCCCTTTTTTTTTTTTGACTTTGTGATCATGCTAACTCTTTTGGCCAAATGAGTCTCTTTTGATCCTACATTCTTTTTGTATGCACATAGGATTGATTAAAAATCTTAGGACATTAAAACCGACCGGTCTTGTAGTGTCCTAGGATGATATATATGCAATGCATGAGTTCATGCAATTCGCTAGGCTGGCTTATCTTTTCGTTGAGTGGCGAATCGGGGAGACGAGAGAGAGCTGGAGATCGCCGAAGGAAAATATTTGGCCACACTGGAAGCCGGACTGGAGGAAGGGGGTAGCAGTGACGAGAGGTTGGTTGTGAGACGGGACAACGAATCAGAGATGGATGAGTGCCGATGTTGTTGCTGCTGAGGATGGCGGCGTGTGGGAGGTTGGCGGCGGACGTCTCAAGGATGGAGGTCGCCGACATTGAGAAAGAGAGGGGCGACGAGTGACTGTTGCGGTGGAATAAAGGAGGTCGAGCTGGAGAAGGACACATCGGTTGAAGATGCGAGAGATTTGAGCCCACAGAGGAGAGAGAGATGGTCGAATTTGATGAAAATCACTGGTGTAGGTTGTCGTGAGAAAGGGGGAGAGAGTGCGGGGAGAAGAGGGGGTGGATTTGTGGTGAGGGTTGACTTCTTGATTTTTGTGAGTGTTGAATGGTGGAGATATGGTGGTGAAATTACATAAATACCCTTAATCAAAGGCACGTGATAGGCACATGACGGACTTAACGGAAAAATACTAACGACATCCAACGAAAGGACCAACCGTGTCTAATTTTCATAGTCAAGGGAGTAAAATTTTAAAAAAAATTCTTAAGGGACTACTGGTGGAAACGATCATAGTCGAGGGACTTGTAGTGTCATTAACCCTTGAGCTTATGATCACTTTGTTTTTCTTTTAGGCATAACTCTATTTTGGATTTGCCCTTTTTTTTATTTTATTTTTTTTGACTTTGTGATCATGCTAACTCTTTTGGCCAAATGAGTCTCTTTTGATCCTACATTCTTTTTGTATGCACATAGGATTGATTAAAAATCTTGGGACATAAAACTGACCGGTCTTGTAGTGTCCTAGGATGATATATATGCAATGCATGAGTTGATGCAATTGGCTAGGCTGGCTTATCTTTTCGTTGAGTGGCGAATCGGTACGCGAAGAGTAGTAATTTCGGCCGTAAGGATTCCAAGCAATAATGGCTTGGTTCCTCCCAGCATGTTTACCGGGTTGAGAGGGTGATAGTTGAAATATATTGCAAGCATATGTGTGCGAGTTCTCTAGCATTATCACAACCAAAAAATCTTTTCTTTAAAAAATAATTTCTTCTTTCTTTCCCTTTTTTTTCTCTCTTTTTTTTTTCTTTTTCGCATGTTTTCCTTGAAAACAATTGTTTTTTTTTTTGAAAACCCTTTTTTTTTTTTTCATTTGAAAAACATTTTTTTTCTTTGAAAACATTTTTTATCTTTCTTTGATGATTTGTTTTGTTTCTTGTTTTTCTTGGTTTAGCATAGCAATCAAGCATAATGAAAGAAAACAAAACATGAGGCTTATACCCCAACAAAATTACAAACCAACAAATGAATGAATTGGGGGAAAAGAAATCTATCTATCATCCTATTAAGTACAAACCATCCTAACTAAGCCCCCACGAAATTGAATTAAAAAATAAGATAGATGAATCAACGTCTTGACACCCACGTTTTGCCTTGACACTCCAAATGACTTTCTACCTGCAATGTTAGCAAGCAAAACGAAAACCAAGTACAACAAGAGATGCATATTTGCAATTTAAGCACATTGGTAATTAAGCACACAATATATCTAGAACACAATGTTGATAACTATAAGTACTGGTTTGGTAACTATATATCTAGAACACAAAGTTCCAAATTCTTCTAATGGCTAAAATATATCTAGAACACAATGTTGATAACTATAAGTACTGGTTTGATGCACCATGAATTTGTGGTGCTGTCTGTGTTGGATACAGATAAAAAGTATCAAATGTTTGTACAAAAAAAGTATGGGGTTGGAATTGATGCTCATGATTGCAGTATTTTGTTTATGATTTCAAGCTCAACTTGGCCATTGTAATGATCTTAGTTTCAAAACATACCTCATAAGTCATTTTTGGATGACTATTGTCTTCGATTCAGGCTAACATAGGATGGCACCACCGGAACTGAAAGGGCTGCCATGCAGTATATAGGAATTAAAGAGTACATATAGGAAGTGCTGAAGTATTTCCTAGGTAATCCCGACGTTAGGATTATGTTAACAGTCAATTGTCTAGGATTGACCTTACAAAGCAGCCTGCGATTAATCAAAGTAAGCCATTTTCAAGAACAAGAAAGCATTAATTTACTAACTGCATATATATATAGAATCAAAGAAGGCAAAATGAACCAATTTGTTGATATCTCCTTGCTGTCTGTTAACAGACATGGTTTTTTCTTGGGGTTTGATTTTGTGCATACTGTTTTGAGCATTTCAGAGCTAGAAGGTAAGCAGAAATGAGCTACACACTGCAGAAGCTAATTTTCTTTTAATGATTCAAACTTTACATAACCTCATAGAATATGAATAGCAGGATAAAATCTCCAAAATCAAGGCCAGAAATATCCAAGGCAAATAAATAGCATGTACCATAAAGGCAAATTTTTAGAAAAACATCGAAAGTGATGCAATTAATTCAGCAAACCAATGTAATTCAATGAAAACAAAAAAATGAATGGCAGAAGTCTGATCATTTAGCACAAAACGTGTGCCCTTCGAGGACAATTTAGCTTTGCCATAAATAAATTGGCAGCTGAACCTAGCTAGTTACTCAGAAATTCAGCTCATCATATAAACAAGCTTGAAATGAAGTTTAGTTAACTTAAACTAAGTTCAAGTTTTTGTTTTTTCTTTTTTGGTCAAGCCAAGTTCGAGTATGTCAAGTCAATGAATAATGCATCAGAGGATCTTACACTGACCTAAGATATAATGTCCACCAGTTTTTATAGTGCTCACTTTGAATTGCTTAACTCACGCGAGTCAAAACGTCAACCTCTTACCGAGCCAGACTTGACTGAGTTTCAGCGCTACTAAGTCTCACAATACATCTGTTCCCACTTTGAACTTGTAAAGATCTGAGCCATATTCAATAGCATAATGTCATGTTACACCCCAAAGTTCAGGCAAAACAGCAATGTACACGTTAAGAAAGGCAGATAGTGGTAAAGAAGAGAAAATTGCAAGTTTTCAACCGTAGTGTTACCCGCTGATCACAATGTACCAATGTTGTTACCAATGTGACGAAAACCGACTTTGAGGACATGATCCCTATGACAAACTATCTTGAACCATTGAAAATTCGAAGGTGATTCATGTTGGAGAATAGGCCCACACTACACTATACTCGAAAAAGGTAAAACATTCTCAGGGTGGTAAACGATCAGATGTTACCTGGAGTGTCATGTATGGTTAGTATAATTTCAAATTCACGAACCTAAAGCCAGCTATATGATTCGTATCGTGGACCTAAAGCCAAAGCCCAAAGACTAGTACCTTTGTTTGTACCATCAGTGGCTGCTCCCAAAATTTGCCATCAAATATTTAAGCAAGGACAGACTTCCCAACTGCAACGATGGCTATTGTAAGACTTTAGGGAACACTGGAAAAAAAAAAGAAGAAGAGGAAGATAACAACTAACCGAATTATCATTTGCGTTGCAAAGAAATTTCAATTGAAAATATTACTTGATCACTAATCCGATCTCTCCTGACTTGACGTGAACCAAAAACAAAAAATTGATTCCTCAAGATTAACAAACCAAACAAGCCTCAATAAACATTAAAATGTTTGGATTATAGCAGAATAACCAAAAACTATCGACTGCAGATTGCATATGAACTTTTATACCAACAACGAACACAAAAAATTATGGCAGAGGAGAAGAGAGAGAGAGAGAGAGAGAGAGAGGAACCTTTTTCAATACTTCTCACGGATTCCTCCATGGGATTTCAAAAATGCCTTGCCGAAGACAAATCATTCTTGAACCGATAGTTCAATTAAAAACCCAGAGTACAAAGCCATTCAAAATCCTTCATATTTTCAGTAATGAAAACAGAGAAAAGAATATCAATCAATAACATAAAAACTGCAAAACCCATTATTACTTACGTTAGAATTCAAATCAAGAAACCCCACCAAGATAACAACTCAAACGTAAGAGTACGAAGCCAGAAAAAACTCCATATTTTCAGTCAAAATCCATTGATGAAAACAGAGAAATGAATATCAATCAAAAACAGAAAAAAAGAAAGAAACCATAATCTCCAACGTTTGAATTCAAATAATAAACCAATCAGATAACAATCCAAACCCAAGACTTCGTTCGAATCCATACAATACTCCATCATATTCTCAGTCAAAATCCATGGATGAATAACAGAAAAGAATATCAATCAAAAACAGAGTAAAGAAAAGAAACCATTACCATTAACGTTAAATTCAAATCAGAAACCCGATAAGATAACAGCCCAGACCCATAATTTGAATCCAAATTCTTTCTGAGATCCGCCTTTAGACAACTTTATCTGATAGAAACCTATATTCTAATCTAGTAACCTAGTGCCCCTATATATAGTTGAACACCTAGTGCTCCTTTTCCCTACAATCGCTGTGTGGGATTCGGATTAATGTGTGTGTTCTTCTGATTGACGATGTGGAATTCTGTTCGAATCAAAGGGTTTCTCAAAATTTGAAATCGTAATGGATTTAGTTAACGGTTCAAAATCTTTCATTCGGAGAAAATGTGACCGTTAATAGTGTTGAGAAGGGCTGCACAAGTTACGTCGTCGTTTATTACGCAAGTTTTTTTTTTTCCTTTTTTATTTTGCTGAAATATGAAAGGTCAAAACTACCCCCTCAGAACATACCCTCCCAGTCCCTTGACAATGGTGAGTTTTCATATGACTCATACATACACATGGCTTCCTCAATGCAGGCAAAAAATACACTCCCTCCGTCCCTAAATTATCGTCTGGGTTGATTCGGCATACAAATTTAAAAAAAAAATTTGACTTGATTATTAATATTTGTATTTTTGTGATTTTACTCTTTTACTCTTATTTGAAATAAGTAAGATGCAAATCTCTCTCCAAAATTTTGAATAATTCAATTTGTCAAATTATGTGTACTTAGAATGAGAATTTGAATAATTCAAATTCACTCTAATCAAGGGTGGGTCCCAAAAGATAAAGAGTAATGATTACAAGAGGAAAATAGTAAAACTATTTTTCAAAAAATAAAAGTTACAAACAAGCAATTTTTTTGATACAGTTGAAAAAAAAAATAAAACAATAATTTAGGAACGGAGGGAGTACTATCCATTGAAGTTTGTTTGAGAAAAGCTATCAATAGGCCGGCCCCACGTTAGATTTTCATTAATTTGAAATTATGTCTTTATTCTCATTGATATTATCAAAGTTTGGGGGCATAATCACTCATACAACCCTACCCTCTGGGTCCTCAACAACCCAGACACTATCATCAATTTTGTTAATCACAGGAATATTATGGATCAATTTACTAGCATGGCATTCCCTTAGTTTTTGGATGGAAACCTGACATGGCGAGACTTTTTGCTACTTTTTCTCTAATGTCAATAAGATGTATCTATACAAAATTACATTAATAGGTATTTTGGACTTTTAAGCAAAATTTGACCCTTTTTTGTTATTTATTTTTGGGTTAAGATATATATTTAACCCCAATGTATTTACCAAATTTCACTTTGAACCCTTAATCGAAATTTATCTCAATTATACACTTGATGTTAAATTTCGTCCCACGTAACCCCTTTACATAGCGGGCATTAAAAACACTAATGGAAGTTGACATGGGCACCGCACATGAAGCACATGTGTCTTTTTATGGGCATTTAGACATGTGATTTACACATTACACAACCCCCCCCACAGGAACCAATTCATTTTCCCTTTCCCTTCCCTTTTTCTCTTTCCCCCCAATTAGGTGTCAATCCATTCCCTCGTCTACATCCCTCATCCACCACAATCAGCAAGCCATCTCTATCCTACAACAGCATTGCAATCACCACATTCAGCCTTAAGTTCTCAACATTGATGAGTTGCACTATAATCTAACCAATGTCATCTCTCTCTCAGTATCTCTTTCACCATACTCACACACTTACGATGATGATGGCTTAATTATGTGGATGTTTAAAGATTGTGCTTGATGCTCTAATGGTCTGCGTGTTGGTCATTGTTCGGACCGTTGTATCGATTAAAGTTTTGATGATGTTAATTAGGTTAGAATTACTCCCAAAATTGATATGATCATTGTAAAAAGAGTTTTTGTCACAGAAGGATTCGATCCATGGATCGTTAGTTGTTTCATTCCATTAAAACAACTATCATTATCAAACAGTTAACTGTTTCAAAAAACAGAAACAGTTATGAAGATTAACAGCACATGTTTCAGACAAGATATTTACGAGCAATCACTGGAATTATTGGTTATTGCAAGAGACAGAAAGACGGTAATTACGATTGTATTGCAAGTGGTCAAGTGGACACACTGGCAAAGCCACTATGTGATATCCCACATCGGGTAGATGTGGGACTTGTGTTTGCCTTATAAGTGGCCACCCACTACCACTGGGCACAAACCTATCCATGGACTTTGGGTGGCTGGTGGGCTAGTTGAGTGCTTAGTGGGCAGTGCGTGGGCTATACGTGGCGGACTGTCGTTACAAATGGTATCGAGCAAGTCTGGAAATGTGTAGGAACACATCGCCTGCCTTTGGGCCTCCTTTGGATCTTGACGAGGACGTCAAGATTCAAGTGGGGGAGATTGTGATATCCCACATCGGGTAGATGTGGGACTTGTGTTTGCCTTATAAGTGGCTACCCACTACTACTAGGCACCAACCTATCCATGGACTTTTGGGTGGCTTGTGGTGGGCCAGTTGATTCAAGGTTCTTAGTGGGCCAGTGCGTGGGCTATGCGTGGCGGACCAGGCTTCGGGCTCGGGTCGTTACACACTATAGGGCCAAAGGGGGCCATGGCCCCCCTAACCTTTTGTGTTTATGCAATTAACCCCCTTTCAAAGGTTCTTACAAATTTGTATTTTTATTATGGCCCCCCTTCACTTCTTAATAGAGTAATAAATAAAATTTCTTATATGGACTTTTTAAAAAAGTTTTCAATAATTATCTAGAAGCGTGCAAGATCAATTTGGTCCGCTAAGTCCAAAACTTGTTTATACATTGTAAAACGAAAAATATCATTACTTCATAATTCATGTGAAAATTAAAAAAGTTTATTTTTATAAAAAAAATCTTATTAATGGGTGTTATCTTTTCTTCTCATTACATGTTGTCTTTTATATTTTAAATTTGAATGAAAAGATTGCATATTTAAATTTCATTAAGCTAAATGTATGGAATTTACACATGTCAAAATGGACATATTCGAACGATGTTTACATCTGTATGGGAACTAAATTATAAGGTAAAAAAGTATATTGACTCTTGGATAATGATACACAAAGTAAAAAATGCCAACATATTTTTAAAACACACACATGTGGCGCAAGGAGATCACTCTTCTCTTTCTCTCTAACAAAAATACTTTGATCTATTTGCACCACATGTGTGGACTTTAAAAAGTAGGTTAGCATTTTTCACTTTGTGTATTATTATCTTTATAGAATTAAAGGAAAATAATAACAACACATAAATCTAATACAACACTCAAAATTACATAAACTCGCAATTTAATTGGATTATTTTAGTTTGATATAATCATACTAAATGGAGTTCAAAAACAATAATCGTACTAAATGAAAACAATATGCAGATGCTAATAAGAGGTGTTGGTAATCTGTAAAACAATTTACATTAAAAAAGATTTAGCATATTTTATAATTAACACGACTTTATTTTAATTTCAAAATATTTTATATCGAATAATCTTTTAGAGTACATCGAGAATAACAACTGATTGAAACCCTTGCACACTTTTTAAGTCTTTACCTGGCCCCCCTAAAGCTGTATTCATGGCTTCGCCACTGAGTGGACAGTAAGTAGGCTATGCATCTTGTACATCAAGTTGGCAAACTAGCCATAATTCCTAACAGCTAGTTTCTCCTAAGAGCCTATAAATAGCTCTAAGAGACATACAGCATATACAAGAAAGATATAAATGACATTAAAAGATATAGAAAACAAGAAAACATTAGCCCAAAATACCAGAGATCAATCACTAAAGAAAGCATTTATTGAGCAGAAGAAACTTAACTGTTTACAAAATAGTTACAACGTTGCCCTTCAAAGTAAGGGATATTACATCATTGAGAGATACTATAAAACTAATGATCAACTATAGTTGTGATCAACATTACAAGAAGAAGAGTCCTGCAAACACATTTCAAAGAATCTTAAAAGATAACTGTCTGAAAACAACTATCTCTACTCAAAGCAGTCATCTTCAAAGAATCTTCTTCAGAGCTTCCATCGACTACCAGAGTCAATCTAAGGAAGCATAAACAACCACCCGTGTGCCTAAGTAATCATCCTAGTTGGAGAGCCAACTAGAAGAGGAGAATAGAAATTTTCTTACCAATAATCTGTAAATTTGTTGAAATATAGCGGCTTATTGTCTCAATAAACCAAGAGGGCTATGAGGGGTGGATGTATGATAAATTGACCTGAACCACCTTAAAATTCCTTGTGTCAATTGTTCTTTATCTCTTAAACTCTTTTATAAATGCTTTACTTTACTTAATTGTTTAACTGCTTTACTATTGAACAAGCAACACTATCACCTTCTCATAGCAATCTTCAGTCTAGTGAGCCTGACATAAAACAAAATCATAACTTGTTTTATAATACTTGATTATTACTAATTTAAAACTTATTTTCTTAGTACACAACTCTTGATTCTTATAAACTTATTTTTAGCTAAACTGGTAATATAAAGAATGCCATAATTATTTGTGTAGACAGTTAACTGTTTTAAACTGATTGTCTTTAATTAAATTAAAGAGTCGATCAACGATGATCAGTAATTATTCTTGTTGCAAGGGACCTCTCAATTCGTATCAGAGCAAGTTTCTAAGAGATTCCAGTACCTCCAAGCTTAACATCTTGTGCGTTGTATCCAAATTTTTTAAAAAAATTATAGAATGGCTCAACCAAGGAGAAACAATATGAGAAGGATATTCCACATGTTAATGACCATAGATCTTTTGAAATCTTTGCTTCAAAAATTAAAATATACTTAGATGTTAATGATATTTGGAATTGGTTTGTTTTGCAAGATAAAGTGGAACCACCAATGCAAGTAGATGTAAATGGAGGACCAAGTAAACTCAAGTATCCTCTCGTATGATCTAAAACAAAATTAAAGAAATCTTGTCCGGGTAAATCAAAAGTTAAAAAATAATTTACAAAAGAGAGTAAATGATGCTCTAGCTGAAGACATAAGAAAATGTCAAAGTGCCAAGCAAGCATGGGATGGGATCTAATCCAAGAAAAATTTACCAAACATAGTAGTGTTAGAGATCAAAATTGTCATAATTTAATGAGACAATTAGATCATTTTAAATTCACTCCTGGAATCAAGGTAAGTACTAACAAACCAAGATTTGAAAATTTAATTAGAGCCCTTGAATCTCATGGAAAAAGATTTGAACAAAAGAATTTATGTTTAAAATTATTTATTGTCTTCATCCTAAATATTTATCTATAGCATTATCATTTAGAGAAGGGGTTGAATGGAAGGATATGACAGTTGATCAATTCTTAGAAAAATTAGAAGCCTATGAACTTGAAGGTGTAAGTAATAGAACTAACCTCAACATCAAATTTTGATGATGTCATAACATCTACACCTACAATTCAACATATGCTTGATTAACTGCTTCTGAACAATCCAAGGGAGTGACAACCACAGAAATTGAAATGGTGGTGTACATGTAATGCAATCAAGAAGGCTAATATCAAACAACAAACAAATACAAAATCCATCTTTACAGAAGATACACCAAAGAAAAAGGAAGGGTGTTTCAACTATGGGAAACTAGATCACTATAAAGCTAAGTGCCCCCCACAAATACTCAAGATAAAGACAGAAAACTCAGTTATTTCAAAGAAATCATTCACAGCAGCAAGTGCAATTGTTATAATTGTGCTAAAACAAAGACATAATTCAAGAAGAAACATGAAATAGCCATGATGGCTAGCTGAGTTATCCAAATTCAATGATGATGAAAGTGAAACATCAGAGACTAAGATAGTGATGACTCTACTATTAACATGTTTTATGACCAATGATGAAGCTCACGATGATTCAGACAATGACCAACGAGCTCTAGCTCAACTGGTTCTGCTCACTTCTCATAACGGAGAGGTCGAGTGTTCAAATCTCACCAGAGACGACACTCTGGTACTTAAAAAGGTCGGGTGTTCAAGCCTCACTAGAGGCACCGTTGTTGTTCAAGTCTCACCAAAGACCCATTTAGACTCACTTCTCTTAACGGAGAGGTTGAACGTTCAAGCCAGAGCCACATCAAAGGCATCATATAGTCTTAATTGTAGTCTTTCAAAGCATTATATAATAATAAGGGTTGGGCTAAGGTCTATGTCCCTCCACCCCTTTAAAAAAAAAAAAAAGATGATTCAGAACAATGATGATGAACTAGAAGTACTTGTAGCTGGTGAAGAACTAAACCAAGTAAGTAACTTTGAAAATTTAATTACCGAAGGATTAAAGAGATTATTATGTGTTATTTATTCTCAAAAAAGAAACAAGCACAAATATTGAAAACTGCTATTGCTGAAAATATTAAATTATTTAAAGAATCACTAAAAACAGAACAACATGAAATTATTAAAGATATGAAGATTAAAACAAAAAAATATGAAGCTGAAATTTTAGATTTGTTAGCAGCAAACACCACTAACAACTTCTTAAAAGAACAGTTTAATAAAATGAATTTACAAATGGATAAAATTCAAAATAATAATAAAGAAATCAGAGAAAAGTTTGAAAAATGAAATAAATCAAGAGAAGCAATGTCTTTATATGCATACAATTTAAAGTAATATGATGATAAAACAAGATTAGGTTTAATAACCCTACTCTAAATGAATCTAAACTTTCAGAAGATGAAAGAAAATTAGATCAAATGTTGGTATATAATTTAACTGCCAAACCTGGAACAAACTTCAGACAAAAACCTACTTACTGAAAGAATAGAATCCCCACAATGTCTTGGGGTTGCATTCAACAGATTTATATACAAAGTACAAATCCCCTGGGATACAAAGAACCTACCTAAAATACATCTCCCTAAGACATCTGTACAAAGAGTCAAAACAATACATTTAACCATGAGGGATATACAGGGGTCATGAATGAATTTAGAAGATGTACTTCCAGCTTCATGTACTTCAGCTTTCGAAACGGCATAGAGAGGAGCTTGAGATTGGAACACAGCAGAAGGAAACAATTGCGTGAAAGGCCCTTAGTGAAGACGTCAGCTAGCTAACGGTCGAAGGGAATGAACTGAACACGCATGACACCTTGGACGAGTAATTCTCGAACGAAATGATAGTCAATTTCAATGTGGCCAGTTCGGGCATGAAACACAGGATTGCGTGCAAGTTGGATGGCGGATTAATTGTCACACAATATGAGAGGGGGAGTACTTAACAGAATGCCTAATTTGCGAAAGAGATAACCGAACCAACGTACTTCAGCAGCAGTGGTAGCAAGAGAACGATACTCAGCTTCGCTACTTAAGCGAGAGACGGTGGACTACTTCTTAGCAGCCCAAGAAACCAAATTAGGTCCAAGAAATATGCATGCCTCAATTATAGAGCGGTGATCATCTGGGTCGCCAGCCCAGTCGACATCGCAATATGCAGTGATGGAGAGATCTGATGAGGAAGAGAGAGTGAGACCCGTGGTGAGAGTGCCTTTGAGATAGCGACAGATGCATTTAGCATCCTTAAAATGCAAAGTACGGGGACAGTGCATGTACTGGCATACTTGGTTAACAACAAATGTTATATCCGGACGGGATAAAGAGAGGTACTGAAGAGCGCCAACAAGGCTGCGATATTTAGTAGGATGGGGAAGGGGATCACCATCTAATGCTGAGAGCCTGGTAGCCGGTGAAAGCGGAGTCGGAGCGGGCTTGCAGTCCGCAAGATTAAATCGCTGGAGAAGATCAGTTGCATAGCAAAACTAAGACAGCTGAAGTGATGTTGTTATGCGTTGAATTTCTAGCCCAAGAAAGTAACCAAGCTCACCCATCTGGCGAGTGTCAAATGTAGTACACAATGTATCAATGAACTTATGAAGAAGGGCGGAATCACTATCGGTGACAATTATGTCATCGACATAAACAAGCAAATAAAGTGTGTGCTGCAAATTGCGACGAATAAACAAGGAAGAATCAAATTGGCTATTGAAGAAGCCCTGCTGAATGAGAAAGTCATGAAGACGGTGAAACCATGCCCGGGGAGATTGTTTTAGACCATAGAGTGCCCGATGAAGTTTGCAGACATAATCGGGACGAATTGGATAAACAAAGCCTGGTGGCTAAGACATGTAAACATCTTCAGAGAGAATGCAGTTGAGGAAAGAATTAAGAACATCAAGCTGTTGCAGTGGCCAGTTTCAAGAGAGAGCCAACACAAGAAATGTCCGTATAGTAGACGGTTTAACTACCGGGCTAAAGGTTTTGTCATAGTTAACCCCTTCCTGTTGACTATATCCCTTAGCTACCAAACGAACTTTATGGCGATCAATGGACCCATCGGCACGACGTTTAACCTTGTACACCCATCGAGATCCAATGACATTTTGTGAAGGAGAAGAGGGTACCAGCGACCAAGTAAGATTTTTGTGCAAAGCTACCATTTCTTCTTACATTGCATGTTGCCAATGTGGATAATTGCAGCCTGTTTAAATGTAGATGGCTCGCAGGTCAGGGAGAAGTGAGTTTCGCGGTGAGAGGCGGGGAGTGAGAGAGGACCGTAAATAATTTTGTTAATACTTTTGTAGCGAAGAGCTGGCGAGGATGTGGTTGATCGCGGGCTGCTAGAACTGAACGGAGTAGCTGCCTGTGTAGTTTGCACAGAAGCTGGACTTGTGGGCTGTGATTGGGAACTGCCCTGTATTGATGGTGTAAGCATGGGTGGTGCAATTGGCTGAATTGTTGTGCGGGCAGGACCAGCAGGCTTGCAAGGAGCAGGAGGTGTGTATGTTAGTGCTGGGGCACGAGATTACACAACGGGATGGAGGGAGCTCGGTGTGAGGAGCTGTTGTGGTGAAGAACTGAATTGAGGAACCAGCAGTGGAGTCGACGAGCTGGGGCTCGGATAAGACGCCATGGTCTGCACACTCTTAAAATAAAAATCAGTCCCATCAAATAAAACATGGCGAGATACATAAATTCATCCAGAAATGGGATCGAATAGTGGTAGCCCTTGTGTGATGGATCGTAGCCCAAAAAGGTGTACTTGGTTGTCTTTGGCAATAGTTTTTTATGATGATAGGGCACAAGGTTGGGAAAGCATGTACAGCCAAAGACCTTAAGCAAATTGTAATCAGGTTTTCGACACAGTAGCTTTTCATATGGGGAAACATATCGCAATTGTTTCATCGGAAAGTCTATTGATCAAGAAGACAGCAGTGGAGAAAGCATCAAGCCAAAAATGGAGCAGAAGGTGGGCATGATGAAGTAAGCATAACCTGACAGACTCGATGTGACGGTGTTTGCGTTCAGCAACGCCATTTTATTGTGGTGTGTGTGGACATGATATTTGGTGACGAATGTCATGAGTGAGTAAGAAATCAGTAAGCATACGACCAGTAAATTCCCCCCCCATCAGTTTGAATAGACTTTACTGTATGGACAGTTTTTATCTCACAAGACAATGTTCTCAATCATGTGTTTAAAGTACGAAAAAATATTGAAGACTTCAGATTTACGAATCATTGGAAATAACCACGTATATCGGAAATAGTCATCCACAATTGATAAATAAAAATGATGTCCATTAGAGGTGGGTACTGGGGAAGGCCCCCATACATCTAGATATAAAAGATCAAGAGGAGACTTAGAAAAAAAATTGCGTGCCGTGAAAGGCAAATTACAAGATTTACCCAACGAACACGTATGACAAACTTTGTCACTGATTAATTGTCCTTTAAGGGGAAGAACAGAATTATTGACGACAGCTTTAAGAACGGGATATGCTTGATGACCCAACCAAGCATGCCAAGTTGTTGAATCTGTCTTTTCACCAATAAGAGCTAGAGGAGTAATTGATGACTACGAGAACTGAAGATTGTAAAGAGGTCCGGGATTACTGCCAGAAAGGATGGTTTCCTTCGTCTTGTTGTCCTTAACACGAAAACCATGAGAGTCAAATTCAAAATATATATCATTATCACAGGAAAACTGACGAATGGAAAGCAAATTTTTATGCATAAAAGGAACACAAAAAATATTGCGTAAATAGAGTGGGCGAGACGTAGAGGAAAGATGTGATTGAGCAAGATGAGAGATATGTAGTGGTTCACCATTACCGACCATTATTTTGTCCTTACTAGTATATGGTTGAGCATGAGAAAAGGCGGATGGGTTGGACGCAATGTGGTGAGTGGCCCCAGAGTCAAGACACCAATTTGGATTGAAGGCTAGAGATGGAGAGTGCTCCGCAGAGTAACCAGCATTGAACCGTTATGGGCATACATTGGCTAGATGATCACGGTTGTGACATAGTTGGCAAGATTGGTTAAATCCATAATCACGAGGAGAAGAGGATGTGTTTAACATTCGAGGAGAAGGAGTGGAAAAAATTAGAGGTAGGGTGTAGGATTAAACCCACGACCACGGCCATGCCCATTGTTGCTATTTCCGCGACCCCTGCCGCGGCCTTGAGAGTTGTGCCGTCCACAATTTAGATTAAAGTGTGGTATGCAGGTGGGTTGGGAAGTATGATTTGTGAGTTGAGTAGAGGAGATATTTTTGCTGGTGTTTTCGGCTTTTGAGGTCTGATTAGCAGAGAGGGCGATGGTGGGTGGAGTAGAAAACTTTGTGAGTAACTTTTTTTCTTCATGTAAGAGATCATACAACTCTTGGATAGTAAGGGTGGGTCGAGTGTTGAGGGAGGTTATGAACTCCTTATATTCAGCCCCAAGACCATCTAAGATGTGATCTACCAAATCAAGGTCAGAAATGGGAGAATCAGCAGTAGTGAGTGCGGAAGAAAGAGACTTCGCATGAAGAACATATTCAGAGATGAATTGATTTGGTTTGCGTTGAAGGATGTGCAGTTGAGTTTTGAGAGTTCTGATGTGAGTGCGGGAAGAAGAAGAAAAAAGATTTTGAAGTAATGTCCATGCTTCTAGTGATATGTCACAAGAGATTAACTGAGCTTGAACAGATTCGCTGGAGGTGGCACGAATCCAGGAAAGAACTAGGTGGGTGGCACTGGACCAGTAGACGAAGTCTGGATTTGAGGCACCATCTTCGAGCTCAGGAGGAGAGGGAAGTGGTTCTGAGATAACTCGGACGAGTTTGTGGGTCTTAAGGATTGATAGGAACTGGGAGTGCCATAGGAGATAATTGGTGTCGTTGAGAATGGTGTTTGACATAAGAGATTGAGGATTAAAGTTAAGAGGCAATGGAGGGTACTTGGATTCTGTTGTAGCAGCAGGTGATGATAAATCTGAGGTTTTAGGTGTGCTGGGGGAAACTACATCAGTTGGAGATCCCATGGCAGAGATAAGAAAGGAGAAGAATAAGTCGAGTGGATAAAGATTAGAGAAGAAGGACGGCTAGAATTAGAATTTCCCTAACGCCTGCTCTGATACCATGAAAGAATAGAATCCCCACAATGTCTTGGGGTTGCATTCAACAGATTTATATACAAAGTACAAATCCCCTGGGATACAAAAAATTTACCTAAAATACATCTCCCTAAGACATTAGTACGAAGAGTCAAAACAATACATTTAACCATGAGGGATCGATATACAGGGGTCATGAATGAATTTAGAAGATGTACTTCCAGCTTCATGTACTTTAGCTTTCACTTACCCCATCCAAAGTCCAAACTAAAAGTGATGTGCTTACTATACTATACACAACTAGGACTGGCTTAATTCGTCGCTGCTATTGATTTCATCCGCATCTCTTGGAGGCCGGAATAAATGTCTTTGGAAGACCAAGTATGTGGAAGTCGAACTTGCCGATCCTATGATCCCTTAAGGTCTATCCTTTCTTTCTAAATAAGGAGATTGACCTCTTCGAGTGCTCCACATGTCAATACTTTACTAAGGCTAGCTACCTCATTTCCTTCTTTCAAGTTCTCACTGAAAAGACAAGGCACATCCTCACTCAGATCTCTTTTCTAAAGGAGATGAAATAGGGAGTTTCATCCCGTTGCTTAGTGGAGCCGGGAGAAGGGGTGCATATTTACCGGATGGAGGAGTGAACAGTCGGGGATCATATAGAAGAGGGACAGAATAAGAAGAGAGAGAGAAGAACATAGAGAATGCAGTCATTTCAATTAGATTTGATGCCTTATTAACCAAAAATGCAATGAATAGTCCGGGTAAAATCTAAAGCCCTCAGTATACCCTTATTCGTGGGACTCGACTAAGGCTTACCTTGTTCCTCTTACGAAGGATGAGAACATTTCTTTCTCTTGGACAAAGAGAAGAAGGGCAAATTCTTTAGTAAGTAGGTTTCCAAATGTGCTAGAGCAAAAATGTGACTAATAGGTTGGAATCATTTGGGTGGTGATCCCATAGCTCTAAGTCTTATTAGGTCTAATAGAAGTTCTTGCAGCTTAGGCCGGAGCCCTATTCAACGAGCCCTGAGGGCGCTCATGCACAAATTCCGTCCAACCCTCATCCTGTGGAAAGGTAAGGAAGTAATGAAACATGATAAAACAATTAGGATCACCGGTACAGTACTGATAGTCAAAGTAGTCATCCTCCACCAAATCAGGTAAGAATGCCAACTAGATTTGGCAAAAGCTGCATCTCGTCAAAAACTTCAGGAGACCTTAATTAATACTTCACTCCTAATAACAAAAGATATATTCAATAATTATTGTAGGAGACCAAACTTTAATAGACCAAGACATTATTATCAATCCAACTTCAGAACAGTTATGACTATAATTAAAAACTTAACTCAAATTATTACAATAAAAAATACTACATTAGATTTATATATATATATATATATATATATATTTTAATAACACTCATAATAGGTTTTATAATTACAAAGGTTATTTTAATTCAAATGTATCTGACCATTTCAAGATAATAAACCACACAAGAAAGTTGTTCAAGTGTAGGTTCAAAAGTTACTAATTCAGAAGGACCCTTCTAAAAGGGTACCATATCTTAAATCTTGCTTCTGCAAAACAGTTCAAGAAAAGAAAATCAAACACTATATATGGATATTGGACAGCAGATCGATGCAGGAGACATGTGACCTACAATTAATAAAGATATACTGCAAGGTTACATTGAGAAAGATGGCTGCCCCATAGTTACTTTTAGTGATAACTCTCAAGGAAAAGTCAGAGGAATTGGTAATCTAGTGACAAAAATTTTCACTTGTATAAATGTATCCTATGATGATGGACTTAAGCAGAAGCTTATCAGTATTAGTCAAATTTGTGATAAAGGTTTTAATGTTACTTATTCTAATAACATGTGTCAAATCTTAGATAAACATGGAAAAGTCCTATATTGATTGGTCAAACAAAATGCAACATCTATATATGAATTTACCTTTCAATAGTTGAAACATCGGATGCAGTTTGTTTTCTTTCACACAATCAACTAAAGCAGCATGGATTTGGCATAACAGGATTGCTCATTTGAATTCTAAAGGAATTTTCAAGTTATCCACAAACAACCTTGTTAGAGGCTTACCTAAAATAGTTTTCAAAAAGGATAAACTATACAAAGCATGTCAATGTGAAAAACAAAAGAAAACATCTTTTAAGAAAAAGGGATAATTATGTTTTTGACCAACGTACTATAGTCGGGGAGCAGAATTGACAATCGTACTCTCAAAGACCCACTTTTGCCCTATGTACTTGCATAAGTTGAAAACAATTGATACACCCGTTATCTGCCCATCCAAAAACTTGAAGGTCGTATGACAGCCATCCGAAAAACTTGACGGTCATCCAAAAACTTGATGACCATCTAAAAACTTGACAGCTCCAAACTATCTCACCTTGTCTGTATTTTCTCTCAAGACCCTTCCATCGCTTACCCTTATCTATTCGACCCCCCAAAATCTCTCCTGGTGTCATTTTCCACCCATGCCCTGTAATCCTCATGTGTACGGACTATGCAATTTCACCTCCATTGCGGTGGGCTCCGAGCTCTACGTTCTCGGTGGGTCGCTTTTCGACACGCGGTCGTATCCGCTTGACCGTCCCTCCCCTTCCTCGTCTGCCTTTTGATATGATTTTGGTAGACAGTCTTGGGATTCTTTTCCCCCTATGCTCAGTCCTCGTGGAAGCTTTGCATGTGCAGCGATCCCCAATTCGAATAAAAAATTCTTGTTGCTAGTGGTGGTTCCCGGCACATCATGATTGGTGCAGCTGGGAGTAGGATAAGTTCAGTGAAAATGTATGATGTTAGGAGGAATGAGTGGGTGGCATTGGATGGGTTGCCTCGGTTTTGAGCTGGTTGTGTTGGGTTCTTGGTAGCATGGGAAAAGTACATTTGGCCGTCAAGTTTTTGGATGACCGTCAAGTTTTTGGATGGCCGTCAGATGGCCGTCAAATTTTTGGATGGGCAAATAATGGGTGTGTCAATTGTTTCCAACTTATGCAAGTACATAGGGCAAAAGGGGTATTTGAGAGTACGATTGTCAATTATGCTCCCCAATCATAGTACGTTGGTCAAAAACATAATTATCCCTTAAGAAAAATGATAAGCTTACTACAACTAAACCTTTTGAACTGCTTCATATGGATCTCTTTGGACCCATTAAGACAAGAAGCCTAGGAGGTAAAAGGTTTTCACTAGTTATAGTAGATGACTATACTAGATATATACATGGATTTTATTAATTGACTTCAAATTTAGAAACTTTATCTCTAGTGACAAAATTGCTCAATCAAGTTCAAAATAAAAAAGGATCAAAAGTAATCTACATCATCATGGAAGTGGGTTTGATAACACAGGTATTGTATAATGTGTCCAAATGGCACGACTTTCGAAGAACTTTGTAAATGGACCTGAACATTGTCCCTTTTCAATATATTTTTCATAATACTCACCACTTCGGTCTGACCTTGCTATTTTTAATTTCTTATCTGATTGTCTTTCTGCCTCATTTATGAATACCTCAAGGGTGTTCACTGAATGAGACTTTTCATGCTGTAAATAAATGTGACCATAATGTGGGCAGTCATCAATAAAGGTGATAAATTACTCCTTACCGCCCCAACTAAAGAAGTCAAATGGACCACAAATATTAGTGTGTATCAGCTTAAGAAGTTGAGTACTTCTCGTGGAAGATTTCCTTAATATGGTTTTGGTCTGCTTTCCTTTAATGCAGTCCACACATACAACCCAGTCACTAAAATACAATAGAGGAAGGATTTTACTTTTCACCAACCTTGTTAACCTTTCTATGGAAATAAGATCTTATCTCCACTGCCACAAGTAAGCTGATGCACTCCGTTTCATGCCTACATTACTATCAAAATGATACAAGGACTCATCAAATTTATTATTAAGATTGAAACGGTGAAGTGAATAACGTAAAATACCAGAACCATAAAACTACTTGTTTTTAAACAACGAAAAAATTGTGTTTTCGATCTTAAAATTAAAACCTAAACCATCCATCTTCCCTATTGAAACAAGATTTTTAGCCCAATCAGGAACATAAAGACACCCTTCAAGATCTATATGACATCCGGTGTCCAAGATCAACCTATGCATCCCAATTCTTTCTATTCGTGCCTTCATCTTGTTTCCCATAAACAAATATTGTTGAGTTATGTTTATGAGTTGGATCGTAAGAAATCCTTGTATGACATGAGACACATGAGTAGTGGCACCAAAATGTAACCACCAGTTATTATTAGGCACTTCTAAAAGGTTTGATTCAAAACATACAAATATTATGAAAACCTTTCTTTTCAAACCATTCCTTTCTTTTAGGACAATCTTGTTTACGTGTCTTTCCTTATTGTAGAAGTAACACTTGACTATCTTCTAGATACAACCTTCATTAACCTTCATTGGGGCCTTGTTCCCTTTCTTATCCTTCTTACCCGATTTGACCTTGCTACTACTAGCTCCATTATAAGCTATGAAAAGAATAGTGATCCTTTATCTTCTTTAATCTCCCTTCCTCCGGCACTATTATGGCCTTGAGCTCTTTAAAGTTTTATTTATCTTTAATGGTGTTGTAATTCACGTGAAACTGGTCAAATCCTGCAGGAAGGGAGTTCATGAAAAACTGTATAGGAAAAGAATCACTCACATCTATCCCCAAGTTCTTAAGCTTTGCTGCTAGCTTGGACATTTTTGATATGTGATCATGAATTGATTTAGATCAATCAAATTTCTTTGTAGTCAACTCACTCAAAAAACTACTTTCAATTGATTTATTGACCAAGTTCGACTAGGAATATTCTATAACTTTTTTGCATGAACTCCCTTGCATCATTCATTTTTGACATCGAAGGCTTGATATTTCTAGTCATGGTCATCCTCATAAGGTTCACGCTTAGCCTATTAGACTGCTCTCAAGCCTTATAAAAGGTCTTGTCATCTTTCGAGCTAGTCTCAATAAATGGGCTCCTCCTCTGTCATTATGACTAGATCTAAATCCATAACACCTAGAGTAAACTGGATTCGTTCAAACGCCTAGTTCAGCCCGTTGAACTTGACGAACAAATTCCCCAATGCGAAGAGATTTAATGAGGGTACAAACATTTATACATTCTCATCTCTTAGTGCTTTGAGTTAACATTAATAGATTCAAATATCCTTACGTAAAAAATAAAATGAACAACATATTCGATGCCAAAATAAAATGAAATACTTTAACAGATAATCATAACATACATTAGCCAAATAAGTTCTCTATCTTTGGATACACACTCTATCTAACTAAGGTATAACGATTAATCTCTTTCATGTTATAGATTATATGTAATGGTTCATCTTCGAATGACCTCCTAGCAAAATAATTTATAATCTCTTTAATGTGTTGATATTTCATTCAACTAGGCCACTTTGGTGACTAACAAACTATTAAATAACTTCACGTTATATTCTACTTTCATGTTCCAATCCTTGAACAGAACAAAATTTTATTTGGAAAATAAACTATACTATCTAAACGGCCTCAACCGACTATATTACACGTGGCAAACACCACAACACCAGGCAAGCTAGGTGGATGACGCCGAGGTGGCATATGAAGCAAGAAAGAGGTAAACCTCTGCAAACCCTGAATGTGACGACCTGGCAACCATGATCTACCAGGTCGCCCTCAACCTCTGCAGGCCTACATGCTTAAGTCGCCGACCTCGTTACTCCATAGTACAACCATGGTATATCCTAGGTCGACCACTTGATTTGCTCGCCTCGTTAACCATCACACCACCTGCCCAGCTCGGCATAAGCAGAGTCCATCATGTAATCGTCTATCAAACTGGGTAGAATCCTACTATAATTCTACCTCCATAACAGTCATAAGCAAACACACTATCGTGATCCATAAGTCATGGGATTTCCTCGTATCATACCAAATCCAAAACTGACTAGGGTTATAAATTATCTCCTTATAAATAGCTCAAAGGCATCATACGATACGTGAAAATTATATTAAAGTTATACTTTGTTAGAGCATTATATTCTCTCTGCAGTATTGTTGATTCTCACGCCGGAGGGTTATTGCTGGGACATCCTAGCCCCCTTAACGATGTTTTCTGTTTATCACAAGGCATTCATATCTTCTCTCTTCAAGAGCAATCCCAACAACATCAACCGGAATCCAATAGCCTACACACGTCGATCGGACGTGGTCACCAACATCTTTTGCGTGATCATTATCCAATTTGTTCTATTAACTTTTCGGGCATAAGAGCTTTAAGGCATCAAGGCACGCAAACTTCGGAAAACCCTTTCACACGCCAAGGCGCTGTTGCTTCTAACGCAGTTGTTGTAGCACTCCAAAACAGCTCTAAGGCGCTATAAGGTCTCGTCGTGGTGCCCGGGCTTCATAACATCGCTAAGGCCGCATCATGCGCCGACCTACCTCTTGTTCTAGCGCCTCTTTTTGATGAAAATTAGACTTTTCAAAAATTATCATTACATCTAATTTTTGGAAAACATACTTAATCATATGTATAATTCAATTAACAAAATTTACAGCAGAATATCATTATTCAACAAATTGAATTAATAATCATAATCAAAAAATTATGAGTTCCAAAAATCCTCAGCTCAGATACCACTTGAGAACTTTATTAGGAATTTCATACTACAATAACTTTCATGAAATTCACAATAATCCATAATACCCAGAATTTTTTAGAACTCATAATTTTCACGTAAATAATAAATTCATGGACAAAATTGAAGTACTTACCTTGATCCATAATGATAATGACACTTGCAATTTGATGTAAGAATTCCCTTCTTCCTTGTTTTTTCCTTTATTCTCTTCTTGATGGTGAGAAGAAAACCCTAACCCTTTTCTCTTTCTCTCTAATGTAACTTTTCTTGCAGACCGTAATAAAAGTTGTGTTTAGGTTTTGCAACTGTTGGCTACTTATTAGGCAGAGGAAGAAGGAATCTTTTTCCTTTTATAACTATCAAGTTTTAGTAGTATTTTATTCCTATTAAGCCATCAAAGTGAGGCATTTTATCTTAAGACTTATTTAGCCAATAAGTCATGCAAGACACTATTATGGAAATATTTCAACATCTCTTACTTTGACTTCTCCTTAATAGACTTATAATGAAGAAAAATGAGCATGGAGGAGAGTTGTCTTCATTAACTACAAGTCATTGGGGAGTGAATGTTCGTATCAAACACGCACACACAAATAAACAGAAACATAACTTTGTGTATATTGTTCATTCAGTCACTTGACTTATGGTAATTTTCTTAAGAGCTAATTTCCTCATTTCCATATAAGATTTCATGACATTCAAACGGAACCTTAGTATTCCATTGGGAGAATGCCTCTAACAATTAATCCCTCCATCCCGGATAGGTGTTCTTACTTTCTATTTTGGGATGTCCTCACTAATGTTCCTAGAGACTTTTAATGTACAAAGTTTCTACCATTCTTCCCAATATACCCTTAACGCTTCATTTAATATCAACATAACACATCCTAGAGAAACCCGTTTGTTTAGAATAGTGGAACTTAATTAATGTTATCAGTATTATTGTTAGAACATTTATCCAAGACAGAGGGAGTTAATAGTTTTTCGATGTTTCAAGCCATGATTTTTGGTGGGGATAAATAGCCAAATGACCAACGTACTATCAAAAGTTACGATTTGACCAACCAACTCCCAATATACCAAATGTGACCAATGTACTCACTAATTAAGGCCTCAATTAATGAATACATTGGTCACATTTGGCCTCAACTAATGAGTGCATTAGTCACATTTGACCTCAATCATCAAGTCCATTAAGTTCATGGATGGGCCGTTAGTCAGAGGGACCACATTGGCCTCAATTAGTGAGTACATTGGTTACATTTGGTATATTGGGAGTTGGTTGGTTAAATCGGTAAACTTTTTATAGTGCAAATTTTTCGATGTTTCAAGCCATGATTTTTGGTGAGGGTCACAATGTGGACCACATAGGGTCATAATGACTAATGAGAATTCACAATCGTAGAGCTCTTTTCTTGAGCTTTTTTGTGGTTCCCACATGCCACACCAGCTCAACCTCAAAAACTCAAAGGGGAGCACTATTAACACCTCATTTTCTTATAATACACCACTTCTTCTAATACACCCCCCACAATAATTCCACACCAACCTAATTTATTAATATACCACCCATATATTTCCTTTTTTAATTACCCCTTCCTTAAAAAAAATCTCCTTTTTCTTTTCTTCTAAACCTAACCCCCCACACACACACGGGGCAGAACCCCCTCCGGCAGTCTCTCTCCCTCATCTTCCTCACCATCCCTCTGTTTCTTCTAAACCTAATACATGCTCAGAGTTGCTCTCTCTCTCTTCCTCGCCATCCCCCTGTTTCCTCATTCCGAAGGTACGCCGCCTATTCTACCATCTTCATTTTTATCCGTTTATTTATAAGATTAATCAATCCAATTTCATTTCTTGCAATCCACATTGAATATAATCACAAACTCCAATGTGGAGTAATTCTTCTTAGATCTACCCTCATTCCCTCTTTTCTTTTTTAAAACCCTTTGGAAAAAATCGATGATTTCTTGTTTCAAACAGGAAAAAGACATTTTTTTTGCGAAATGTCATCTATATCCTTAAAAAACACGGAACAACACGCTATGCATCGCAACACAACATGATGCACAAATTACTTTTTTCACTTGCAATGCACAAAAAGATGTGCATCGTGATGCACAAAAATTATATTACAACATACTGTTTTTGTGCATCGCGATGCACAAATTACCTTTTTCACTTGCTTAATGTTGTCTATGCCCTTCCTTCTAACACGTACGCATTGCATCGACTTTCAGACTACAAAACAAACTAACCCTCTTCACTTCAAATACACATTAAAAAAAAACATCTTCACTTCAAACAGAGCAAAAAATCTTAAAAACCTTCGGCGATTTTGCAAAAACTTTTAAAAACATCATCATGAGATATTATCAAACAGAGCAAAAAATGTCTTCTCAATTACAAAAGAGCATTGGGAAGAAAACAACAACCACCAGAACGAACAAAAATGAAGTATCAAGTTAGTATTGCTGAATACATTTTAGGGTTTCAAAAATAGAGCGAAAATGTCAATTGTGTGTTATGGATTGTATTATTGATAACTTTTGTAATAACAATAGGAATCAATAAAAATTACAATTATTACAGTTGACGATGCACAAAATTATACTTCACGATGCACAAATTATACTGAAATAGTACTGTTATAATTGACAATATACAAAATTATACTTAACGACCTACATTTCTTAACACAAATTATACTGAAATAGTACTGTTATACTTGACGATGCACAAAATTATAATTTATAATGTACAAATTATACTGAAATAGTACTATTATTATTGACGATGCACATTTCTTAACACAAATTATACCATAGAATGTCAATTGTGTGCTATGGATTGTATTCTTGATAAATTTTGTAATAACAATAGGAATTAATAAAAATTACAATTATTACAGTTGACAATGCACAAAAATATACTTCACGATACACAAATTATACTGAAATAGTACAGTTGTAATTGACGATGCACAAAATTATACTTGACAATTCACATTTCTTAACACAAATTATACTAAAATAGTACTGTTATACTTGACGATGCACAAAATTATACTTTACGATGCACATTTCTTAACACAAATTCACAAATTACATTGACGATGCACATTTTATACTTGTCAATGCACATTTCTTAACACAAAATCACAAATTATATTGACGATATTGTACTTCACGATGCACATTTCTTAACACAAATTCACAAATTACATTGACGATGCACATTTTATATTTCACGATGCACATTTCACAAATTACATTGATGATGCACATTTCGTATGCATGACGATGCACAAATTATACTTAAAAACGTCATAGTAAGGGGGCAGTTTTTGAATAAATAGTCAATTTATCACTTAAAATAGACTTAAGCGGTTAAAAACAATTATAGTGGTGGGGGGGATAGGCTTTTAAAGTAAAAATGTGGAAGTGTGTGGAGCTGTTGAAGAACCCAATCTCTGGGGGGTTTTATATTTTAGGCATTATATCACAAATAAGAAATCAACTGTTGAAGAACCCAAATCTCTGGAGGGTTTTGACAGTAAGCTTAGGAGTATTTTCTGCAATTCTTATCTTGGTGATTTTTGGCGGAGGGTTTTCTTTTAGGCATTATATCACAAATCATTCACAATTCACTTTTTTCAATTAAACTACAAAAATTACAATTCACTTTTTATATACACAGAGTGCAAGTGTGTGTGTGGGGGGGTGGTTAAGTACAGTCTATCATCATCATCAATACTTAAGCTAAAGCATATAATTAAGCTAAAGCAGCTTCATATAATTAAGCTAAAACATATAATTAAGCTAAAGCAGCTTCATATAATTAAGCTAAAACATATAAGAACACCTCTTGTATAGACAAAACAAAACTAAATCAAGTTGGCTAATTATATCATCATCATCAATATAATTAAGCTAAAGCAGTTTCATATCTTTGCTGCTTTAACTTAATTATCAAGTTGGTTAATTATATCTTTCCTATTTTCAGACTACATTCTCATGACTCATCAATATAATTAAGCTAAACCTGAATCAAGTTGGTTAATTATATCATCATCATCATCAATATAATTAAGCTAAAGCAAAGATACGAAGCTGCTTTAGCTTAATTATCACCAAAAGCTGCTTTAGCTTAATTATGTCATCATCATCAATATGACATTCATTAAAAGATGGTTAATGAAGAATACCTCTTGTATAGATAAAATAAAACTGAATCAAGTTTAATAGAAGAATCATCCTTAGTGCTATGCACACCTCGATACCTTAAAGATAGGCCACGGGGCCTAAGAAGAAGAGAGAGCTAACTACTTGAATGAAGTCATATGCTTAAGATAGCTCGATGCAATCAATAAGTAAAGAAGAGGAAAGCAAATCCGTTATCAAATTCATTTTTGTTCCCTAAATTACTACCGTATTTCTTTCATTTAATAGATTTTGTGGACTCGTTCGTGAAGTGACTTAGCCGGGAAAGAAGCAGGGCTTAGCTTCCTTCTATTCCCACTCGAGCGGGATCAAAGGGGATGAGAATAAAAGATTCAGCAACCTAATTTTTCCCGAAGCTTGCGTTCCAAATGGGCTGCAATCCATATCGTTCCAAGTAGTTTTTCGCTAATATAAACTGTGAATAAAACATCCCTCCTCTTTTTCCTCCACTAAACCCCAATAATTCATACAACTCCCAAACAAACAAATCAAAAACCCTAACTTTCCAACAACCACAGACCTTGACAAACGGTATAACAGATGTTGATCTCGTCTCAAAACCCTAACGTTCCAAATGACCTTTCGAATAATCATAAGCCTATAAGCCATAACAGAATTTGATCTCGTCAATATACTATTGTATGAAGGAAAGACAAAATCCCCAGTAATATCATGCTTTATGAAGGTGTATGGATTTATTTTGTTTAATGGATATGGTGACATTAGATATTCATGGGGCATATATTGATTTTTATGAATCTCCGTGGCTTCTTATTTATAATGCCTAGCTAATCTACCCACACGCATCATCAAGGTCGAATTTATAGTATATCTCATTGGATATCAAGTATATATTAATTCCAAAAAACATTTGTCTTCAAAAGTCTCTTCCTAACATTTGTAAGGTTATGGCCTGATAACCTTTGGGTGGCTTTTATTCAGAACTTAAACTCTTCAATCTCGATGTTATCAAAGGCTAAAGAAAGAAAGAAGTGTATTTTGGTATGTACCATGAAAATTGCATCATGAAACTTGCCTTATCACTAACATGATTTTCAATTTTAGAGTGCTAGATCTCTTGGAGCCTTGGCAGGTTTTGCTATTGGAGTAAGAGATTTCTAGCAAGAAAGGTCACTTTGGGAAAGGTTGTCTACTTTGCTAGGACTGATATTATGATCAAGTTTAGATCATCAAATCTAGAAAAAGTAAATGGGAAGAATAAGAATTCTGAACATGGCAGAGTAAAAATAATAATAATAATAAATAAATAAATTACACGTATGTATGTATGTATGAATGTATACTCCTATATCAAGTTATTGTTTCTATTTTTAAAATTTTTGATCCCCATTCTTTGTTTCGAAAATTTCAAGAGCCCACATGTGGTAAGCCTCACTACACTCTTGCTTGCTGTCATAATATCACTTGGTCGTTAAGAAAAAAAAACACACACACACACACACACACACACATAACATACACACACACAACACACACACACCAGCACTCCCCATGTGGTAAGCCTCACACACAGCAGCAATAACATAGACACACACACACACCAGCAGTAACATACACACACACACACAACAAAATAGTAGCCACACACACACACACAGAGCAGCACACACAACATCACTCCCCATGTGGTAAGCCTCACACACCGCAGCAGTAATACACACACACACACACCAGTAGTAACACACACACACACAACTGACCACACACATGCCCAAAGACACACAATAGCACTCCCCATATGGTAAGCCTTGAGTGGTTATCGCAACAATACTAAGAATTTCGTAAGGTCACTAAATTATAGCGAAGCAAACACTAAATTTAAATATCTAATTGCATGCGAAATCTCAAATTCTTAGTCATTTGAAAGCAAATGATCAACCAAGAAACATAAAAAAAAAATTTTAAAATTTAAAAAAGGCGATAGTTTGATTTGCTTATTTTAACTTCTTAGTCATTTGAAAGCAAATGATCAACCAAGAAACTTTATAAAAATAAAAATAAAAAGCCGATAGTTTGATTTCCCTATTTTAACTGTCTAATATGTTCAAGTTGACTTGACAAAGCAACTGGGAGCAATATCTAACAAAATCTACTTATTGGCCTTCTATAATAAGATGTCTCACATAAGAGTTTTCCTTGGCTTGCTGAATTTTACATACATATATCGCCAAGAAAGATTGGCTCACATAAGATTTTGCAAAATGTCCAGGAACTATTTGTGAAGACAATAATAAGGAGGAATAAGCCTCACACACAGGCGATAACATACACACATACACACACACACACACCATAACATACACACACATACACACATCATAAAAACACCACACACACACACACACAACAGCACTCCCCATGTGGTAAGTCTCAAACACCGCAGCAGAAATCCCAAACTTCTTAGTCATTTGAAAGCAAATGATCAACCAAGAAACTAAAAAAAAAAAAAAGGCAGATAGTTTGATTTGCCTATTTTAACTTCTTAGTCATTTGAAAGCAAATGATCAACCAAGAAACTTTATAAAAATAAAAATAAAAAAAAAGGCAGACATTGGCCTTCTATAATAAGATGTCTTGATAGGACGGACTTGTACTATGTAATTCCTATGTTTTCCGGTCTTATATTTCATGATTTCCATGTATTTAGCTAGGTTTGATGTATTTTGAGTGATTTTATGTATTGTGAGGATATTGAAAGAAACTATGTGATTTGAGAGAATCTTAGAGAGTTTTTGATGTAAATGTTTTTGGTCCTCAAAAAGTAGCTCAAGTTCATCAAGTTCTTCGCCCATGAAAGTCAAGTCTAGCTCATTCGAAGAAGATCGGAAGCAAGCTAAGGAGTCAAGAAAAAGAAAAGAAGAAATCTGCAATTTTGCCCAGGGGACGAGTCGTCCCCATTTTGCCCAATTATTCCCCATCAAAGGGACGACAGATTCAGAAAGGCTGAAGTCCGGGATGAGTCGTCCTTTAGGGCACGACTCGTGCCCATGTTTTGAAGGCTAAGGGACGAGTCGTCTCCTGGGGGACGAGTCGTGCCCTGACGGGCTGGAATCGTGGTTGATGTATTTTTGGCAGTTTTTATTATTTTGAGTTTATTTTATTTTTCCTTTTTTATCTAGGTTTTAGGAAGGAAGTATATATACTACCTCTTTTATTATTTTTAGGGTTATCATCAACTTTGTTTAGTTTTCCTTGAAAAAAAATTCAAGCTTTGAATTTCTATGGAGAACTAAACTCCATAACTTTGGATTTGAGATCTTGATCCGGATTCTTAATTCTATTGAGGTATTTCTTTCTCTTAATTAATTCTTGTTCATAATCTTGCTTGTATTAATTTAGATTGATTTCTAGGTTTGTGGATTTGGCCAATTCACTTGTCCTCTTTATTAATCTTTGCTTGTAGCATCTTCACGAATTGTATATGTGCCATAGCAATTCGAGAAGTAGGCAAGATTAGACGATTTTCTAATTAACATTAGAAAGCGTTCTTGATTTTAGTCTCTTAAAACAACATCAATTAATCTTTAGACCTTTTCTGTGCCAGTTTAGGTTTAATTTTAATTAGGGTTTATAGTGAGTGTGCCTTGCTATAAACTAAACGAAAGAAGAGATAGAGATTGAAATATATCTCGTAATCAAGTGAATAAGTTTTATGGTGAAAAGAATTATCATGATATTAGAATTAAAATCCGGTGACAGTATCAAATCTGAAGTTTCTTTAAATTATTATTTCAAACACTTTGTTTATTTTTCCCGTTGTAGGAATTAATTAAGAACTCAATTAAACCCCCAATCTGGTCAAGTGACTGTTCGCAAATAATCACTATTCTTCGTGGATCGACCCTGACTTACCCTAATTACATTATTAGTGGCCGAGTTTAGGTCTAATTTAGTGGGCGTGCGACTAAGCCTACCATGTCTCACATAAGAGTTTTCTTTGGCTTCTGAATTTTACATAAGATTTTGCAAAATGTCCAGGAACTATTGGTGAAGACAATAATAAGGAGGAATAAATAGATATAGGTGTGGTGAGAATCGGTTGAAAGAGGAAAAGAAAGCAAGTTGCATACAAAGATTTGGATGAATAAAAAAGGTTGTTAATCTTTGCATATTCAAATCCCAAATGCCATTGAGTATTTCTTTAGGTTCACTATTAGAGAAGCCCTGATATCTCTTCTTTCAGGCATTATATCAAACGGGTTATGGGCACTAACTAAACAAATCAACATGTGCCAAAGAGAGTCTTCAATACGCCCAAATCAAAATTCCAGTTCAATACGCAAAAACGAAATCCAAATTCCAAGAAAAACTAATTCAATATGGAAAAACGAAATCCAAAGCTGGAGACAAAAATGCAAATCAATCCAAAAAAAAAGTACAACAAACTGGGTTTAGGGAAGTTTAGAGGAAAAAAAAATTGAAGACTTACAGAGACGTAGATGTGTGCGAGCTTGAGAGATTCTGCCGTTGATGGTGAGAGAGACAGAGTCTGGGCACCGGTGGATGGTTTGAGAGAGAGAGACGTGAGAGACAGAGTCGTGCGTGAGAGGTGAGGGTTTTGTATACCACAAATCCTCTTCTAATTTGGGGACGGGAGTAGCAGAAATCCATTTCGGTGAGAGAGGAAGAATTTGTCGGAGTGATCGATGCTCGCACACGGGAAGGATTTTCGGTGAGAGAGGAAGAATTCAGAGAATAACGGTCGTGGCACGCGTGAATCTTGAGGTTTGATCTTGGCCGTTGAGATTTAGTAACTCGGTAAATCCTAACCGGTAGTTGTCCCCAGTCAATTGTAAGCGTGCAAAGGCCCTCCTATTGTATTATAGATTATTATTACTATTATTATTATTACTACTATTATTACTATTACTACTATTATTACTATTACTACTACTATTACTACTACTACTACTATTATTATTATTATTATTATTATTATTATTATTATTATTATTATTATTATTATTATTATTATTATTATTATTATTATTATTATTATTATTATTATTATTACTATTACTACTATTACTACAACTATTACTACTATTACTACTACTATTACTACTATTATTACTATTACTACTATTACTATTATTACTACTACTATTACTACTACTATTATTACTACTATTACTACTACTGTTATTACTACTATTACTACTATTATTATTACTACTATTACTACTATTGTTATTATTATTATTACTATTATTATTACTATTATTATTATTACTATTATTATTATTACTATTATTATTACTATTATTACTATCACTATTATTACTATTACTATTACTACTATTATTACTATTATTATTATTATTATTATTATTATTATTATTATTATTATTATTATTATTATTATTATTATTATTATTATTATTATTATTACTATTATCACTATTATTATTATTATTATTATTATTATCGGGACGGTGCAATTTTTGGAACTTTCGTGTCTCAAAACTGTCTTGAATGAGGAGGGCATTTTGGGAAACTAAAGTCGGTGCAATTTTTAGAACTTTCAGGTCTCGAAAACCTGTCTTGAATGAGGGCATTTTGGGAATCTAAAGTTGTACAAACCAGTGGCAACTGGTTGTTGATATTTTATTTGAGTGAGGTTATTAACACCACCATTTTCTATTAATATCAATATTCTAAAAAGCGCTAGGCGCCAGAGCAGGGCCTAGTGCCTAGGGGCCTAATCGGGGCCTAGACGAGGCCTAGAAATTGAGGCATAATTACACCATAGGCACATACCATACCTGCTGCAACAATAGTCAATAACTAAATATGACCAAATAAATTAATAAACTAAAAGTAATGATAACATTACAAGATTAAAAGTTAAAAATTAAAATCAAATTCAATACTATTTCAAAGTAGAGGGGAGAATAATAATACTTTAATGACTTGAGGAGGGAGGGGAAATATTTTAATAACTTGAGGGTCCACTTAATAACTTTTGAACAACCTAAAGCTAAAACAAACCGTCTCTCTCTCAAACTCTCATAGATGGCAGCTCACAAGACGGCAGCAGCAAGCTGTCTCTCTTTCTCACTCTCACTCTCACTCTCGATCTCTCTTTCTATCTCGTACTCGCTCTCTTTCTCTCGCTCTCGCTCTCGCTCTCGCTCTCTTTCTCTCACGCTGTCACGCGTTCTCCTTCCCTCTCACGGGCGGCGGCTTTCATTCTCGATCTATTTCACCCATGCGCACACCTGGCAGTAAGCAGCTCACCGGCAGCGCTTCGTCCCATCATGCCTCAGGTTCTCTGTTTCTATCTCCCTCTCCAATCTCTCCCCAAATCGGCTGGGCAACAGATTTTTTTAAAAAAATTAAACAATTTTCCAAATCGGTTGGGCGTTAGTCGGTGCCTAGGCCGCCTAGACGACGATTTTTTGTCCGATTTGGCCCTAGTCGCGTGTTTGGGGGGGCCTAGCCCGATTTTTCAAATACTGATTAATATACTCATTCTCTCAATACACCACCTACACTAATTCTACACCAACATAATAACACAATACACCACCCCTACATTTTCTATTTTACCCCTCACAATTAAATCACTCTAAACCTAACCCCCCACACACACACACACAGGCAGAAACACCCCCATCCCTCATGGCTCTCACCTCCGACCTCCCTCTCCCTCATTCCCTCTTTTTTCTTCACTCTAAACCTAACCCACCCCCCAACACACACACACGGCAGAAACACCCCTCTTCCTCACGGCTCGACCTCCCGCAGCCTCCCCTCTCCCTCATTCCCTCTTCTTTTTTTTCTTCACTCTAAACCTAACCCACCCCCCCCCCACACACACACGGGCAGAAACCCCCTCATCTCCTCATTCTCCCTTCTTCCCTTTTTTTTTTTTTTTCTAATCCGCGATTTAGAAAATTGAACAAGAAATCGTCAATTTTTTCCAATGTGGTGTGGGTTTACGAGTGGGAAGAAGGAGAAGAGAGAGGGAGGAAGAAAGAAAGAAAGGAAAAAAGGGGGGAAAGAACTAAGGCAATGGAGGGAGAAGGGAGAGAGGGAGGCTGGAAAAAAAATGAGGGGGGGTCTGCCGGGAGGGGACGAAGATGGGATTGGAAAAAATAAGAAAGGTTAATAATATATTTTTAAACAATGACATTTTTGTAATTAATTTTAGAAGGGTGTATTAATAAGAAAGAGTGGTGTTAATAGCTCCACTCATTTTATTTTTACTTTTTATATTATTTTGTCTTTAAGGCGTGGGAAGGAACCCTCCTTCACACTATAAATATACCATTTAGTTCCCAATCAAATGATCTTTATATCTAATGACAACATTTAAGAGAGGTGCTAAATACAACACCTTTTTATACTAAATACAACACCCAGGCAAATTAACTATTTTGCACATGTTATAAATGAAAGAAAAAAATTTTGACAATACCACCACTTCTAGCGGTCCTATTCCAAACAACCACCTAGACTAGACGGTCCTCCATTTCCATCCATTATTCCGTCTAACTTTTTTTACACTATAATACCCTAATGTTAACATTTCCATTAAAAAAATAACGGAATCGATAAAATTTTAACAGAACTTAGTAGAACCGCCACGAGAACCGCCACCCCGAGGTGGGTTTCTTCCTAGAGGACCACCACCCCGAGGTGGGTTTCTACCTAGAGGACCGCCACCCCAAGGTGGTCTTCATTTTCTTTTCTTTTTTTTTTAATAATTGAATGATGAGCAAAATAATATTTTCTTAAGATGGGTGTTGTATTTAGCACTTTTGGAGTTTGGGGTGTTGTATTTAGCACCTATGTAAAAAAACGAAGACAGGAAATTATGGTTCAATTGCGAAGTGAAATTACAGATGATATAGTTACACTGGCCCCGCCCCTCCTTCAGTCCGTAAAACAATATCCTTGAAGTTCTCTTTGTGTCACTGTAAATGGCGAGAAAAATAACAAAAAGATCACCCCGGTGCCTAAAGAGCTCATCTTCCAAACTTATGTTTTTGAACTCGAGACATCAATGGGACCCGGAAAGTTGCCGGGTATCAGCTTACAAAACCAACACATTGCTCTTCAAAATGAATGACAGGGCATGTGAGATCCTTGAAGACTCGACTTATGTCCTCAGAAACACTCTTGGACCAAATGAAAAAAGTAACTCGGTGATTGTTGAACAATTGATTCTCTCAGATGGAAGTCGTTTCCATCCACATCGTTCACAATACCTCCTTAACTTGACCATCTGCAGTACAGATAGATTCCATAAAAATCGACAAACTATGACATGACTAAGAAACAGTTATAACCTGAATAAGTTCAGGAATACTCACCAGGAAGATCAACAGCAAAGTTAGCTTCAGCATCAGCATCAGAGTTGAATTCCTTTAATGGTTTAAAAAAAAATTTTAATTAATAAGGTAAAACGAAGAGGAAAATTACCAAAATAGTACTCACATTTGGGCAAAAAATGTATCATCTCCTCATGAGTAATGCTAGTGATATAATGTTCAGATAAATACGTATGATTGGTTAGACACTGTAGGTCTAGGGATAATGTAACCAATCATTAACTTTCTTTATACACAATATGTAACCTTAGCATTACTCTTGCCCCATTACTCCAAGTAAGATCTTAGTTTAAGAGAAACATTGAAAAGATGTGTAATACTAATACACGCTCAAATAAAGAAAATGGAGGCAAGGTTGGTTAAAAAGGAGCATAGAAGAAACGAAACAAAGAAACAAAATTTACTGAGCATACCCTTAGAACATGATTGATCCGGAAAGAAAGAAACCTATCCTTCAGTTTGGTTGCCTCCTCGTACCATCTAGAAATGTTCTCGTTTTTCACCTTCCATAAACCTTGAACCTATGCCATGAAGCACTTTTAGTATTAAAAGTTCCAGTAACAGCCTGTGTCGCTAATAACAACACAAAGAACCCACCACCAATAAGAAACATGAGTTAGAACTATGACAATACACACACATACATATACTCCATCCGTTCCACACAAATAATCCTACTTTCTATTTTGCGGCATCCCACTCAAATAGTCTAATTTGGAAAATTAAATATATTAGTTGAGTTCCATATTTACCCTTATTATGTTAAGACTTAAAATTAAGAAAAATAATTAAATTCAAAACATTAAGGCCATTTTGTAGACTGTTTGAATGGAACGGTTTCTATTACATTAGACTTGTATATAAAGTACATGGCTAGAGCATGTTGTAACTGAGGCTAGAAGCTAAGAAGATGTAAACACATTTTAAAATGAGGCAGTACGAAAGAACAATAAATCATCGTCAATTATATCAGATTTATGATATCAGATTAGCAATAACAAAGAAAGAAAACAGCAAACCAGGAACACACCTGCATACAAACTAGTTTGGAATCGCCTGAACACGGATATTCGTAAAACCTTTCTGAAGCGCACATCTCAACCCTAAAATCATAGCTCGATATTCAGCAACATTGTTCGTTGCTATTCCCAATCCTTCACGCAATCTACAAATCTACACATAAAGATTACATGTGTTAAGCATCAAAATGAAATATGTGAAAAGTTACAAGCTCAAAATGGTAGGGATTTTACCAAACTTCCATCTTCAGTTCGCAGCACAGCTCCTGCCCCAGCTTTCCCAGGATTTCCTTTAGAGGCACCATCGAATTCAAGAATACAAAAGCGCTGTATTATTGATACAAAATAAGGTCTTGTCAAAGCAAGAAATGATAAAAGCACACAAATTTATTTATTGTGATTATCTCCTTTTGTAGTTTATCTAAAGAACAGAAGTTGACGACATAAAGTAAGCGCATTGCAAGTTCATCTCTGAAACTTGAAAATAAATCTTTTGGAAATGTATGAAATACATCAGATGGATCTTTACTCCCCGCTAGGCCTATCAATGGATCGGATTCGAATCGGATATGCCAAATCCAAATTCGATTTGTTAAGAAATTATCGGATTCAGATCGAATAGAATTATCTCTCGGATATTTCAAAGCTCGATCCATATCCTAAATTTTTGGATTGGGATTTTTTCGGATATTATTCAACCCTCATAAAGTATTGAATAAAAATAATATCAAGGTATCTTTTACTCAATCAAAGGTATGAAAAATCATCGGCTTATACAAACATAAACGACAATGTTAGTAAGTTATTATAGTGCGCATAAGAATTTATATTTAGTTGAAATAGTAATTATTAATGACTAAAAGCTCTAACATAAGTAATTTTTGTATGTATAATATTACTATATTTTATATCAGATCGGTCGGTTTATTAATAGATCGGAACACCCTTAATCCAAATTCAATTTGTAAATATATTGTGTTATCGGACTCGGATCACAATCAGATAATCGGATTGAAAAACTCAATCCATATCCTAAAAATAACATGGGACTCAGATTGGATTTGGATCAAAATTCGATCCATTGAAAGCCTTACTCCCCATGTTTCACTCAAAGAGTCCACGTTTGAAAAGTCTAATATTTAAGAGACATATAACTAGCATTAGAGTAGGTCATAATTACAAAAGTGCTTGAGCATGGTTAAGATATTTATATGACATATGGAGGGTAAAGTTGAAAAGGTATGGAGATTGCAAGCATACTTTTGAAAGTGGACTCTTTAAGTGAAACATCGTAAAATAGAGTAGTGGACTCTTTGCCCGGAACGGAGGAAGTATATGAGAAAAACCTTTAGTGGTACTGTCTCATCAAAAACTGAACCAGAAAGCTGAGGATTTCCAGGTACATGTGGAAGGGAGGAATCCACCAGTCGAGAACTAGCATGCTTTAAGAGGCCCCCACATAAAAAAAATGAGGAAAGACCACGAGATACAACATTTCTGCTTATCTCCCTCCGTTCCACTCAAAGTGTCCTACTTCCTAATTTAGGACGATCAACTTGAAGAGCCTTTTTTAACCTAAGCTTATAAACTGTGTTTCCATATGTATCCTTATAAAAGTATTTTAATGGGATAATGACACTATAAGTCCTCGACTATGGCCGATTCCACCATTAGTCCTTTAACAAATTTTTTCAAATTTTTGTCCCTTGACTATGAAAATTAGACACGGTTGGTCCTTTTGGTGGATGCCATTTTTCCGTTAAGTTTGTCTTGTGCCCAACACGTGACTTTGGTTAAAGGCATTTAAGGAATTTCACATGCAAAGATATTTTTAATAATTAAAACAATTTTTTTTCTCTCTTCAAACCAATATTACAACCCATTCATCAAAAACCCAGACCGTTAAAATCTCCGACCACCGGTGGCGCAAACCTTGATCAATTCGGGTGCGGTGTGGACTATTGCAAACCCTCTCTCTCTCTCTCTAACCCATCACTCCTTCCAAGAATTTCCCCTTTTCCGGCAATGGTGCCCCGTTTGTCACTAGCGGTAATATTGATTCTTGTTCCGGTGGTAATTGTGGTTGAATCGGGGTTTCAATTACAGTGAGGAGACGATGATTTCTTCACAATTAGAGGAGGAAAAGGCATTGTTGGAGTTTAAGCCTTCTCAAATCTGGATTGATGAACCGCTCGAAAGATGAAATCCTTCTCAAACTGGGGTACAATCACTAATTTTGACCTAGATCTGCAACCAATCTAGTTCAAGAAATAACAAATCAAACTCTTAAATTCTACAAAATACCTCAGAAAATCACAATGATCATCAATACGAGAAGACACCTCTCCTCAAACCCATTGAATTCGCTTGAAACCGGACAAATTTTGCACACTTTACAAGGGTTGGGGACTCGTACACTAGAGGGACTAGAGCAATGGCAGACCTCGTAATTTGTCACGTCCGAAGTCCGTTTGTGAAAAACTCCAATTGTTCCTGCGGCTCTTTTATAGGTCAAATTTGCCCTCCAAATCCGACTGTTGTTCATCTTTCCGGCGACTTCGACCTCCTTCGACGCGGCAATCCGGGAGAAACCGAGTCGTTCTTGAAACTCGTGCACAAATTCCAAGAAACTGGGGAGGCGTGGTGACTCGGTGGCAAATTTTGACGTGACCCGGTGAAATCTAGCAAGAAAGAGGTTGAAATGGCGGAGACCATATGGGGTCGGAAAATTCGAACAATTTGAGTGAAGGGGATTGCGAGTTGACGACGTGGGGAGAGAGAAAAGAATATATGTTTTAAGTATTAAAAATATCTTTGCATGTGAAATTCCTTAAATGCCCTTAACCAAAGTCACGTGTTGGGCACAAGACAAACTTAACGGAAAAATACTAACGGCATCCACCAAAAGAACTAAGCGTGTCTAATTTTTATAGTCAAGGGACAAAAATTTGAAAAATTTGTTAAAGGACTAATGGTTGAATAGGCCATAGTCGAGGACTTGTAGTGTCATTATCCCTATTTTAATCCTTAAAACTAAGGGCATTCATGAAAATTTCATTTAATCCTTGAAGTGTTTGACTTTCAAACTTGGACCTGTCAACTAGAATGGAGGGAGTATTAACTAGCAAGGAAAAGGGGAAAGTGTTGTCATTTTGCATCAATCAGGTGCTAGCACAATAGCTACTCACACCAACCTGATCCAACTTGGCAAGCTTTGTTGGTGGATCATTTGAAATAGATGTCAACCCGAGGGCATCCTGCAAATGATTTGCACATAAATGAATACCGCTAATAACAAAATTAACACACTCTAAGGCATATAACCTCACACAACAGCAACTATAGCAAGTTACAGTCATAATCTATGCAAGCTCTATTCAAAAAGCTACAGATACAACAACACGCATGAGAGAACATCTACGATTTGAAAGGAAAAAGAAAAGAAAAAAACTAATTCTAGCTTCCTTTTCCCCTTATCACATTAATCGATTTTCTTTTGGAATTTATACTTTTTGTTTACAAGATGCTCCTCTTTCCTTCATATCAAATATTTATCTCCTACAAGTGTTGACCAGTCATCTTCAGAGAGAACTAGCCGTCATTTGCTTTAATAGGGAGTCCAACCTTCTGATGCTCACTCCAACAAAAATACAATATTTTGCAAGTCGGCAACGCAATGATCTACTGTAATCAAACGAATGGCTACCACAGACAGGGATAGGGCTGTTGGTTAGCTTCCATGCACTTGTGGATTATACTAGGCAAGCTTCATGACCTAGGACTACGCAAGGAAAGCTATCCTACGAGCGTGGACTAAGGTAAGGCAGAAGGATGTGGAGTTTGAAAAGTGCATACCCTTGCAAGGGTCAGTCATACCCGCAGGTAAACAGCAGCACGAAGCTTAATAATCACATGAATAATCAACTCTGATTAACTCCTAGGGCTCATATTAATATTTTTAAATAGCCATCATGCTCTAATGATGCAATTAAACTGAAATATTCCTAAGTACTTAAAATCCTTAATTTTTCCTATAAAAACAATAACAACAGTTTATCTCTAGATCTGCGCATAATTTGGCACCCATAATTCATGTGAAACTCATATTATGACCCATAACATTTAAATAGTAATACTTCCATTATCCCAATTGAAGAGGTACATTATGACTTTTTTAGTCAAACTAAACTTTTCTCAAATTGAAATTTGACACGGTTACTTATTTTTCCAAAAAAAAAAACACTCTAAAGCACATTATTTTTAGTATTCTTAGATTAGTTTACGTATGTAAATGTTTTTTGTTTTCTCAACCTAAATAAAAATTAAAAATATGTTAAACATCGACTTGAAAATTGATGAGATTGACTGAAAAAGTCAAAGTGTACCTGTCTAGTTGGGAGGGAAAGAGTAAGAAATTAAAAAATTAAAATCTAACCACGAGCTTTTAATGGAGGAGAATGAAAGTCATGAACACAGAACTCTTCCGATGCAAAGAAAATATCTCCATGTAAATAGTGATGCCTGAATTGAACAACTATGATGGTTTATATATATATATATATATATATATATATATACACACACACACACACACACACACACACACACACACGTGTGTATATATTAATATTACTCAATAGATCAAAAATTGATGGCTAAGATTTAATGGTTAGTTGAAAAATGTAATTAATGCAAGTAGGTGAGTCATTTAATGCAATTAATCTCAACCTTTGATTTTTAATCCAATGATTGATATATCAATAACCATTGATGGTTAGAGATGTGTAGTAACCATTGAATACTCCCCTATATATATATATATATATATATATATATATATATATATATATATATAACTTACAAATTAAAATTAAACAGATCACGACTTTAAGAGTCTTGATTGAAAGACTTACAAGTTTTCTGTATTTCATAATTTATCCTTATCTGTATTTCATAATTTATCCTTATTACATTAAACTCAAACATTTTAATCCTTAAAACTAGGGATATTTAAGGAAATTCATTTTAACCTTAACATGTTTGAATTTTAAAATGTGGATGATTTGAGCAGATCGGAGGGAGTATGAATTACAGGACTTTGAGAAAGTATACGGACAAAACTAGGAAAATGTTTGTTTGGAAACATTTTCGCTTAACTATGGAAGCCGCCATGATACCATAAAGAATATATGACTGCACGCATGCTTGTATCTGTGCCAAGTAAAATGTATGTGTCCCGTGGCAAAGCCAGGATTTTTGGAAAGGGGGTCAAGATTGTTTTAGGGTTTATTTTTAGTATCTAAATTTGACTCAAAAGGGGTCAAAATTATAACATGGTAATTTTCCCTAAAACAAAGGGAGTCAAAATTTATAAAACTAATACTTTTAGTAGTAAAAAGTCATTTTCTTATAATTCAAAGGTACTAAAGTGTCATTTTTCCAGAATGGGGTCAAGTGAAGGGCTAGGGTGGTTTTGCCACTGTATGTATCAAAGGAGCCAAGTTCTTTTCATCTCAAGAATCACACTGGTATACAAGAGCTACTAGTAACCCCATAGGTGTCATTTCAGCCTCATAACATGGAACTCAACAATTCAATAAGTAGTCACCCATAAGACACTAACAAGAGGAAACACCAAATGTCCTTATCAACCCCCACATAACACACCCCCACGGAAAGAACGAAAGGAAAAAGAGATGAAAATACGAGAACGAATTGTCATTCCCTAGAAATGGTTACATACTGCATAAAAGAAATAAAAGCAAGTAATTACCAGATAATTTAGTTCCACTCATCAACTAAGCTTACAAAGTTGACTGTAGGCTCCCACAACTTAAATGTCAAAAGTGGAGATGCTGCCCTAATGTCGTGATAAGAACTAAACTACAGAAGTTCTTAAAGCCTGACATACACTATTCAGTATAATAATGTGAACAGATAGAGGTACTTCACTCTATATGGCCCACCCTCTTAATAGTACTATGCAACTAAATCTTTAAGTAGCCTTACATTGATTGGTCATTGCTATGTCCAGCACAGTGAAACGCCAAGACAAATGCATGGATGGGGGTGGAGGGAGAGAGCAATAATGATTAATTAAATAACATGGAAACAAAATTCATTGTTTGATGGTTATGAGAAATTTTCTTCCATACTAACACGATTACCAACTTACCCCAGTTTCCTGAAATGTCCTCTTAGGAAGATGCTCACCAGATGTTTCACCATTGAGAAGAGGTGGTTCCTGCTAGAAAAACAATATTAACTCCATGTTTAATGCAGAAGGGAAGAAAAGAAAAGGAGCATAAAGCTTTAAATAATGAAAATGATAGACAATAGATCTGGTTTACATTCACCAGTATAGTGTTGTACACTACAACTACTGTATTGGCAAGTTTTACCGTACAACACATTGTTGCTTGCTGTAAACCAAATCTATAAATAAAATATGTTGCTCTAGCACTGCTCTTTAAATATATCAAACTAATCATGGTATTGAGTAGCTCAACTGCACCATTCAAACCTAGAATCAAGGATACAATTTTGGGGATAGGGATAATGGTGGCAAGCCGATCCTAGATTTTGTAAACACTCAAGCCTAGAATCCTATAATTTAGTAAATGGAAGGTATGGATGTGGATAAAGGAATAATGGTGGAGAGTCTTCCCAAGGTTCTATTATAGCATAGGGTCCACTGATAGCTAATGAAATTGATTTCTCACCAAAATAATAAAAGAAGCAAAATTGAGTGTCGAAGATCAAATGAAAGAAAAGTGGAGACTAAATATCTTAATATAATTTCAAAAGAGGTTCTTGGAAATAAAACAAGAAGAGGCCTCTTTGTCCACCAAACAAAAAACTCATACTCTATCAATATTAACTATCCATACATACAACGAAACCTTGTATCTACGTCTTTACAACAAAAATTCAACCAATAAAGCCCAATAGATTCTTATAAAAAATAGATAAAAAAAAAAAAGCCCACAGCTTTGTAAAATAAATCTGGAGACCATCATGTGTGATACTCAATTATGTCAATGGACTCCATGATATCCTCTATTTTAATCCCTAGCCTAAACTGCTGCTCTAAGCAAATAGAAAGATACGACATACAAATTGGCACTATAAAATGCAAGGATACACGATGATCTATTTTTAAAATCTATTCAATACAATGACTTTCATAAATAGCCCAAGTACAAATAGATAAACGAAGTTAGCCTCTTTTTCAAATTATCTAGTTTTCTTTTTTCTTTTTTTTTTTTTGTTCTCCTTTACTTTATTTTAAGAATACATTGAAAGATATTATCTGAATACTAAATCTATGTCCTCAGCATTCATCCGCCAACGATGAGTAAAATGCATGTCATGATATCATTCTTTCATTTTTATATTTTCTTAAACTTTGAAAGTGCTCACAGAAGCGCTTAACCGTATGCATCCCTAAAGGTGTGGATATCTTGAGGAACACCCAATCAAACCCAACACTCTGGAAAATAGAACAGCTTTATAGACAATATGTAAATATAGATGAACATAAAGCAATTACAAACCAAGAAGATGAGAAACAGAAATAGACTAATCATTACCAAGTAAATAATTAAAATGAAATCTACGTAAAACCAACAGTTGAGGAGGCATAGCTAATTGCAAGTGATGGCAAGGAGTGAAAAATGCGGATTATATGAACAGTGCATATGTGTTTTGATATGATTGAGACGATTGAATAATTTATAAATATGATAGGAATTGTTGTGAGTTTGAGGTCATGGAGTACAGTTAGGATCTTGGAACATGATTATTCTGGGTCCAACTACATTTGCATATATATTAGGATAGCTAGATGATAACGTGAATTTAGGGATATGATCAGTCAAACTCAAATTGTCCTTTGTTAAGGTTTCTAGAGATTTTTAAAATGAGATAAGATTTCTTATAATTTTATCTAATCTAATCAAATAAAGTAAATTCTCATAGAGTGGTTTAGTTTTTAATGTTTTTCTTTTGGTTTTTACTGTTTTTCAAGCCAAAAAATTTAAAAATAGCATCTAGGCTACTTGACCAAATAAAAATCTCAAAAAATAGCATTGGGAGCATTGAGCTCATCTTGGATTGCTCACATTGCTATACTACATACTCCCTCACCCCCCACACAAAAAAAAAAAAAAAGTCCCTCTTTCCTCATTGGTTTGTCCCAAAAAATAGTATCATTCCTAAAAATAGTAATAATTTTAATGTTATTTAGAGAAAGTACAAGTAAAGCTACAATCTTAAAAAGTTTGCTTGTCAAATGGGACTATTTTTATGGGAGGAAGGAGTATGATATATATGCCTAAAAAGTAGTTCAGGGGGCAGTAAGGGGAAAGTCTAAAGTGTCTGATGACATGTATACTATATTAGATACAAAAGATGGGAAAACATGTACAACCTTGCAAATTTAACAGAGCTAAAGACTAGCAATTTCAATCATTTAAAATGAGAGGATGAAAAGGATTTTTTTTTTTTTTTGATAAGTGGATGAAAAGGATTTTTATACTAACTATGAAGACAAAGGAGATATCCTGAGATGGAAAAATTAGTGGGGCATTAAAGTAATGAATGACACAATGAAGCCTTAAGAGACCCGCTAAGAATAGACTATGACATCAAACAGGCTTCAATTTAGGTTTATACATCAGAGATCAACTACGAAACCAATGCACTTATTGAGGAGGTTAATGCAAAAATATAAAGAGAAAAGAAGGATTGATTTCAATCAAGTAGAACATATTAGTATCAATTTCCCAAAAACAAAGGAAATGGCCAAAGATGGACATGTTATCGAGGTGTAACTTTAATGATTACTATGGTAGAACTTTGGGAGAGTGTCATTAATAATAGACATAAAACGGAGGTGCCCTAATATGGATTTAAGCCTGGAGGGCCAACTATGGAAACTATTTATTTATTCAGGAAATTTATCGAAAGAGATGCAGCCAAAAGAATAAACATCACATATTACGAAAGAGGAAAAGTGGTATGGTAGATTGTAAAGAAGAAAAGAGTCACATTGTGATGTACTGACATGATCAAAGAAATGTATGATAGAGTTATGACTAAATTCAAAACTAAAGCAGGA